>JADRCH010000091.1:4700426-4966293 GCA_019843965.1 Rhynchomys soricoides
TGGGCTCCAGTGTCATGGTATGTGACCGTGGGCTCCAGTGTCATGGTGTGTGACTGTGGGGACTTAGGAATAGCATAAGGGTGAGACTCCGCACTTGGTTCGTGTCCTTGTGAGAATAGGACAGACCTGTCTGTCTGTGTTCTTTCTCTCTGTCATGTGAGAAGATGTCTCTAGCCGTGAAGAGATTCCTGGACAAGAGTCAAGCCATGCTGGCATCCTGATCTCAGAATTCCAGCATCCAGAGCTATGAAAAACAATTGTCAGTTGCTTAATTTAGTCCCTCAGTCTGTGATGTTTTGATGTTCGGCAGACTAGGGTACCTGTTATCTATAAATGAGTTATCTTTAATATAAATATAACAGTGAATTAATGGGACAGCTGTATTTCTTTATTCTAGTTCCCAGTAACTACATAGAGAAATTAAGATTTATTTAAAACTGCATTTCAATAGCTGACCAGCTAAATGATCTGTCTTAACCTTCTATGCTAATTTGACTAACCCCCACCCCACCCCACCCCACAATACTTGCGTATTAATATTGCTCTGGCTCTTTAGGTTTCCATGATGTCTTCCCAGTGACCCCTTTCTCATGGCTCCAAATCCTCCATCCTCCTTGCTGATCTCAAAATCAATTTCTCCCTCTCTCTCCTTCCCTCCCTCCCGCCCTCCCTCTTCCCCCTCTCTGGTGGACTTCTGTCCTATTTTCTATTCTTTATTGGGTAATCAGCATTTATTGACAAGGCTGAGTACAAATGGTAAGAATTGTTTACACAAACTTGAGGTAGGCGATTCTTGGTATAAACATTACAAGGCCTTGCCTGGTGAGAGCAGAGAAAATGAGCATTTGAATAACACAAGGCTAACTTTACACAGAGTACAAAAACATTATGCCTATAAGTCTCCTCCGATTTGAGGATGAGCAGGTGCTGTGTAGAATGAGGTGTAACTGATGGGGCTAGGAAGAAGTAGGGCTGCTAGGCAGCAGTGTACTGCGCATGTCCACACCAGGGAGGATCCTGGCTTGGACTTGAGACAGTGGAGCGGGTGGGAGAAACTGAATGCAAGCACAAGCTTTTACCCATCAAACTGGTGTTGTTCTGAGTACGTATCTGGGATTCCATTTCATGGTTTCCTAACTGTTTACTTTTTTAGGAGTCAAAACCCTACAACCCCCCCCCCCCCGATCCACACTGGTTTTTGGCAAGCACAGTTGCTCTCAACCAAACACGTCGTTATTCCCAGTAATAAAGGTGTCTTTTGCCAAAATAGGGAATTATATGTACCTAGTAGGAAAAAGAAGAGGCTTCTGTGTTTTGAGACATTTGCTTGGTTTTATGAAGCAGCAATCTTCATCTGCCTCTGAAATGTCCCCAATGATCAGGCTTGTGTAAGCTCCATTTCTGCAGCTTCAGCCCAGATGCCAACTGTGTGGCGCTGCTCTACATTAGCTTCGCCAAGTCTGTGTTGGGCCACTGGCGCTGGTGGTGCAGTGGTAGAGGCAGGTGGAGCTTGAGGCCAGCCTGCTCTACTGAGCGAATTCTAGTATAGCAGCGGCCACACAGAGAAACTGTCTCAAACAAAGAACAACAACAAAAACAAACAAAACCAACCAAACCAAACCAAACCCCAAATCCTGAGTTGGCCTATTTCAACTGAATGAACTTTTGAGAATTCCCAGGGCCAGCTTAGGGCTTTGTGTTCTCTCCATAAAGCCCTCACTGCTGCTGCTCTCTGGCGCTCAGATCTTCATCACATTTCCAGTTCTTCTTCAGTAGCCCAAACATATTTCCCTCCATTTCTTTTTCAATAGTGCTGGCTGAGTCCAATTTAGAATAATTCTTACTAATCATCAAAAAGATGCCGAGCTTGCACATGGCTGCTCTCTCAGCCAGACTCCCTCGGTGTCCAGTGAGTGGTTAATATTGGAGATTCTCAGGAGGGGTTAGAACAAAATTACGTCATTGAAATTTGAAGACAGACTTACACAACCACATGAATTTCTTATTCTAAATGGATGCTTCTCTCCGTACCTTTTCCTATACCGACAGTCATGCAGTAATGCTCTCTGCTACTCTCTTCAGCTGGCCTTCAGGTCCTGTTGTGCAGATTCAGGAAGTACCTTCCAGATCTGACAGTCACTCCTCTCAGTTCCCAGTTCCAGGTCATAGCCAGGCTTGTGGCATCTACCTCCTAGATTCATGTGGCAGTCTGCTGACCACTGTCCTGATTCCCACTGTCTCTTGCTGGTAATAGCCTCCCATTTGCCTGTCATACTGCCATTAGATATTAGATTCTCACACACACACACACACACACACACACACACACACACACACACACCCTTCCTTCAGGGACATTGTGCTGCCTCCAGTGCTTGCTACCTCTATCTATGAGTAGAGTGTGTCGCCTGTGCACAAAGAGAGGAAAGGTAACGTGAGCACCCTTGATGGGATCATTTTAATTCTGGACACTGTACCATAGCTAGTCTGAGAGTGCTGGCCCATGTGGTGAGGTCTGAGCTCACCTGTAAGACCCATCAGTCTGTCACTCACATCTCAAGCCTCACTCCTTTGACTGGCACAGAGCTCCTTACCAGGTCTCAGCAACTTTGATCTTATGGGCTAGAGAGATGGCATAAAAGTGATAGAGACATACATGCAGGCAAAACTATCTACTAACTAACTAAAGTCTTGGCCTTGACTTAAAATAATGTTGGACAAAAACCCCATGGCCAGGCCACCTCCTTAGTCTTCAGGGAAAGTGAGCTCCTTCCTCACGTGGGCTCTGAGACTCTTCATTGCCACGAGTGAAGGTCTTTTAGCTAGCTTATGCTGGGATTTTGTCTTCCTGTCAGATTTCTCTTCCTTTTTTTAAAAATTTATTTATTATATGTAAGTACACTGTAGTTGTCTTCAGACACTTTTTCTTCTCTCTCCGTCCCTGCTTGCTCTGGCCCCAGATTTCTCTTCCTTGATAGGGCCTCTTGACCACTGAAGGGCTCAGTTAAGTGCTCTTAACTGCTGAACCATCTCCAGCCCTTGTTTATTTTTTGAGATAGGGTTTCTCTGTGTAGTTCTGCCCATCCCAGAACTCTGTAGACCAGGCTGGCCTCGAACTCACAGAGACCCACCTGCTTCTGCCTCCCAAGTGCTGAGATTAAAGGTGTGCACCACAAACCACCCAGCATGACAAAACTTTTTATTTCAGACATGCATTGGGTTCTCTATCTTTTTGGAGGTTCTAAGGATTGATACCAGATCTTCATTCATCCTTGGCAAGTATTCTACCAATAAGGTGTAGCTCCAGCTCCCTGTTTACTTTTTATTTTGAGATAGTATCTCACTAATTGTCCAGGCTGGTCTTGATCTCATTTTGTAGACCCTACAGGCCTTGAACTTTCAATTTTGCTGCCTCAGCCTTTTGAGTAGTTAGAATTACAGGTATGTGCCATCAGGCCCAGCTCCTCCCACCCCCTCTCTCTCTGCACCTATGTGTGCACCTGTGTGCTCTCACCCATGTGTGTACATGTGTAGAGGTCAGATGTTGACTCCAAGATATCTTCCGCAGTAATTCCCCCACCTTCTGAACCTAGATCTTACTAGTTAGGCAGGACTGACTAGCTGGCCTGCAAGCCTCTGGAATCCATCTGTTTCTGCCCTCTTCCCTCCCCCAGGACTGAAGTTATAGGTGCTTAATGCTAAGCTCAGCTTTTTCGTGGGCCTTGTATTTTAATTTTTTAAAGTAAGTGTGTGTGTGTGTGTGTTTTGAATATCTTAGCTCACACCTAGGGGATCCTATGTCATATGGTATACACTAGGAAAATTCATATGTACCATGTCATAGAATGGTCACATGTCACCTCACAAACCAGCGACCTCCCTTTATCCCATAAAGCACTTAGCAGAACTAAGTTGATAGAAGATGCCCAGTGTTTGTTTTTTAGATGCATGTGATAAATCTTTCTCTCTTTCTTTGAGAGAAAGAAAAAGGACAAAAGAGTAAGGATGGGAAAAAGAAAATGTGTGTGTGTGTGTGGGGGGGGTGTTGCAAAGCATTTGGGACTTCATCTCAGGTATCTGTAGTCCTTAAATGCCTTTTAAAAGACCGGTCCATCCGCTGACTCCGGCCACCGAGATGAGCTGGGGCCGTCTGAGCTGCTTGCTGAAGCCAGCACTGCTGTGCGGGGCTCTGGCTGCGCCTAGCCTGGCAGGCACCATGTGAGCATCCAGCGATGATTGGTGGTGTGCGCGCTCCATGCACGAAATCTCAGCCAAGGACATCGGTGGGCACATGGTTTGCCTGGATAAGTACGGGGGTTTTGTGTGCATCGTCACCAATGTGGCCTCAAAATGAGGCAAAACCAACGACGTAAACTACACTCAGCTAGTCGATCTGCGTGCCTGATATGCTGAGTGTGGTTTACTAATCCTGGCCTTCCCCTGCAACCAGTTCCGAGGCAGGAGCCAGGAAGTAATCAAGAAATCAAGGAATTTGCAGTTGACTACAATGTCAAGTTTGATATGTACAGCAAGATCTGTGTAAATGGGGACGATGCCCACCCGCTGTGGAAGTGGATGAAAGTCCAGCCCAAGGGCAGGGCCATGCTGGGAAATGCCATCAAATGGAACTTTACCAAGTTTCTCATTGATAAGAACGGCTGCGTGGTGAAGCGCTATGGTCCCATGGAGGAGCCCCAGGTGCTAGAGAAGGACTTGCTGTTGTCCTGTCACTAGCCCAACAAGTGTGTGCGCCCCCACACCGAGCTCCCCTGCCCTGTGACCCCTGGAGCCTTCGGCCTCGGCACTCATGACAGTCTGCCTGAAAACCAGCCAGCTGGTGGGAGGGGGGTGGGGGGTGGGGTAGGGGGTCAGTCCTGAGGACCTGGCATGCATCCCCGCCGGAGGAAGGTCCAGAGGCCTGTAGCTGTGGGTTCGAGCTTCACCTTGGCTGCCTTGTGGGAATAAAATATAGAAATGTGGGGAGAAAAAAAAAAAGAGACCAGTCCAGAACATTTCAGATCACTTGGAGACACTTAGAAGGGTGTCTGACCAATGCCATAGCTTGTAGGTTGCCCTGGAGAAGTCTCCAGTCCAGGAAACCGGTTTCAGTGGTTCTGTGTGGAGCCCCAGAGGTTGGACGGTGAGAGTGTAGGGGGGCAGTACAACCTGTGCTTTACCCGTGTGCACCTGCACACCCTGGAAAAGTGGAGAGAGAGTTCCAGAAGTATTGGTCTTCTTCTGGGGTAGGGACAAGAACGATCTTTCAAGGCTCTCTGAGCAGCACTTAGGTGATCAGTGTGTTCTCAAAGGGTCTGTAATCAAAGGTTCTTACTTCTTGTTACGTGGAAGAAGTCTGCCTAGAGCCACCTCTAGAGAAAGCTGTTCATCGTCAACTATAGTTTGAAACAGTTAATTTCATTTTGATTGACTTCTTTAAAGCCCCTTTTCTCTTTAGCCAAGTTGTGTGCCCCCCCCCCATCCTTTCTTACAGCATATCAGCCTGACCAGCCCTGCTAGGGAAGTCTGGGGGGCGGGTGTGTGTGTGTGTGTGTGTGTGTGTGTGTGTGTGTGTGTGTCTGGCATGCAGTTGCCCTGGGGAACTGGAGGATCAGTCCTCCGAAGGTGTCTTACAGGTGAAGGTGGGGGTAAGAATGCCTTTGCTTCCAGCTTATAGGAAAGGGTTTCCTGAAATATTTTCTTTTTTAGTCTTTTGTGTTTGTTTTTGTTTTTAATCTTTTCATTTTAGAAAAAAAGTATATGCATATGCAGAATTAAAGGGAACAGCATCAAGAGAGCCTCGTGTAGCCAGTGCCCAGCTGCAGTGAGGTCAGTACGCACATGGCAGTCTGCTTCTTTTCTCCTTTTATTTGGAAGCAAACGCCTCATCCTCTTATCCATAAATTTAAGTAATTTTTACCATGGATGAATAAACAGCGCTGTGCTTGGGCAGCTGCTTTTAACTTGTATTACGAAGGTGTTCACGTGGGATTATCCTTTTCATTGGGAAAATTTGGCTGCATTCTACCTGCAGTAATCTAAATTACTGATTGCCTTTCATTCTGCAGACTACATTGCTCCCTGTATATTAAGACTGCAGAGGCTCGGGCAGCAGCCACCCAGAGGCGCAATGTCTGGTTGGTCACTAAATATATGTGAGCTTTCTCTATTTGCTCCGTATATTTCCCAGTAAACAAAATAGGTAGACTCTGGCCCACAGAGTTTGGAATTCAGCACAATCCTTAACTAGCTGAACCAAGGAAGCTACATGAAACAAAAGTACTTGTTCCTTGGGAAACATAGTAGGTCCATCATACGGTTGACCAACTGTACACAGCAGGTAGTGGGTTTCTTATTTCCTGGAAAACGGGCTATTTGAATGGAGACTGAGGCGGGCTGATGTAGATGGAGGTGAGCACAGAGCAACATCTAAGCCCACGAGTTTATGGGAGAGTTACTCACGCAAGAAATCATGGAGAAGTGGGCCTACAGTTGACCGACATCAAACATCATGCTTGAAGAACTTGATGGTTTTTAGTCTCAGGTTACGCTACATTCATTTCAATGGTATTATATCTTTGTGAAGCCAGTTTTTGGCAGTTGCTATGACAAAATTCAAGTACCATGTGAAAATCTATGTTAAATGGCAACGAGGGTGGCCACATTTGGTTTATTCTAAGGCTTGAAAATTATATAGCACTTGACAGGTACTCACATTCGATAGTTAGTAATTATGATTAAGAATGAAAAATTTTCACTTTTTGTGTATTTTTTTCCCCATGACTTCTCAGTTATTGGATCCTGAATACTAAGTTTCTCAGACTTATGTACTCAAGAAATGGGACTGTTTGAGATTTCTTTGGGGAAGTTGCTGAGACGTGAAGGTGCTATGACCATGACGGATGGGGAAGCCACAGCAGTAGAAGGCAGTCGGTACTGGAGAGGAGCCACTGGAAGATTTTGGGCAAGAGGAGACATGTGCTTTACTTTTGTCAAGCCCAGCTCTCTTAGATAGCAGTGAATGTGGGCCGGAGAACCAGAGAGACTCTGAGATGGGGAGCTGGAGTATAGACCAGTAGGAGATGATGTCTGTCTGTCTGCCTCTCTCTCTCTCTCTCTCTCTTTTTCTTTGTTCTCTTTTTTTGAGACAGGGTTTCTCCATGTAGCCCTGGTTGTCCTCAAATTCAGAGGCCAGCCTGAGACAGCAGTCCCTGTGCCTGAGTAGAACTGAGACAGCAGTCCCTGTGCCTGAGTAGAACTGAGACAGCAGTCCCTGTGCCTGAGTAGTACTGAGACAGCAGTCCCTGTGGCTGGGTAGAACTGAGACACCAATCTCTCTGGGGTTAGAATGAGGAGCAGGTGCTAGGGCCTGAGCAGCTGCAAATGGTAACACTGTCAGTGCCAGGGGGCTGGAGAGATGGCTCAGCGGTTAAGAGCACTGACTGTTCTTCTAGAGGTCCTGAGTTCAATTCCCAGCAACCACATGGTGGCTCACAACCATCTGAAATGGGATCTGATGCCCTCTTCTGGTGTGTCTGTGTATCCATATAAATAAAATAAATCTTTAAAAAAAGGAACAAAACAAAACAACCATTGTCAGTGCCAGGTGGAGACCTAGCGAGAAGGATTTGCTTAGGAAAGATTACTCTGGCAGTGTGATCCTGACAGAGGAGAAAGGACCCAGAAAGCATAGGTGAGAAGGCAGACAGGGAACTTGGAGCAGTGCTTTCTGGTAGGGCCAGCACATTACATATGTAGCTAGAGAATTCCTGCCTCTCAAGACAGTCATTTTCTAGGGTTGAACCTAGAAATCAGCATTTCAAAAACCTTATGGATTACTGTTGGATGCTGTAGGTAGGTGTGAAATACTTTGGAGAGCTGCTTGGCAGTTTCTTGTCAAATGTAAATAATAGGACCAGCCAGTCCACTCTCATGTAGTTTCCCAGGGGAAAGAAAAAATAGTTCAAAAGAAACCTATACTCAGATGTTAGTAGTTTTATTTCACAATAAGCCACTGTCCTTCAACAAATTAACAGGCAAACAAATAGTGACACATTCTTAAGGCAGAATGCTACTCTTTAATCTTAATGATACCACATCGATGAATTTCAAAAACAGTGTACAATGAAAAAGACTCCCTACACAAAAGAACCTCCACACAAGCAAAGGAATCTTATCAGTGGTTGTTTGGGGGTGGGGAAGATTTGGGAATATTGATTCCAAAGGGGTGTAAAAAAGTGGGTGTTGGGAGGGGGAGCTGGAGAGATGGCTCAGCGGTTAAGAGCACTGACTGCTCTTCCAGAGGTCCTAAGTTCAATTCCCAACAACCATGGTGACTCACAACCATCTGTAATGGTATCCAATGCACTCCTCTGGTGTGTATCTGAAGACAGCTACAGTATACTCATATAAATAAAATAAATAGATCTTAAAATAATCTAAAAAAAAAAAAAAGACTTTTAAAAAAGTGTTTGGGGTAATGGAAATGTTCTCTGACTGTGAAGGTAGTGACATGGGCTATACATCTTTCCAAGATAACTATGTACTTTAATGTGATGCATTTAAGAAAGAAAGGAGATCATATGCAGAATATATGTGGTCATATATGTACATAATATTATCCCAAATGATTTCAGTGTTTTCCTTTTTCTTTTTGGTTTTTTGAGACAGGGTCTCTCTGTGTAGCCCTGGCTGTTCTGGAACTCACACCATAGACTAGGCTAGCCTTGAACTCACAGAGAACTGCTTACCTCTCCCCATGAATGCTGGCTGCACCATGACTGCCCAGCTGATTGTAGTGTTTTCAACAGTGTTTAGAGGCCTGCATTGAGGAAAGGGGATCACTAGATAGATCTGGGGTTCACAGTGGAGCAGATGTTGGGTAATTAGAAGTGATCGTTGATGGGTATGTGAACTGAATAGGAAGTAGGAAGTACATTAATGCCTTTTAATGACTTCAACAAATGCTCTGAACATCTGCTACGTGTCAGAGATTATTTTAGGTAGTGAAAATGTGGCAAACAACAGAAGATAGTATCTAGAATCAGACACTAAACAAACCAATAACAGATACCCAGAACTTAAGATGGGACAAGAGCCACAGGGAAGATTTCAGCACAGGATATAGGAAATCCTGAGGGATAGGTAGAGATAGCCACGGAAGACCTTTGAGGTATGACCTCTGGTCAAAGAGGGAAGAGAAATGCAAGGGCTATGAGGCAGAGGTGCTTGGCAGGATGCTGAGGAGTACTAGGCAGCAGCCTGCTGGGCTAGGGAAGAGGAGGAGGAGCTAGTGGGAAGGGAAAGGGAGGGAAATATGTGTGAACAGTGGCCGGAATGAGCTAGGAAACCACCAAAGGGTTTCAAGTCCTAGACATGAGATTTGAGTATGTCTTTGTGAGGATCGTTCTTCTCTGACAGGATTGAAATAAAATCTTGCCAGACAGTGGGCACTCAGGAGGCAAAGGTAGACAGATCTCTGAGTTTGAGGCCAGTCTATTCTACAGAGTTCCAGGGTAGCCAGGGCTACACAGAGAAACCCTCTCTTCAAAAACATAAACAAAACAAACAAAAATAAAGTATTATAATTATTTAATCTGTATTTAATCCATATTAAGAGGCTCTGTGAGGGGCTAGAGAGATGACTCGGTGGTTAAGAGTTCTTCCAGAGGACCCTGGTTCAATACCCAGCACCCACATGGCAGGTCACACCTCCCTGTAACTCCAGTTCCAGGGCTTCTGACATCCTCACACGTATATACATGCAGGCAAAAGACAAATGAACATAAAATAAAAATAAATTTTTAAAAGCCGCTTCATGAAGTTGGTATACATTGATAAGTAAATAGTAATGAAATTTATTTTAAGTCAATTATTTGATATAGATAAAATTTTTCCATTTGTTTAAAGCATTTGTTATAATCAAATTTGCATATCAATGAGAGGTCAGAGTTTGTTTTTTCTACATAAAAGAATTAAGTCCTGTATGTGTATGAGTGTGGTATATGTTGATGTATATGTATGTGTATATCACACACACACACACACACACACACACACACACACACACGACAATGGAGGTGGGCCTGGGATGTCCTTTATTACTTTCTGCCTTACTCCTTTGAGGCAGCATCTCTCCTTGAATGTGGAGCTTATACTTTTTGGTTAGTCAGGCAACCAGCAAGCCCCATAGCACAGGGTTACAGATGTGCTGGACATTGATTACATCCGCCTGTTGCGTGGTGCTGGGATCCAGGCTCAGATGCTCATGCTTGCACGACAAGTGCTCTTAATCACTGAGTCGTTTCTCTGATTCCAAGAATTAAATCTCTGAAGAAGATGGAGAGAGTACATGGTTGGGGTGTAGGGGCATGCTCTCAATGTGTATATACCCTTATAATAGGAGAATATCCTTATGTTGCACTGTGCCATGTACAGTGAGGACACACATGAAAATACAAGAGAGTGAGAACTGAAACTATCTTCTAGAGAAGGAAAAAGTCTTGGCTGAACACTTGACACTGTAGGACATGGAGCATCTTCAACATTTTTCAATTGATCAATATTTTGATTTTATAACTGTTATTGTTGAGAACCTACTTCATACAAATCTGTAGTACAAAATGACAGAAGTATATTTAGTGTCATTTCAGAAATGGTTGGAAATCTTTGCCTAACAGGGCAAAGTTAAATTAATAATTTTTTTTTTTTTTTTTGGAAATGAAACTAATGTCAATGACTCAAACATCAGTTTTTAATATCTACTTGTTTATTTGCTTTGAGATAGGGTCCCACTTTGCTTGCCTGGAACTTGCTATGTAGACAGTGCTGGCCTCAAACTCATGGGATTCATTCTTCCTGTCTCTGTTGCCTGAGTTCTGGGATTAAAGGCGTGGACCACCAAACCTAGCTCAAACACCAATTTTTAAGTCAAACAATAATTTAATTCAATACAATCTAAAGATAATAGTATTTTGATACATTCTCAGCATGTAAAGAAAGGAAAATATTAACGGCTTTTGTTTCTGTAATTAAATTATGTAATATGTAATAAAGCATGTTTCTTTTGTTATTGGTAGTGGGTTTTGTTGTTGTTAATTTGTTTGTTTGTTTGCTTGGTTGAGATACTCTCAAGTAACCCAGGCTGCCTTAAAATTTACTTACTGTGCAGCTGGGGATGACCTTCGAACTCCTGATTTCTCCACTGTACCACCTCTCAAATTCGCATACTGTAGGTATGCTCTACCATAATTGACTTTAAACCATTAATTTTCTATGAGAGCAGAAAACTTTGAATGTACAATGGAAATAACCTCGTCCATAACATTCAGGCTTTGATTGGAGCCAGTGTTTCAGGCAGTATTAACTGATGTGTGTGGCATGATAGCATTGAGGGTGCAAAGTATGTGTGTGTGTTCAGGACTAAGGCTGCGGTGAGTGAGTTGTGCATGGATGAGGGCTGCCAAGGACCCCTGGTGTTCAGAAACCGTTCACTGTTGTCAGATTCTTCCTGACCCCACATTCTATTACGCAGCCCCCTGTGGGTTTAGGAAGTTGGGTTTTGTTAAGAATGCAGGGTACTCAATCCTGGCACTGGCTCTGTCATTTGTGTGCCTGACTCTCTGTGTATGTGCTGCTTGGCCTTTTCTGTTTGTTTTTCCTTCCTTCCTTTCCTTCCTCCTTTCTTTTACATCCCTACCACAGTTTCCCTTCTCCCCTCTCCTCCCTGTCCTCCTCCTCCCAACATTCACTTCTCGGTGTCTCTTTGGGAAAGGGCAGGCCTCCATCGCCCATCAAGTTGGAATAAGACTAGACACCTCTTCTCCTCTTAGGGCAAGGCAAACTAGAAGGAGGAAAGGATCACAAACACAGAAGTGGGCAGCCGAGTCAGAGACAGCCAGCGCCTGCTCCCACTGTTACAAGTCCCTCAAGAAGACCAAGCTGCACAACTGTAACATGTGCAGAGGGGCGAGGTCAGCCCTGTGCGTCCCTGTGAGCACAGCTTAGTTGATTCTGTGGAGTTTCTGGTGGTGTCCTTTACCCCTCTGGCTCCTATACTCCTTCCTACTCAATCTGTATTCTAAAAGGGGGGTGGGGTGGGGCTGCAGTTGGATGGCTGGGCGAGTGGGGAGGATCTGGGAGGAGATGAGGGAGGGAAGACCGTGACAAGAATATATTATATGAAAAAACCTATTTTCAAAATAAACAAAAGGCAAATATAGTGTACTCAAGAAGCCGGTCTCTGGTAAAAGACAGAGGGAGGGATTTGGAGTTTGGAGACTGAGATGCTGGTAGCACCTAGTAGGAATGTCCAGATGATTCTGAGAAAATAGCTCCAAGTAGGGGCCTAGGCCAACCCCCCCCCTTGGGTTAGGGCTGGTTATAGATGCCCCTCCAGATGGAGCCAGGCAGTCCTCGCTTCTGCTGGAGATAGGAGCATTTTACACTTCTGCCCTGATGAGCTCAGAAGAGAAAGTATGGGCATCTGCTTTCCCAGTTTTATCTCCAGTTAACAAAGATTAGATTAGCACAGGATGGGAACTGTAAGTGTCACCTGACCTGGCCCAGGGTGCTAGACTCCAGCAGGTGGAGTTTAATCCAGTGGCAGTTCCTTTTGGTTCCTTCCAGGGCAACAGTGAGCAGATTGGTTTCTTCCCAAGGTAATCTTGGGGGACCCAGCATTGCCTTCAGTGGTATTTTCCCATAGCTCTTCCTATAAGCTCACCTTTCCTTGAGTTACACCCATTTTACCATCTTTTTAAAAAATTATTATTATTTCTGTAAGTAAAACAGCCCAGTGAGGTTGGCATTTACCCTTCCTTATCTGACTCCATATGGACAGACTGGCCTATTTTTCAGGAGTGTTTGCTTACAGTCTTATAGTTGCCCGGGGCTTCTTTTCACTGGCTGAAATTCGGAAGCAAGACTCTTGCCTGATGCAGTTCTCATTAGTGAAGCAAAAACTGCTTTCCTTGTTGATCTTTCATCACATTTTCAAGTGATGTTTGTTTTTGTTTTTGTTGGTGTTCACAAAAATGTTTACCTTTAACCTTTATTAATGTAGACAATTCCAAAAATATGTACAGAAAATAGTGAAAAGACTCCGTGTCCCTGATTCTATTTCCAACAAGTTACCAGCAGTCTGCCACTATTTACTAATCTGCCCCATACACAACTCTTTTCTGTATTATTTTCAAGCAAATCTTGGTTCTCTTTGCACCAGACAAGGTCTTACTAACCCAGGCTGGCCTTGAAATTTCAATCCTCCTGCCTCATGCTTCCAAGTGCTAGAATTACACGCATATCTTACCATGCCTGGCTACCAATTATTCTTTAAGAAGAAAAGTATCTGTAGAACAGGCCATTGTTTCGCCTCAGAAGTGGAGTAGCGCTTTGCCTGTCTATGTAGCGCTTTCTTAATAAACGAGTTTAACCTGGTCCATGCCTTAGAAGAAGCGTGCCCAGGTTCCCGTTATACTGAGTGTATAACAAGAGTAAAGGAACCACATAGCCACACCTCTAGAGTTTATCTTTTCCTAAGACTAGAAAGCAGGAATGTTCCTTAAACACTGATGTTGGCAGAGGGAACCTTCTGTTTTCCACTGATATTCTGTGTCTTATGGTGCAGGATACATCTTAAGACCCGAGGACTCAAGAAAGCAAAGAGCCAGTAAATAAGCCATAAAAAGCTAAGGAAATCTGCCTCTAAAGTCCATGAGACTGAGCAAACATTGTAGAGCAAAGATCAGGTTATGAGCAGGAATTCAAACACTTTAGCATCCATGTCTTATTTTTGTAATTGCTGGATTTTAGCTGTACCTCCTCCCTCTGTTTTACCTGTGGCACCATTAAGTGGCTGAAGCAAGTAAAAAAAGATTGCTTTTTACAGTGCTGTGCTTTCTTTGGAGTCTGACTGACATTCTTGCTTTTGCTGGCTTGCCTGGCTTTGGGGCTGAGTTGGAGATCCTGGGCCCTAATTGCACCTTACCTGCTTTATTTCAGTTGGGTGAGTGTGGTGTGCCTTTATTTCCTGTCTCTTGCATCAGTCTGTTTGTGAGAGTGTACTGAGAGGTGATCAATGGGAAAGATAAACATGTGCTTACTGACTGAAAGTTCACCCTGTTTCCTTTGGGTCTTTTGGTTTAGTGAATTTGTTTGTTTGCTGCCTGCAAACCACATCTGGTGTGTGTCTCTTTTGTAAGCAGTCAGCATATGACAAGGCTTGAAAGACTACTTCACAGGAGAGTCCCAAGTGACAAGAAGATCAGACAGCTGTCTGTCACCATGAGCCTCCTGAGTCTAGAACTCTGCATATAAAATCTTGTTGGAATGTTTCCCTCTCTTCTGCTCTGGAGTGTACGGCTTGCTTATAGCTGTAGGCACTTATTGGCAGTGCTGCCTCACTATGCAGTCTCTTCCTTGGGGTCTTCAGATGTGGCAGACTGCTACTGCTACTGAGGCCCCTCACCACATTCTCCATCCCAGCCAATCAGCAGCGTCTTTGGTTATGCCCAGGAGAACCTTGGAAGAGGAATTCAGCCAGATTTTACTGCTATAAACATGGAATCACTGTTGTAAACAGAGAAGGAAAAGAACCCATTTCTTTCTAACTGAAAAAGTAAAATCCAGTCTTGTAGAAAAAGTGAAATTTGCTCATACTTTAAAAATGATCATTAGCACTTTTGATCTTTCTGTCCAGTGTTTTTCTGTTGTACTGAACGATTTCTGAATTGTTATATTATAACCTATGTAAATGTGCTTTTACCTGACTACATGACTATAGAAGCATAAAAACTTAGGCTTATTAGCACAGGGCCTGGTGGTGTACAACTTTAATCCCAGTACTCAGAAGGCGGAGGTAGCCATTTCTGTGAGCTCAAGACCAGCCAGAGCTAGTGAGACCTTGTCTCAAAACAAAATTAAAAAATCAACAAAAACAAACATTTTATTAGCCTTTTTAAGAGGCCTTAATTTTCTGCCAAACAGATAATTTAACCATATCAAAGAATACTTATTTCATTTATAATGCTATTGTGAACATCTTTGTGCCTTTCTTGTATTTTATACTATTTTAAGCTGGATTTTACAGAAATTCAATTAGTGGATCAAAGAGAATCAAGACTTGAAGCCAGTAGGGTTGCCATAAGCTGCTGCAAGGGCATTTACTATTCAGTTTGCATCAGTTATGAAGTGTGGCATTTCCTAATGGGAATATCTACTCCTACTCTATGTATCACAACAACAAACTAATGATTTGGATTTTAGAAATTCCTGTGGTGGGGACTGGAGAGATGGTTCAGGGGGTAAGAACACTGGTTGCTCTCCTAGAGGACCTGGCTTTAATACCCAACATGCATATGGAGATTCACAGCCATCTGTAACTCCACTGCCAGGCTTCCAATAATACCCTCTTCTGGTCTCTGCAGATACTTTTTTTATTTTCTTTTAAGATTTATTTTTATTTATATGAATACACTGTAGCTGTCTTCAGGCACACACCAGAAGATTGCATCAGATCCCATTACAGATGGTTGTGAGCCACCATGTGGTTGCTTGGAATTGAACTCAGAACCTCTGGAAGAGCAGTCAGTGCTCTTAACCTCTGAGTCATCTCTCCAGCCCCTGCAGACACTTATGTATAAAATAAAAGTAAACATTTAAAATTTTTTATTAGATTTATTTATTTTATGCTTGAATGTTTTACCTGTGTGTGTCTATGCACCATGTATGCTTGGTGCCCTCCGAGGGCAGAAGAGGGCGTCAGATCACCTGGCATTGGAGTTATGGGTGGCTGTGAGCTGCCATGTGGGTGCTGGGAATTCAGCCTGGGTTCTCTACAGTAGCAACAAATGCTTTGTACTACCCAGCCATCTCTCCAGCCCACTCTATGTACTTTAGACTGTACTATATACACTTAGTAAGAATTGTAAACACGTACTTTTGTGCCTCTGTGTGTTTCTTGAACTGCCCGCACATGACTTCTACAGTGCAGGTTAGCTTTAGTTGGTACAATTTGTAAGTTGATCCTGGGAAACCTCCAGGGCCCTGGCATTTCAAAGCCCTTCTGATGATGCTTCTTGTTCTTTTGCGCAGATCCAGTCCTGCAGGTCCCAACGCACGTGGAAGAGTAAGTTTCCTTTTCTCCTAAGTATTCCCTTCTGACTTACCATCTCATTTAGTTGCTGGGCACAAATATATGCACAAGTTTAAAGTATAACAAGAATTTTTAAGTCATATAAAATTTTCGGATGGCATGAGAGAAGCCTCTGTTCTTGGGTGTGGAAGAGGACAGTCGTGTTAAAAAGGTTTGATTGAAATGGAGCTTCTTGTTGTTTCGATTTTTGTTTTTCCTGAGACAAAGACTCACTATATAGCCTTGGCTGTCCTGGAGCTCACTATGTAGACCAGGCTGGCCTCAAACTCACAGAGATCTGCCTGCCTCTGCCTTCCTAGTACTGTGATTAAAGGTATGTGTCACTATGCCCAGCAACTTGAGATAGAACTTAAATTGAGTTTTGAACTGAACTTCTAAAGTCTGGATCTCTCTTTTTAAAATGTATTTACTTATCCATTTTTTATTTTATTTATTTATTTATTTATTTTGGTTTTTCGAGACAGGGTTTCTCTAGTAGCCCTGGCTGTCCTGGAACTCAACTCTGTAGACCAGGCTAGCCTCGAACTCAGAAATCCACCTGCCTCTGCCTCCCGAGTGCTTGGGATTAAAGGCGTGGGCCACCACTGCTCGGCTACTCATTTTTTAAAAATAAATCTATTTATTTGTTTGCTTGTTTTATGTGTATGGTTGGTTTGCCTCTGTGCATATTTATGTATTACATGTGTTGCTTGGTGCCCATGGAGGCCAGAGAGGGCATCAGATCTCCTGGGATTGGAGTTAACAGATGCTTGTGAGGCACCATGTGGGTTCTGGGAATCGAATGTGGATCTTCTAGAAGAGTAGACAGCTCTTAGCCGCTGAACCCATCTCTCCATTCCCTGGATCTCTTTGTGTTCACTGTATCACATCACACCACAGAAAGGAAAGGTGAATGTAGCCTGTTATTAGGACATGTGCTATTCAAGGGAGTGTTGTCACCTTTAAGGGCCTGAAATGATGGAGCAACCTGAGCTTAGAAGAGCTTAGAAAAGGGACTTCTCACGGCACTAATTAGAGTTTCATCTTTAGCACATTCACCTGACGTAAGAGCAACCTCTCATTCTCTTGTGAGATCCTGCTGACGGAGACCTTGATCTGTATCCCTAACATGTTCTCTGATGTCAGGCTTCAGAGTCTGTATTTATTGCTGTCATTTAAGAAATAAGTGTTTGTTGATAATGACAAGTAGATGCTGGCAATACTGATTATACTCAGTGGATTGTCTTTTAAAAGTTAAAAAGAGGGGAGCTGAGATAGCTCAGCATCTCAGAGCACTTACTGCTTGCTCCTATAGAGGACTTGGATTCACTTCCAGCACTCACGTCTGTATCCCCAGTTCCAGGAGATCCAGCAGCCATAAGTGCAGTGCATATACATGGCAGGAGAGGTGTAGGGGAAGTTGGCAGGGATGTGGCAAGTGGATGAAATTAAAACATAACATATGTACATTTGTGAAACTCTCCAAGAATAAATAAAACTTAGGATTTGGTCTGAGATGCATGCAGCTGTTGCTGTGAAATATTGATTGTTGGTGTCCAGGCACCGTGGACATGGAAGTTGGAAACAGATTTGCTAAGCCCTTTTTATTGATTTCATCATCATTCACGGTATGTGACTGTTCTTTCTCAGGGCATTTTTCTCCACTTAACTAGAACATGACCTCTACGGGGTATCTTAATTTTATGTGACTGACATGAAAAAAGCAGTTGATAATGTTGTCTTCCACATACTTGTTCACTCATCCCCCATGCCGTGGCTCTGCATGATTTTGATAATTTTGGTCTTTTGTTCCGTGTCCTGGGCTATAGTTTACCACTGACATTTTAAATTTAATTTCTAGGCCTGCTTTCCTCCCAGATCCCAATGATGGCAGTCTGTACACACTTGGAGGCAAGAACAATGAAGGCCTGACGGTGAGAATATTTAGCTTCTTGGTCTACTCTGAGGTTCTTACCCAAGTCCTTACCTGCTTCTTTGTATGAGGCTACCTAAGAGCCTTTCACACACTGCTGGGGATTCTGAGTCAGATAACCTGGTATAGCACCACTGCCTTTTAGAGCTTCCTAAATTAGCTTTTTTTTTTTTTTTTTTAATATTTTTTGTATGTGTAGTATGTGTTTGCATATTCTTATTTATGAGTGTATGTGTGTAGCTCTCAGTACATATATAGAGTCAGAAGACAGCCTTAGGTGTTAGCTCTTGTCTTCTACCTTAGTTGAGATAGGTGGCTATTGTTTTTCTACTCTGTATGCCAGGATAGCTGAGCTACAGACTTCCAGTGATTCTCCTCCCTCTGCCTCCCATCTCTCTGTAGGATGTTGGGATTATAGACACTCAAAAACTATGTGTCTGGCATTTAGGCACACTTTGGGTGTTTGAACTCAGGGCCGTATGCTTGCATGGCAAGCACTTTTACCTGCTGAGGAGCTATCTCTCCAGCCCCTAAATGAGCTTTTGATTATATAGCTCAGAATCCCAGACCCATACCAGCAGATGCTGCTGTCCCAGACACTGGAGGTATAGAGGGCTCACCATAGTGACATGTTTACTCTAACTAGAGACTTTTAACTTAGAGCAAGAAATGTAGTTTGAAATACTGTTTACTGGGTTAACTGTTTACTTTAGTTAAAGACACTTCCTGCCAATCCTGCTAATCCAGGTTGGATCCCCAGGACCCACATGGCAGGAGGAGAGAACTGACTCCTCTAAGTTTTTCTTTGGCCTCCACACGTGTGTTGTGGCATGCATTCAACCCCCCTCATAACACACACATAAATGTCATAAAAAGTTTTTTTAAAAAATGTCTCCACCCCTCTCAGATCAGAGAAATATGCTTCTTTTTTAGGGAAAGCATGTGATAGTCTACCACCATCCCCACTTGGGATTCTAGACCGGTAATTGTCAATTTTTGCTACACATTATAATAACCTGAGGTATGCTAAAAAATTACTGAGCCTGTCGCATCTGAGATGTCACAGAGCACTGGTTGCTTGCTCTTTCAGAGGACTTAGGTTCAATTCCCAGCACCAAAACAGCAGCTCAACCATTTGTAACCCCAGTTCCAGGGCATCTAATGCCTTCTTCTGTCTACCCCAGGCTCTGCATACATGCGATATACAAACATAATTTGGCAAATACTTGTACATATAAAAATAAAATATTTTTTAAAAAGTTTTAAAAGACATTCTGAGCCTAGCCAGATTTGGTGGTACCTGTCTTTAATACCAGCACTTAGGAGGCAAAGGCAGATCTCCATGGGTTTGAGGTTAACCAGGTCTACCTGGAAAGTTCAAGGTCAGCTCAGACTACGTAGTAAGACTAGAGCTATAGAGTAAAACCCTGTCCACACCTACAACAAGACAACTGAACCTAGGTCTCAGTCCCACTACTGATCTAAGTTATCAGCCTTTTTCATTTAGGTTCTCCAGAAAAGAAAACTTATAAATTAACCCACATGGATGACCACCTGACTTGTGACAAGGATGACACTTTGGCAGGGTACCTTCTTAATAAATAGTATACATCTTGGGTTGAGAATATGGCTCAATAGGAAAACACTTGCCCTGGGTATACAGAGCCCTGGGTTTACTCCCAGGGGCGCCCTCCCTAGCACAAGGGGTGAAGATTCAAAGAGATCAGTGGGGTATCCTTGTAGAAAGAATGTATCTTGAGTGTACATCCATCTGAGTAAAAATCAGTTTCAGACAAATCATGTATCTGTTAATAAATATGAGATGCAAGATAATAAAGCTTTAGGAGTAATAGAATAGCTTCATGGTCTTAGAATATGTCATCATTTAAAATATTTTTTACATTTTTATTACATTTATTTATTTGTATATGTATATACACCTTCATGCCACAGTGGGTATGTAAAGGTCAGAGGAGATGCATCATTTCACCAGCCCATAATGATTTCTTAAATAGGATACTTTTAAATACACCAACCATAAATTTAAATTAAGGATCAAGAGCTTTTCTTCCTGAAGAGAGGCGGCCACAAAGTATTTGTAGTCCATACATCCAACATTTGGAAAACAGAAACAAAATCCAAATGTCTACATTTAAGAAACAAAAACAAATCCTATGGGCACCAAGTCCAATCCCCAACAACTACAGAAACTCAGTGTGGGGGACTTGTCTTAGTCAGGGTTTCTATTCCTGCACAAACATCATGACCAAGAAGCAAGTTAGGGAGGAAAGGGTTTATTGAGCTTACACTTCCATGCTGCTGTTCATCACCAGGGGAAGTCAGGACTGGAACTCAAAACAGGTCAGGAAGCAGGAGCTGATGCAGAGGCCATGGAGGGATGTTACTTACTGGCTTACTTCCCTTGGCTTGCTCAGCTGTCTTTCTTATAGAACCCAAGACTACCAGCCCAGGGATGGCTCCACCCACAAGGGACCCTCCCCCCTTGATCACTGATTGAGAAAATGCCTTACAGCTGGATCTCATGGAGGCATTTTCTCAACTGAAGCTCCTTTCTCTGTGATAACTCCAGCTTGTGTCAAATTGACACATTAAACCAGCTAGTACAGGACTCATGTCTCTGATCCCAGCACCCAGAGGTGGAGACCTGAGGATCAGAATTTGGAAGGTCATCCTCAGCTACATAGGGAGTTTGAGAACAAACTGGGTTACATAAGACTTTGTCTTAACTAACCAACCAGAAGAACTCCCATGTATCATTAGGAAAGACAGATGGTTGGGCATGGTGATACACACCTCTCATCCCAAGTAGAGGCAGAAGCAGACAGATTTCTGTGGGTTTGAGGCCAACCTGGTGGGTCTATATAGTGAGGTTGAAGACCAGCCAGGGTGACAGAGTGAGACCCTATCTCAAACCACCAAACAACCACCACAATAAAAAGACAGATGAGCCAATAGAAAGGTAGAAGAGTGTATCCTAATGCTGAATAAATGCTTGAAGAGGTGTCATTAGTGAAATCCAAATTGAAGTCTTAAGGACAGTGGAGATGCCAATAACCAGAACTCTGTCCACTGGGAGATGCAGGCAGTACAACTGGCTCAGCAGCATATGTGACAGAACCTACTGTAGATATAATTTTTTTTGAAGCCTACTTTTAATAAGCATTTACCCTCCCACCAGAGGTAGTGGAAAAGTGCTTAGGATATGGGGGAATCGGACCTGTTTAGCAATAGTTCTTTGAGGGAAAGCTTGATCTTCTTTGGCAGCAGCAGTTCAGTCCTGTAGCGAACACCAATTACAACTTAGCAGCTGCAGAGCAGTCCTAGGCAGGCAGACAGCACACATGGACCAGCAGCGTCAATCTAGTCCTTTTGGCAGGCAGGCAGGCAGGCAGGCAGGCAGGCAGGCAGGCAGGCAGGCACCACATACGAACTAGCAGCTGTAGTTCAGTCCTGAAGAAGCCTCAAGACTCACCAACCGGACTGATGGGAACCTCACCAGCAGTTCTTTGGCCAGTTTCTCTCAATGGCTTTATCACAAATGGAGCTCAACAATGCCATGTGAAGCAAACCAATCCATGCGTGTCACTGTCGAAGAATTGTGAGGCGGAGCAGACCAAAGCTCAGTGCTCGTCTCCCACTGTCTGTGGGCTCACATTTATACTCCTCCATTGTGGGTCCTTTTTATGCATTTATTAGAGCGAAACAGCCTTTCACCTGTGTCTGCTTCAGGAAAACAGTCTTTCCCAGGTCTGCTCCAGCAAGACATCCTCTCACCTGTGTGCCCCAGCAAAACATCATTTGACATAAGTGACTTTCCAAAGAGACTAGAAGTTTCCACTTCAACCTACAACCAAGTAACACCATCCCTGGCATGTGCCCAATAGAAATAAAATACATGGATATATATACTCCCCAGAACATTGTCTTAGCAGGTCCCTAGTGCTGTGTAAAGACCAGCACCAAAAACAACTTGGGGAGGACAGGGTTTATTTCATTTCCACAGCTCTCCAGTCACACTCATAACTGAAGGAAGGCAAGGCAGGGACACCAGGAGTAGGAACTGAAGCAGAAATCATGCAGGAATGCTGCTTAGTGGTTTGCATCCTCTAGCTTGCTGAGTTTGCTTTTCTATACACTCTTGGACTACCTACTGAGGTATGGGATTGCCCATGGGGGTGGGAGGCGCTTTCCTATCAATCAAGAAAAATGCCCCCACAGGCCTGCCTACAGGCCAGTCTGATGGGGGCATTTTCTCAGTTGAGGCTTCCTTCTAAGATGACTTAAGCCCGTGTCAAGTTGACAAAAACAAAAAACAAAAAAAAAACCAACCAGGACAGACATTTATTCAACCATACTGCTTATCCTATGCAAAATGCAGAATGTCACTAAATATATCAATAACAGAATGGCGAAATAAATGATGAGATAGTCATTCAGTTGAATGTTCAGCTGCACAATTGTCCACAAGCGCATACAACATGGATCTATCCCACAAATACAACAGTAAAACATGACAACCAGGCTATGGTGGCACACGCCTTTAATGCCAGCAGAGGCAGTCAGTCAGATCTCTGTAAGTTAAGGTCAGCCTGGTCTACACAGAGAAACCTTGTCTCAAAAATCAAACAAACAAAACATGACAGAACAGGCTCCATACTCAAGGGTTGGTTTTATAAATCTCAAAACCTGAAAAAACTAGATTCTGTTGGTTTTAGAATTAAGATAATAGTTACCCAGAGAGTTAATCGCAACAAAAGGGTACAAAGGGGGTTTCCAAAGAGCTTGAAATGCACTCTCTCTCTGTCTGATAAGGAGGTTAGTAACAGATATGTTTACTTGGTGCAAATTACTGAGCTATGCTTATGAATTTATTCTGCTTGTATGTTATGCTTTACCCAGAAGTTTGATAAACCTTCATGTGGTTCTAAGGTTCAGCCAAGGATGGAAACCCTTGGTCTAGACTCTTAAGTGTATTGTGGGCTCCCAAATGGGTATTTTAAAATTAAGTTTCGAGCACCTGGGGCTGATGCGGACAAAGGCGAGCCTGGGGGTGGAGCTGCATGCACTTCACCCTTCACATGTCTTTGTGTTGGTTTCTCTCCACATCATATGAAACACATCTGTGGTTTAAGCATTTTGTTTGCTAGAAATAGTGCGCAGTGATTGGTATAAGTCATCTCATTTGGACTTCTGGTTAGTCCATGGGTGTTGCCCCCATTTTTAGAGGTATAGAGAAGACAAGTCAAGGAATGTACCAAGAGCAAAGCTTCCAGGTTTGGTGTTTGGACTTAAAGAGGTGTGATTTCCCAAAGATGCTCTCAGAGCTGTGGTAGTGCCTGTCTTGGAGCATAGGACTACAGATCACTGGACTGACAGGGACTTTCTGATTTCAGAAACATCTGCAAGCTCCAGTCATTGCTACCTTTTGCTGGCATTTTTCTTTTTCTAAGGTTTAGTTTGAATGTTGGAATGATGAGAAAATGCAGATAGTTTTTACTACCTATGGTTCTGTTTATTACCACTACCCAGAAATCTTTTCTTGCTTGGAGAAAAGGCGACAATGTAGTAGAAGCTAACAGCAGGTATCTGCAGTTTCAGGGCTCATTCCAAAAATAAAGTTCACTAAAACAAGCGGTGGCCAGAAGGGGCATCAGAGGTCAGCTGTGGGCTCAGAAGCAGCAGTTTATGATGAAATGTGTTGAAACGTTGGGAGTTCTCAGAGTTCCTTCTCCCGGCACCCACCTTAACGTCCCTTTTGTAACCCAGAGGCTGTATTGCAATAGAGAATTACTTACTGAAGAAAACGCCAAAATTCAGACCTTTGTGTTGCCCATGCAACCATGGCTTCTCCTTCCCTTGAAGCTTGAACTTCTAAGTTGCTTCTTTTCATCATCAATGCCATGGTAAAGGCACTGTCATTCTGCTAGCCTGGCTATCTTTGGGTCAGTTTTTGAAGACAGGAGATTTCTTTCTCCCTTAAAATATCCAAGACTGGCCCCGGGTATGGTGGTACACGCCTTAAATCCCAGCACTCAGGAGGCAGGGGCAGATGGATCTTTGTGAGTTTGAGGCCAGCCTGGTCTACAAAGCAAAGTTCCAAGACAGCCAGGTTATTACACAGAGAAACCGGGTCTTGGTTTTTTTTTTTTAAAAAAAAAGCCAAGACTGTGACTCTCCATATTTGTGTGATCTTCTCAGAAAAGGTTTCTGGCACCCTCAGGTAATACTTGGAAAGGAGACCTGAGGGACCTGTATATCCTGGGTCAAATAAATGAGCTGGTGTACAGTTTAGAGGTGGCTGTTGGAAGTCCATGTGGAAGCCTAGGACCTCCTTCTTAGGTGCCAACTAGAAACTCCCATCTCCCAAACAGTGTGCTTCTCTGTTTTAGAAGAACTGGGTAACAGAAACAGCATGATTGGTAAAATTAATTTCACAAGACTTAGTTAACTTGTTTTTTCCCTGTTTTTCTTTTTCTAAAGAAACTTCCCTTTACCATCCCAGAATTGGTTCAGGCATCCCCATGCCGAAGTTCAGATGGGATCCTCTACATGGGTAAGGGTTCCTGTTTTTTCTGCACCAAAAACTTGGTTCTTTTTTAAGGTGAATCCTGGATTCTGAGAGAGTTCTGGCTGAAAGGGCAGGCTGTTGTCACTCTCTTTAAAATCTTTTTGAGAAAAGTCTTTTTTGCCTCAGTTGTGCTTTGATTGTTCATGCCAGTATCATTGGGCCAATTAAGAAAGAGCTGTCTCCCTCTAAGGAAAAACTGACACTATTAACAAGGTTACTTATTTAACAAGCTTTTAGCCGCCTGGGTTGGCCTATGCTATTCTATCATGATTGCAGCATACCTAGCTGCAAATGGATAAAATTTAAAGCAAATCCAGTAGTCAGAGCCAAGGAAAGGAAGCCAGGCCCTGCCTATTAATTATAGGGCTTTCTTAGTATTTCCTGCTATCAGAATATTTGGTAGCCTCAGCACTTAGCAGCTTGCATGTATAAGCTGCCTTCATACCTCTGGGGTCACAGCTTTCAAAGCACCAGCTCACCTGCTTTTCTTCAGCAGTTAGGATCCACCACGAGCTGCCAAAATGTCAATAAAAATGCATTTGTAGCACAAAGAACTGTATTTATCTTGACATTCTAGTAAGCAGTAATAGCCTGTGTTTATATAGCAGCTTTCTTTTTGAGGAACTGAAAGTGGGTAGTGCCTGTTCATGCTTCAGGATCTCTTACGTTTCCAAGTCTCAAATGCAGGCTGGTTTTTAAGTTTTTTCTAGGGACATCAGTGCTCCTATTTCTTGCGTGAGCCTTTTAGAATGAGGAACTCCCAGCCCAGGGAGTTAAAGGAAATGACTAGCAAACCTTCCCTCCTCTTGGCCATGCCCTAGACCCATATGACTGTCTTTTGACTAGTTCCATACTAGATGTCCAGCTTTTGCCAACAATTCATCATCTGTGGTCAAAGGCTATTGTTTCCCCACCATCTTTGTGCCATGTCTTAAGTGATTTCACTGAGTATATTTATGAGCACATAGTTATTCAATCCATCCACTGGATCTATAGGTAGATCATACAGACTGCAATGGTCCTTGTCGTAACCAGATGCATGTCACAATAGGTGGAAGGTATTTATGGTCATAGTTACTTGGATATAATTTACTCTCTATCTTCAGACCTGTGAAGACTTTATTGTTGAGAACAGTTAGGGTCCGCAGACGAGTTGTGCATGTGTGGAATAGGTGTGTTACATCAGTTACAGCTAAGTACAGCTAGAACAAATTCTGGTGCCTTGTGTGCGACCTTCTCTGGCTTCTCTTTATTCTTCCATAGAATTTGAATATAGAAAATACTATTAAAGTAGGAAGGCATAAATGACCAGACGTGTAGCTTAAAGAACAGAAGTGTACACATTACAGTGGCTGATGGCCTTCAAACCAAGATGCCCATGTCTATGCCATAGACTCACATGCTGTATGTTTTCCTAAAAGTGTCTATGTGGCTGTGCTGTCTGCCTGTTCATATTTAATCAGCTGACCAAGGCAAGTGGCACAACCTGTGACCTGGGAATAGTTTATTGGCTACAGACAAAGGTTGAGATAACTTTAGCCTCATTAGCATCAGGTTACAGCAACTCTGCTGACCATCATAGGTACTAGTTAATTATAGTTATGTGCTGCTTCACTTGTGGGCTAATTGGTAGGGATGTTGAAGAATATGAATCATAGTTACCAGGAGGTGAGCCCCTAGGTGTGCTTGTGTTTATATAGATCCTCATTCGAGGGAGAAGGACAGGCAAGACTTTTCATATTTAAGATAGTTACTCAAAGCAATAAAATTCAACTTGAAAGTTAAAAGAACATTTTTCATACTATAAGGTTTAGAGAATTTTTTATGTCAGCTTTAGGTTATTAAATTAGTATAAGAGTCAGTGGCCCAAAGAGTTATTACGTTGACATTACCGTTTACTTTGTCACTTCCAGAGCACTATAGAAGCATCTCCAACATCCTAAGGATTTCAGGCCTGCCTCCCAGCACAGAGAGGCTCCTGAATGGCTGGAAGTGCTACTTTGGCAGTGCTATTTATTTCCACTTCCAGTGGATGTTAACAGTGTATCCACTAACATTCTAGGTAAAAAGCAAGACATTTGGTATGTTATCGACCTCCTGACTGGCGAGAAGCAGCAGACTTTGTCATCAGCCTTTGCGGATAGTCTCTGCCCATCAACTTCCCTTCTTTATCTTGGACGGACAGGTAAGAAGTAGGCCTGTGTTGTATGGCCTTCCTGTTTCTAGAGTGGATGGCACAAAGCTCCTCCACTGGCCTGTTATTAGATTTGTTCTCCAAAAAGTGGCCAGAGTTGCCCTCTCCAAGCAGCCAGAGCTTTCAGACCCCAGGGGATGTGTCTAGGCGACTCTGGGACCCAGCTGCTGCATCGCCCTTGAAGTGTTTTCAACGTGGTGCACTACCTGCAGCTCTCTGAACAGCTGTGCTATTTTTAAGGACTCACAGTGGAGTGGCTGTCTCCACCAGGTATGCCTGGTTTTGCCTGCCTGGCAAGTAAATGTCCTTTCTCCTTTCACAGCTCTGCTCAAAAAGTTCTCTCCTCTGTGAAGCTGTTTCTCTGGCTGCAAGCTCCCACCTTGTTTAGGAACGCTCCATTTTGACTCTCCTGTTTTGGGAACACATGTCGCAGTTGACCGGCCTGGTATCACACCATCCTCCCCATAAAAATCAAGTATCCTCATTTCTAGCCATTAGGACTACTTAAGATCTGTTCCCTTTTCCATCAAGTAAAACCTTAGAGTGATTTCTATATTCACACAGGGATAAAAACTGTCTGGGTCTCCAGTAGAATTGGGGTATTGGAGGGAATTTGGACATGCTCTGGCTCTGGTTGGAATGTGTGTACTTAGTCCATAAAGCCATCCGTCTATTATCTGTTTCTTCATAATAAGCTGCCTAGCCTAGTTTCTTAAAGTAATGGCCATTTTGTTGTTCCTAATGCTTTGACTAAGGAATTCAGGAGGGCTCTACACACAGATCCTCTCTACTCTTCCTGCTGGGATGACTCATCTGGGATTCTGGTTCAGCTTCATGTACACTTGCCCCATATATACATGTGAATAGCCTGTACTTTCTGACATGGCTCCTTCTTGGGCAAAAAATGGATATTAGAATGCCTCACACAGCTTTCTTCTGCTTCAGTCATTTGATCAAAGCAGGTCCAGAGCCAAGGGTGAAGGCAAAGACACAGCCTCTTGATAGAAAAAAGTGGCTTGCACATACACGAAAGAAGTGATGATGGTCCTGTTCAGTCATTCTTTCACAGTCTATCCTCTGGCCACAGTTGTGCAGCTTTCCCACGTACAAAATGTGTTCACCTCCTCCCAAGATCCCTAAAATCCAATCAAAACCCAGCGTCTTGGCATCTGTATCAGGCATGATGGTGAATGGGGGAGCCTCTGATCTGGAGACTGAATTAAAGAGACAAGTTTTCACTGAACATGGTGGTGCACACTGCAACCCCAAGTGGTGGGAGGGAAAGGCAAGAGGGTCAGGAATGCAGTGCAGCCTTGGCCGCATGTGAGTGCCAGGCCAGCCCCGCTGCAGGAGACCGCATCCTAATGAACAGATGAGAGGGGTGGGAGGAGGGTTTTTCCTCTTGTGCCTTCCCCTTCTTTCCCTTGGTGAGACAGGATGGCTGTAATAAACGTTCTTGTTCAAAACGGAAGCACAAAGGATAATATATATGTTTTTAATTTAAAAGAAAGATGGGCGGGAGAGAGGACTTGGTGGTTAAGCGCACTGGCCACTCTTCCAGAGGACCGGGGCTCAATCCTCAGCACCCACATGGCAGCTCACAACTGTCTGTAACTCCAGTTCCAGAGATCTGACACCCTCACACCAGTGCACCTGAAATAAAATTAAATGAAATACAAAAAAAAAAAAAAGAAAAAAAGAAAGGAAGGAAGGAAAGAAAAGAAAAGAAACCAGCGAGTTTTGTAGCTTTCTCTATCTGTCTCTTGTTAAATGTCGGAAGCTGGGACCCCATCCCCTTTACTATCTGATTATTGTACTGATATTACTCTAAAAACTTGGTGGGCGTCTCATGTGTTGAATTAGTCGATTAGATAAAGGCCGTACCACAAATGTCCACTTGAGTATGTGAGAGGACCATGAGCCAGCATTCTTAGGCCTCTAGCTAGTAGAGGGTCTCCAAAGTGTCATCCTAGATCTTCCTGAGGTCTCTAAGGAGGGTATTATAGACTCGCCTGAGTTTGATTTTAAACTTGACCCTGCTGGTAACTCTGGACTTCCTTTTTAGCATTTTTTTTTTTTTTTAAGTGTTTTTCAGCTGGAGAGTCCATCTTGAACTCTATTTCCCCTGTATTCTGCTTGAAACTGGCAGTTTCTTCTTTAAATCATTGACTTGTAGCATGTCACACACAGCTAGGAAAACCATTCAGCACTTTCTGCTGCTGCCTCAAGCCTCATTAGCTAGATTGCTGGGTCCAGTAGCACCTTTCCTGTCTTCCGAGTGACTACAAGCAGTAGCCTTACTAACTGTGTCTACTCTATAAGCTCATAACTGGACTACGCCTTTCAGCTCCCACAGTGGCCTCCTCACTTGTCCTTTCAAGTTTGTGTTCCCACGTCCCTTGTCACCTTTTCACTTTCCGACACCTGGTCCCAAAGTCAGTGCCACGCATGTTAGTTCTTTGGTTCCACATCTAGGTGCCCATTCCTTTTCTTTTCCTTTTCTTCTTTCTGGGTTGGTTTGTTTTTGTTTTTGTTTTTGTTTTTTGTGACAGGGTCTTTCTTTGTAGCCCTGGCTGTCCTGGATTCACACTGTAGACCAGGCTGGCCTTGAATTGACAGAGATCCACCCGTCTCTGCCTCCTGAGTGCTGGGATTAGAGGCGTGCGTCATCACTGCCCAACTTAAGTGCCCATTTCTAACATTACCTATGTCTTACTGTGTAATAAAGAACCCTGAAACTTAATGGCTAAAAACGTTCATTGCATGGCTGATGATTCTATGAGCTGTGAGCTTCAGAGCAGAGCAAGGGTGACTTGTCTCTGTCAGGGTCGCTCTTCTGTCTGGGACTTAAGTCCTCCGCCTGGTCTTTCCCTTTCCACGTGGATAGCCTTGACACAATTTAGTGAGAATTTTCTTGTTGTAACTATAGAACACCTCAGTAGACTCTACAGCTCATCCGTGGTAACCAACTAATCTGTATTCTCCAGAATACACCATCACCATGTATGACACCAAGACCCGGGAGCTCCGCTGGAATGCCACCTATTTTGACTATGCAGCCTCCCTGCCCGAGGACGATGTGGACTATAGTAAGTGTGCCTGGCAAAAGGACGCACCTTCCACTTACAGAAACGGCCGCTCCAGAGAGCAGAGGGTTTTTTTTGTTTTTTTTTTTGTAACCCGTTATCACTAAGTTCTGGATTTTTCCTGGTTTTGTGATGATAGCTTTAGCCAGGGACAAGGGAAGGCACACATTTTGAGTCCTTATATATCACAGAAGGAATGTACTACCAGCACATTGGCAGTAGAATCAGACATTAGCATGTGGCATCAATACCTCCATTAAGAAAGCCACTCTAGGGAGCTGGAGAGATGGCTCAGAGCACTTGCTGCTTTTGCAGAGGACCCAAGTTCAGTTCCTCGCATATGATGGCTCACTACTGCCTATAACTCCATTCCAGGAGATGAAATGCTGCCTTCTAGTCTCTGCAGACACCAGACATACAAGAGGTACACACAAATACATGGTACACATAAATATGTACATGCAGGTATTTACTCATACTTATAAAATAAGTGAATCTTAAAAATCCTTTTTGGCTGAGCATGGTGGCTCATACTTCATCTCAGCACTAGGGAGGCAGAGACAGGTAGATTTCCATGAGTTTGAGGTCTACATAGTGAATTCCAGGGCAGCCAGAGCTACATAGAGACTGTCTCAAAAACAAAACAACAATAAAAATCTTGCCTAGCATACATAAATCCCTGGGTCCAATCCCTAGTAACGCAGTAAGAAGAAAAGGAAGTCCACGTTTAAATGTGGTTCATGCTCTACTAACTCATAGCTGTCACACTGTGCAAGTCAGATGATGGCTAAATTTATTATCTTAACCCTGGTATCTGAAAGTCTGACTGTTCTTTCTGGCTCAGGACCTCACACACTGTCTCAGTGCCCGGGTTTTCAGTGACTGCTATAAAATGTCAGTGTCATTGGCACGTGCGTTGGCTCCTCTCCCCTCAGCATTTACTCTCACTTATTGATTAATTTTTTAAAAAGGCAGGATGGTGGGAAAATAAGCCTATTTTACGTTTTTAAGCTAGGTATATCTCAGTATCTTGAAACTGAAGAGTTCATTGGAAAACAGTGAACTCTTGTGGCCTGAGAATATTCTAGAAGTCTCCACTTCAATGAAATGACTGCAGCTTGCCAAGAGAATAGAGGTCATGGTTGCAGAATGTGGTTGACATGCTTTGTTTGCTCTTTAGAGATGTCCCACTTTGTTTCCAATGGCGATGGCCTGGTGGTAACAGTGGACAGTGAATCTGGGGACGTCTTATGGATCCAAAACTATGCCTCTCCTGTGGTGGCCTTCTACGTCTGGCAACGGGAAGGCCTGAGAAAGGTGGTGCACATCAATGTTGCTGTGGAGACTCTACGCTACTTGACCTTCATGTCTGGGGAAGTGGGGCGCATCACCAAGTGGAAATATCCGTTCCCCAAGGAGACAGAGGCCAAGAGCAAGCTGACGTGAGTTGGAGGGGTTGGGACAGATGAGGACAGGACAGGCAGCAAAGGACAACTCTGGCATTCTGGGACTGCTGCAGTGTAATATATCCTGTACTGGGGAAGTCAGGGGGTTAGCAGATATCTCTGAGCTCATCAAGAGTCAACACTGACTTGTTTTGAGCTGGGGGGTAGTGGTGGCGCATGCCTTTAATCCCAGCTGAAATAGACAGAGGCAGGAGGATCTCCTAGTTCAAGGCCATCCTGGTCTACAGAGGGGGTTCCATGATGTCCAGTGCTCTACAGAGAAACCCTGCTTTGAAAAACACCCCCCCCCAAAAAAAAACCAAAACACTGGACTTCAGAATGCAAGCCATGTGGTACCCCTTTATACTTCAAACTCTCTCTCTCTGTCTCTCTCTCATTCTATATTATGTTTTTGAGTTTGAGTATGGCCTCAGCTTCCTGAGTGATGGGATTACAGGTGTCTCCTACCTGGACTTCTTGAACATTGACTATAAAATATGAGGAGGAGATTGTAGTACAAGACTGTATATTTTGATCTTTTATTACATGTCATACTCATTTTAAAAATCAGGGGAAAAACAGTGTCACAGTGTATGTGACCAAGACTCAGCAGGCTGTGTCTGTCATCTCTATCTGTTAAAAGCCCGTCAGTCACTTAACAGGCTAGGCCTCCTCTTCCTACTCCATAGATTTATGGAGAAGTTGAAGTATAATCATTTATGTGAAAGTGTTGTCTACAGTGAAACACCATTTAGGCGGAAGGTCTTTGTAGAGAGAAGTTTGGATAATTTCCTAGATGACTGATCCAAGGCTCCTGACAGTAGTAATTACTGTGAATCTGTAGGTATAGCTCCACTGTGTTCATGCTGCCACTAGACAGCCTTCTGATATCTCAGGTAGGAGCACATTGCCAGGGAATATCACTCAGTTTGGATTGGAGTTTCTTTTTCTTTTTTCTTTTTTCTTTTTTTGTTTTTTGTTTTTTTTTTTTTTTAATTTGAGGCAGGGTCTCATGAGCCTAGGCTATCCCCAAACATGCTATGTATATCCTGGGATTGTAGATGTGCATTACCCTCCTGGTTTATGTATCTTGCACATTCCTTTTGCTCTCAGCATCTGGAATGGAGCAGTTCCCTGTCCCTCTGCTGAACCCTTGAAGTCCTCAAAACGCCCACAGCAGCATGGTGATGCTAAGCGTAGTTGGTCTGAAAGGGTGCTGGCTCGGTCACCTGAGAAATTGGCAGCAGGTGCTGAGTACTCCGTCTCCTGCTAGTCATCAGTACAGCCCTTTCCTCAGGCTGCTCTGCACTCAGTCTAGTGCAGGCCTGGCGTTTGCAGGAGAGGAAAGAGGCTTTCTGTTCTGTAGGTGACAGGTAAAGCTGGGGCCTGAAGTCCTACTGCCCTGTCATTACCACCTAGTAGAAGTCCTAGTACCCCTGCCACCTTGCTGGTTTCCTTGTGGGAATTGCATGGTCCATGTGGAACAGGTGATGCTTGAGTCTGTGGTTCTGATATCCTAAAAGCCACAGTTTATGGGGTTTGGACGTAAAATGACTTAAGAATGTATGTTTCTGTTTTTTTCTCAGGCCTACTCTGTATGTTGGGAAGTATTCCACCAGCCTCTATGCCTCTCCCTCAATGGTGCATGAGGGGGTTGCTGTCGTGGTGAGTCAACTGTGGGACCCAAAGATGCAGTTTCTTGACTGCTTTTGTTCCTTTTTTAGCAAAAAGTGACATTGAGTTTTATGTAAACATCTGGTTAAGAAGGGGAAATGCAGAGCTGAATGAACCATGAGCAGCTTCTACAAATCCACATCCTACGTTGAAAGCAGATGTTGACAGAAGCAGCTTCCTGAAGCCAGGAAACACTCATTCCCCATGGCTCTGTGTTCAGATCTAACCCTCAGGCTTTCTTCAAGCTAGTCCCACCATGCCTAGCTACCACTCTGCTAGTTTTGGGGGGTTGCATGGTCCAGACAAGCACATGCTTTCCATGATCACACAAACTTCCCTATCTTTCTGAGCTTCAGTTGCTGGTCTCTCACTTCCTTTCCTCTGCTCAATTCCTTTGTGAGCGCTCCATGCCTCCTCAAGCTTCTCCAGCCTGCTTTGAGCACTCTCACTGAGTGACGGGGACATTGCACTCCTTATGTGCTAGTGCCTGGGCTGGTTGTATACTGTCTGCCTGGTGAGTTGGCTGCTGTAGCAGTGAGGCCACTCCTGCCTCTCTTAACTCATCAGTGTCTGCAGTTCATTCCACACTGTCAGTTGTGTCATCTGTGACCACATAGATTCTTACATAGTTTCACAGAATCTCTAATAGTAGCTTCTTGGAGTTCTGTAATGCATGTTCTTCCTGGTTCTTGGTTCCCAAACATGCAAATCTGACATGGCAGGACCAGACATAATAGCTGATGCCTGGAATCCTAGCACTTGTGAGATGGAAACAGGAGAGTCTAGAAAGAACAGCCTGGGCTGCTTGAGTTCTGTCTTAAACAAAAAATGTCAGTAGAGCTTCCCTTGCCTGGTCCCAGGATCTTTGTGTCATGCTTTGATGGTTGATGAATATTGAGCTGCATGAGCCACAACTGTCCCTTTAGGGGACAGTGGTTGAGAGGATGTGCTGCAAGACCTAGGGACACTCTCCTGCCAGCCCTCCAGCTCCCCGCCTCCCATCTCCACAGCCTCGAGGCAGCACTCTTCCTTTGCTGGAAGGTCCCCAGACAGATGGGGTCACCATTGGAGACAAAGGAGAGTGTGTGATCACTCCCAGCACAGACCTCAAGTTTGACCCTGGACTCAAAGGGAAGAGCAAGCTGAACTACTTGAGGAATTACTGGCTTCTCATAGGTAAGAGCTGCTTCTTGCTGGGTGGTAACATACTGCCTCCTGGTGGGCAAAAGCCAGCCCTGCTGGTTTACTGCTGCTCTTCCTTGTGAATGAATGCATTGTGTGCTCTGTCCATGTCAAGACGGTTTAGGCCTGGGAATATTTTTATTTCCAAGGAGTTACAAAGTTCCAGGTTACTTAATCAGGTCTCAGAAAACCAGTTTCTCTCCAAGATTGAAACCCTTGGTATAAATTTCAGACAATGTCTGTTCCCTGTTCCCCACAGTGACCATGTGAACTGGGTACCCTTGTTACTCCCACTCTATAACTAAAATACTGAGGCTTGTCCTTTGGAATAGGAATGAACTGTGTAAGTGGCTGGACTGGACAAGTTTAAGACCCATGATGATTGACAGTTGTGAAATAAAGGCAGGGTACTTCTGCAATCTGAGGAGAAACCAGAATCAACACCCGTGAAGAGTCTGAGCTGTTCTTGGGCCATCGCAGAATGGCTCTGGGAAGCATCTTTTTCTTAGTCTAATGTTTTTGTTTTTGATATTGTTGCAGGGTTACTCCAGCTACCCTTAGGTCATTCGTCTGTGCCTCCCGAGTGCTTGGCTTCTTTACTTTCTCCCGTGATATTTTCCCTCTGCTGAGGCAGAGACCAGGGCCTTAGGCTGAGCGAGCTTTGATTCTGGGCGGCACCCTGGCCCTTATCTTTTTTCTTCTTCCCAAAGTTGCTGCCATCACTATTCATGACCCTGGGGTTGAATTAAAGACCTGGTTACAGAGATAAGAGGTTGAGATGACACCCCAAAGCAGTGAATATTGCAAACAAAGGCAGAAGTGAGGGTGATTGTGTCCCTGGCCAGTATCCCAAGTAACTAGTGCAGGCTGGAATTTTCTTAAATCAGATCTTTCCCTCCTGTGCTCCCCTACCAACAATACACACCAATTCTGATGACCCAGCAGACCAGAGTAGATGTGGGTAGCTAAGAGAGTGTGGGCCCAGGAAGCAGCAGGACCAGCCAGGCAGTGGGTCTGGACAGGAACATGAGGACCTAGGAGAGATCTGCAGGGGGAAAACTGATTGTGCTTGAGCTCCCATCATCCCATTTGCTGGTCATCTGAAAGACCCTGTTCTTTGTGCCTTTTAATTCTTTATAGCGTTCTCTCTCTCTCTCTCTCTCTCTCTCTCTCTCTCTCTCTCGTGTGTGTGTGTGTGTAATATAGACAAAGAAAATAATACAAGAACTCTTTCTTTTCTTCTCAGAAGTAGTTTGAGAAAGTATGCATGAATGGATCCATGCTGATAGGAAGGGAAGGCTAATTGAGCAGAGCTCATTAAAATTACAAGGCTACTCGGTTTTATGTACCAATTAAAGGTCCATAAACTGCCTGGCAGTGGTTAAGAAGTAGTACAAAGAAAATGTGTATGAAAGTACTAAAAATGTCCAAGAGGAGTCTCCATGGCAGAATTGGAAAATGAGAAAATCCCTTTAAATGATCAGAGTAAGACAACTAGGAAGCCTAGCAAACTTCTAAGAGGCAGCTAAGTAAGGATCTCACAATTCTGAGGTTCCCTTTGAGGAACTCAAAATAAGGGAGTGGGAATACATAGCAATCTTCTCATAGACCAGGACCACTGGTTATAAGCAGTTAATGTCAAGATAGGGCCTTTGGTTCTTGTAAAAGACTGCAAGATAGTCTCCCCTCACATTCATCTTGAAAATAAATGGATCTAATTAAATCAAAAGGTGTGGTCTGTTGTTCTGTTCCTTGCCCCCAGCAGTGACCCTGACCACAAACTGCTCTTGCATAGGACCCAAGTTTGGTTCCCAGCACTCACGTCAAGTGGTTCACAATCACCTGTAATTCCAGCTGCAGGGGGAATCTGTCGCCTATGCTTGGGCACTGCACATACCCCACACATGCTTGCAAGTAGTCAATAATAAATCTTTTTTTTTTTTTTAAAGAACAGAAGACTGCATTTTGCTGTCAATTAATAAATCTTGTTTTATTTTAAAATTTGTATTTCACCTGTGTGCAGGTGTGCGTGTGCATTTGCATGGACACTAGAGACAACTTCAGCCGTCCTGGCTCTGCTGCCTTTTGAGACAGTCTTTCATGGCCTAGAGTTCACTGATTAGGTTAGGCCAGCATGCGACATGCTTCAGAGATCAGCCTGTTTCCACCTCCCCGCTGGGTTACACATGCTTCACCAACTTTTCTCGTATGAGTTCTGGAGATTGAACTTGGGTCCTCCTGCTGTCACAAGCTCTTTACTGACTGCACCGTCTCCCCAGCCCTAAAATTTCTATTGGTGACAAGGAGTGTTTTTGAGGTGTTTGTTTGGAGACAGGGTTGTACTATGTAGCTCTGGCTGTCCTGCACCAGGCTGGCCTTGACTGCACAGGGCTGTTACACAGAGAAACCCTGTCTTAAAAAAAAAAAAAGAAAAAAAGAAAAAGATTCTGTTTTCATACTAATTCTCTAGTGGATGTATTTACCTTTTTCTCGTTGTGTAGATATGAGATTGCATTGTAGGAAAGACTCTCTCAGGGTAAAGAGTTGCTGAAATTTTGTGTTAAGAGTTACCACTACCTGGAAACTGTTCTCATTAACAGTTTGTTTCCTCTTGTAGGACACCATGAAACTCCTCTGTCTGCATCCACCAAGATGCTGGAGAGATTTCCTAACAACCTGCCCAAACATCGAGAAAATGTGATTCCTGCTGATTCAGAAAAAAGGAGCTTTGAGGAAGTGAGTGGGAAGTGAACCAATGGCTCTAGCTTCTCCTAACAGGTGTTAGGGAGCTAGGCCAGGGCCTCCGCTGGTCCACCCCAGATCACTTCATAGTGTACCTTATCCTGTAGCCAAAGAGGACAGAGTGGAAAGGACCTCTGAGCAGAAGCTGGGAGCTTCAGTCAAGAACTCAAAAGCACTCAGACTTGCTATCTTGTCTCCATCTTCTGGTGTGTCCTGTTGCTTTCCTAGTCAGATATCAGAGTGTTGGAGACCTTTTGTTCTGGCCTGCATGACCAGCAAAGGGGACTTGGAGGTTTCAGAAGACCTTGGTAAGCTAGCTATTCAGGACTGAACTTCTGCAGCACCACTGAGTAGGGAGAGGTGATGGAGAAGTAGACTGGACTGGGCAGGTTTTGAAGAACAAGAGCTACTATTATGGGTCATCTGGGGTCTAACAAATCACTTGAGAGTCGTAGTTTTTGTTTGTTTGTTTATTTATTTAGTTAGTTAGTTGGTTAGTTATTTAGAGTTTGTTTTTGTTTTTCTTTTTTCTTTTTTTTTTTTTTTTTTTTTTGCTTTGGTTTTTTGAGACAGGGTTTCTCTGTGTAGCCCTGGAACTCACTCTGTAGACCAGGCTGGCCTCGAACTCAGAAATCCGCCTGCCTCTGCCTCCTGAGTACTGGGATTAAAGGTGTGCACTACCGCTGACCAGCTAGAATTTGTTTTTCAAGACAAGGTCTCATTATGAAGTACTCCTGGAACTCACTATGTAGACCAGGCTGGCCACGAACTCACAAATCTACCTACCATCTGTCCCCTAAGTTCTGGGATTAAAGGCATGCACCACTACAGCTGGCTTTAGGTTTTATTTAAAAGCAGAGGAATATTACAGTCTTTTAAGTCCAGGGCACACTGTCTCTGTTCATCACAAATGGTATTAGCTGAGTTGGAGTAATAGGCTGATTTCTAAAACAGATCCTGAACTTCATTGCTCTAAGATCTTATTAAAGTCCTGCATATTTATTATTGCATACTTACAAAAACTGTAATGAAGAAAATAAGAGAAGGTAGTCATGGTCAAATTTTATATTTAACCATCTGAGCTTGAGCAAAGGAGTCTTTGAAATGTTTTTTTTACATTGATGTAGTGTGCGTGGTGCGTGCGTGCATGTGTATGTGTGTGTGTGTGGTCAGACTTGCTGGCAAGTGTCTTCAGCCCCTGAACCATCTTGCTGGTATAAACAAAGGGCAGAAGAGGCTAGAAGATGGAGTTACAGGTGGTTGTGAACAGCCTGATGTGGGTCCTGGGAACCAAACTCAGATCCTCTGCAACAGCAGTACCTTAATTTAACCACTGATCCAGCCCCAAAACTGTCTTTTTAAACACTCCTGAACAGTTAATATCTAAATAAATGTTCTCCCTGTCACATGCTCATCAGATTTCTCAGCCACATGCTACATACCAAACAAGACACATTCCCCGTGACTGCAGGGTACACTATTAGGGAAGCGTGAACACGGGAGGTGTCTACCAGGGTGGACTCAGCAACTGGGAGTGGAGAGAAGGGCATCCAAAGCTGATATCTTGCAGGAGAGACTGTAGTGATGTGAAACACCCGTGGGCAGGGCTGGAGAGATGGCTCAACAGTTAAGAACATGGACTGCTCTTTCAGGGGTCCTGAGTTCAGTTCCCAGCAACCACATGTTGGCTCACAACCATCTGTAATGGGATCTGATGCCCTCTTCTGGTGTGTCTGAAGAGAGTGACAGCATATTCACATACATAAAATAAATAACTACATCTTTAAAAAGAAAAGAAGGAAAGCCCAGTGTGCAAGACCAGGAAGCTGTGTATTAGCTTTGTTGGACAAACAGGGAACACTAGCTGTTTGTGTACAGATCAGTGCGTTTTTCTAAACTGTTCCAGGAAACCTCTGAGATTCTGAGGAACTTGGAAGGAAGCTACATGCTTATCTGATTTAATTTGGAGTTTCTATAAGCATTTACTTTTTGTCTATTTTATTTTTCATAAGCATTTAATAAAAGCACCTGATGCTTTTCTCTAACTTTGGAAAACGACCTAAGGAAGTGGCTTTAATATGTATAACCATCTTGTTGGTTTTGTTGGTGTTACAGTATGGGGGTATGCGTAAGTAAGTGTAAGGAGGGCTAGAAGATGTTGGGGGTCCTACTCTTGCTCACCTCCTCATTCCCTCAGAGTCTCTCTCCCACTCTGGAGCTAAACTGATGATCAGCAAGCTCCAGTGATTCTCCTGTCCCCACCCTCACCCCACTGACGGAGCTACAGGTGCACATATACTTCTACTACATCTGGCTTTTGATGTGGGTTCTTGGGATTTGAACTCACATCTTCATACTTGTACAGCCCTGCTTTGTTTTTGTGGTTTGATTTGTTTGTAGTGTGGGGATTAAACCCAGGAGACCTTCTGCATACCCCAGCTAATTTTATTTTTCAGTGTAAAAAGCTATCAAGTTGATGACCAACTTTCACTAGACTTTTTCTATATATGACTTAGGTGATTTTATAGTTTTCCTTAACTAGCAAATCTACTATCAAAGGAGTTGTAGATTTATCATTGAAATTTATCATTGAAAATTTTTAAAGAATGTCAGGGTCTAAAGGTATTTCCAAATGTATTGTTCTAAAATCTCTGGACAATGGCAGCATCACTATAGAACTGTATGCTCTCACAGCAATTGCTTAAAAAAGAGGCAATGGTTATCTGGTCCATCAGAATTTTGATGAACTAGAAAAAAATTTCATTTTAGTCCTACATTTTAAATAGACATGGCTTCTCTTGAGTGCTAACTTCATCTATATCTGGCTAGACATTTAGAAAATCTCTTCCATACAAGGTTATCAACCTAGTCGGCCAGACTTCAGACAACACACCAACCACTGTATCTCAGGATGTAGAAGAGAAGCTGTCCCGTGCCCCTGCCAAGCCTGAGGCCCCTGTGGACTCCATGCTCAAGGACATGGCTACTATTATCCTGAGCACCTTCCTGCTGATTGGATGGGTGGCGTTCATCATCACTTACCCCCTGGTAAGGCTTGATCTTTCTTAGTATCCTCCAAGTCCTGGTACCTCGCTGTCAGTCACTGGGTGTTAATGGGGGCTACACAAAAGCAGACAACATGTCTCATATTTAAAAGTCAATATTTGAGACAGATGTGGTATTGCACACTTTAACTGTAGCACTTGGAAGTTTAAGGCTACCCTGGTCTACAAAGCAAATTTAAAACCAGCCTCCGCTGTATTGTGAGAAAAAAAAGAGAAGTATTTGCTTATTTTCAAAAACATCATTAGAGATACTAGCTTCTCATAAAAGGACAGTTTTGTTTTTTAAAGATGTGTTTATTTTATGTATGTGAGTATACTGTAGCTGTCTTCAGACACACCAGAAGAGGGCATCAGATTCCATTACAGATGATTGTGAGCCACCATGTGGTTGCTAGGAATTGAACTCAGGACCTCTAGAAGGGCAGTCAGTGCTCTTAACCACTGAGCCATCTCTCCAGCTCCCAAAAGGACAATTTGTAACTAAATCTTAGTGATTTTAAAGAAAGGGTATACTAGCTGATGTATAACTCTGCCTAAGATCATTTAAAATAGTTAATTGAATCTGTTTTTTAAAGGAAGGATAACATGAAAATCTGCTTCCTCGCACTACCTATGAGATCTGCTCACATATAAAGGGTGGTGTAATGGTTCCTTTCACTTCCTAGTTACAGATAAGTCAAAATAAAGATGATGTATTTGAGTAGGTAAGACAGTAGTTCCCTCAGCAAGTTGTTCTAGCCTGTGGAATTGTCTCCTCAGAATACCAGCACCCAGGCAGCTCACATCTCCATCGGGTAAAGAAGACAGAGATTTTGTATGCTTTTTAACCTCACACAGTCCTGTGAGGTCATTATTATTTATTCTCTGTCTACAGAAGAAGAAACTAGGCTTGGGGAGGCTATGTGCCTTCCTGGGCTACTAGGTGGCACAGCCAGAACTTTGGTCCTGGATTCAAAAGGAGCTAGAAAACTCGCCTTTAGTCCACCTTCTATGTCTAGACAAAACTGTTTACACCACTAATGATGCTTATGGTGGTGAAGCAAAGCTTTCAGAGTATTGAGAAGAGGGTGCTGGGCAGCAGGATGATGGGTCTAGGGCCTTAGGAGCAGGACCTTAGCCAGGCACCAGGTTCAGCCCCACCCACACTATGCCTCATTTTGGACTACAGCTTCCAGCCTGCCTTCTAGACTTCAGGCCACCCTGTTCTAACCTCTATTCAGGCGCAGCTCCTCCTGGTGGCCACTCAATCTCATCGGCCCCCTCCAGGATTAAACTGTGGGCCCTATAGAAGAGGAAGATTACTGAATCAATTCTGTCTCCTTATGGCTTCTCTCTGACCTTGTGCCTTGGCATTCAGATAAAGTCTGCCTGCCTCATTGGCCACAGGGAACACCTCTCCCTCTGACTTGTTTCTTCTTGGGACTAGCTACACCAGCTTGGATGTGGGTTTCTCTTCACAGAGCATACATCAGCAGCGCCAGCTCCAGCACCAACAGTTCCAGAAGGAACTGGAGAAAATTCAGCTCCTGCAGCAGCAGCAGCTGCCCTTCCACCCACATGGAGACCTTACCCAGGATTCTGAGTTCCTGGATTCATCTGGCCTCTTCTCAGAGAGCTCAGGCACCAGCAGCCCCAGCCCATCCCCGAGGGCCTCCAACCACTCCCTCCACTCCAGCAGCTCTGCCTCCAAGGCCGGCACCAGTCCCTCCCTGGAGCAGGATGATGAGGGTAACCACAGTTCCCCTTGCATCTGGGAGCAATACCTGGAACACAGAGCAACCACACGCTTCCCAGATTCCTGAGGGCTCACCATGTTCTTTCTCCTCTGGTTTTCTCCCACCTTCTAGTCTCTGGGATAAAAGGCTGTGAACTGCTATTGACCAGAGGGAAGTCTCCCATCTAGCTGAAGTAAATTCTTGAGACCAGCCACTGGGCAGGTTCAGAAGTGAAGCAATGGCCCATTTTCCTCTTGGGGAGTGGGCCTAGCCATTGTCAGACCACATACTGGGAGGATTGCCACAGAAATGGTGAAGGAGCCTCAGAGCTTCTGGTTCTAAGCAGTTTCTTGGTTTTACTGTCAGACCACACTGTGATGTTTTAGATACGGATCTTTGAGGTAGATGATAATGATGATGTTGTTGTTCGCCATTAACTAAATATGAGGTTCCACAGAGAATCCTTCTCTTCGGAGAAGTTTAAGACTCCTGAGATAATGTAAAGATGATGTAAAGGCAGAAATAGAACGTAGGAGCAGGAGCAAAATGTCGGGGAGGAGGCAGTGGGCCTAACTCTGCCCACAGGAATCTGGGAATATAGACCCTCTTAAAACCCACATCTTACTCAGAAATCTGGAACCTCCTTCACTCTCAAAGTTCTTTAGGTGATACTTGTTTAAAATGATCTCTTCTTTTTCCTGTTTTGTCCCAGATGAGGAAACCAGAATGGTGATTGTTGGGAAAATTTCATTCTGCCCCAAGGATGTCCTGGGCCATGGAGCTGAGGGCACCATTGTATACAAGTGAGTGGTACGGCCCAGTCCCCCAGCTATGTGAATTTTGTCAGATTCTTGAGGCATAGCAGAGTCAAAGTGATGATTAAGGCAGGTGAGCCTGGCCTCTAGTCAGCTCCCACACTGTCTTAAGAGTTTCTGTTGCTGTGATAAAATACCATGACCAAAAGCAACTTGGGGAAGAAGGAGCTTATTTTACTTCCACTTCCACATCACAGTCAGGATGGGAACTCAAGGCAGGAACTGAAATAGAAGCCATAGAGAAGTGCTGCTTACTGTACCTACTTGCTCCTGTTGGCTTGCTCAGCCTGTCTCTTATATACCCCAAGACCACCTTCCCCGGGAGTGGTACCCCTCACAATGTGCTGGACAATTAACAATTCAGAAAGCGTACTACAGAATTGCCTACAGGCAGATCTTATGGAGCTGTTTTCTCAGTTGAGGGTCCATCTTCCTGAATGATTCTAGTTTGTGTCAAGTTGACTTAGTGCTAGTCAGGACAGTAACTCTGAGCTGCTGATGGTTGGCCAGGGTCCCTGGGCCTTGAAGCTGAGGTGGCTGATCCTGGTATAAGGAACGTTGGTGTCTAACAGAGCTGATCTCATGTCTACAGCCCAATGTGCACTAACCAGACCCAGCTATTACTTCTTATCCTACAGAGGTATGTTTGACAACCGTGATGTGGCCGTGAAGAGGATCCTCCCTGAGTGTTTTAGCTTTGCAGACCGTGAGGTCCAGCTGCTTCGAGAATCAGACGAGCACCCAAATGTGATCCGATACTTTTGCACAGAGAAGGACCGGCAGTTCCAGTATATTGCCATTGAGCTATGTGCAGCTACCCTGCAAGAGGTGGGTCTGGCTGGCCTTCTAGTGTCCAGGATCAGTCAGTTACAGCTTTGCCACAGCCACTAGTATCTTTTCCCATTAACTGGCATTTGTTCAGGAAATATATATTCTTTATCTATCTATCTGTCTGTCTGTCTGTCTATCTATCTATCTATCTCCACTTGTCCTGAAGGTTATGTGCTGTGACCTTGCCAATGTGTCTCTTACAGTATGTGGAGCAGAAGGACTTCGCCCACCTTGGCCTAGAGCCCATCACCTTGCTTCATCAGACCACCTCAGGCCTGGCACACCTGCATTCTCTCAACATTGGTAAGAGTATCCTCCTTGCCAGGCTAAAAGGCCCAGGATGGGGCAGCTTCCTGACCTTCATAGGAAAAAGGGGTGTTTAAGTGGTCTCTTGATGGGTTGTGTAGGGATTTGAGAAAGAGCCTTAGGTAACTGAACACTTGAACAGCTTGGAGACACCACAGGTATTTAGAAGGCTGACAAGGACCCACAACCCTCAAAGGAAGCGGGGGTCACTCATGGTAAGCATTGGATGAATTTGGAGTTTTCTCCTAGTTCACAGAGACCTGAAGCCTCACAACATTCTCCTCTCCATGCCCAACGCGCATGGCAGGATCAAGGCGATGATCTCTGACTTTGGCCTCTGCAAGAAGCTGGCAGTGGGCAGGCACAGTTTCAGCCGTCGTTCAGGAGTACCTGGCACTGAAGGTTGGATCGCCCCAGAGATGCTGAGTGAAGACTGCAAGGAGAACCCTGTAAGTAGATGGGAATCGTTTTAAAGAAAGCCCAGCATCAGCCCATAGTATTTCAAGGTTTGGATGCCAGGCACATACGCTTACAGAATGACGTCCCTTTTAAACTTCTCATGTTTCATGTTCTGAGAAAAACAGATGTGAACAGTGTCTCTTTGCCAACCCTTCCGTCACTTTTCCCTTTTCCTTTGGGGACCTGGAGAGTCAGGCCTTATCTACGATGAGCAGACCTCCAATTCTCATTTGTCTGTTTTCTTTCCCCAGACTTTTGATTTAAGAATCGCTAGACATACAGAACATTGAAAAAATGTTAAGATCTACATACTTCCACCCTGAATCATAATAATATTAATATCATTAACACATAATATATTTGTCTATCTTCCTGTATTTACTTGCGGCTGCACCGTGTGCTCATAAGGAGCAGGTATCTCGGCCCCTCACCCCTAAATGCTGCAGCCCTTGTTTCCTAAGGACAGAACTCCCCCACCACCTCGCTGTCACACCTGAGCAGTCAGCATCTTCTCGTCTATATTTCCTAATACACAGTCCATGTCCATATTCCCCCAGCAATGTGAAAGACTCCCAAGTCTTTCACAACTTGTTTTGTATTCCAGGACTCCATGGAGTGCTGAATTGGACTGTATCTCAGCATTCCCGGCAGCCTCCCTTCCTGTTTTGTTCTCTGAAGCTTACTCTTGAGCAGTCCTTGAATGCCTCCCTCTAAGCTGCTTGTTCGTTTCCTCATGCATTGCTTCACAGCTCTCTCTATTTTCTATAAGCCAGAAGTTAAGTCTAGAGGCTTGCTTAGATTCAAGAGAAGAGACAGGTGGATCTCTGAATTCAAGGCCAGCTTGGTCTACACAGTGAGTTCTAGTATTCCCAGGGCTACACAGAGAATCCCTGTCTTGACAAACAAAATAAAACAACTGTGTAGATTCAAGAGAAATGTTTCAGGCAGGAATAGATCACAAGTCACTGTCAAGGATGAATGTGATGGCGGATTGTACCCTGATCAGTGATGCTAACTTGGAACACCAGGCAGAGCCAGCATCCCAGGTTGTCAGTCCATAAGCTAATGACCTTGACATCAATCAGAACACTAGGGCAATACTACACGGTGTCCCCTTGCTGTTTTAGATAATTTACATTCATTAGCCACTCATCAGTAGGAGCTGAAGTGAAGTCAGGACTGTGAGTGAAATGATGGCTGTCTGAGGCCTCCTACTCTTCGTTTCTTTCAGACCTACACAGTGGACATCTTCTCTGCCGGCTGTGTCTTTTACTATGTCATCTCTGAAGGCAACCATCCTTTTGGCAAATCCTTGCAGCGGCAGGCCAACATCCTCCTGGGCGCCTGCAGCCTTGACTGCTTCCACTCAGACAAGCACGGTGAGCAGGTGAACTGGGGGCAACACCTTCCGACATACTGCCTGTCTGGCCTCAGGAAATACTGAACCATGCAGAGCTGACGGAGGCTGGCTAAGAGCATCCTTGGAGTACTAGGCACTGACCTGGAGAAGGCACCCTCTGGAGACTCCCGATCAGAGGGCCTGTGCTCTGTACTCTGGACTCTGTTGTGTGTGAGCCGTGGTTACAAGACATAGTCTGACAAGCAGGGATAGACAGATTGTCCTTGCTCTGCTGACTTGGACACAATGCATACTTCCTCCTGATTGGGAAATTTTCTAGAATATATTAGATCAAAGCACCCCAGTATGAAAAGATTAAAATGAAATAATTGTTTTGCTTATGATTTTTTTCCCTATTCATTGTAGAAAAACACATTAGCATAAAACCTCATATTTTCATTATACAGGGATGGATATCTGCTATCAATTCCTTTGTATCTGTTATTCTAATTGCCTATCTAGATATGTGTACTTTTATAAAAATGGATCTGGGAGTAGTGTCACACACCTTTAATCTCAGCACATCAGAGACATGTGTTATAAATCTATAAATTGAAGGCCAGCCTGATCTACATAGTGAGTTCTAGGACAGCCAAGGCTATACAACAACAAAAAGATGGGGCTAAGAGGTTAGCAAGATGGCTCAATGGTTAAAAACCTGAACACCCAATGACCGGAGTTTAATCCCTAGGACCCACCCACATGATAGAAGGAGAGAACTAACTTCTTACAAGTTGTCCTCTGACCTCCACATGTGTGCTGTGTCTCATGTACATGTCCTTCCCTACACACACACACACACACACACACACACACACACACACATGGGACGGGGTTAAGGCTAACGGTGGTTGAACATACCTGTAATCCTAATACTTAGGATGCTAAATCTCAAATTGGAGACCAGCCTAGGATACTCAGGGAGTTCCAGGTAAGCCTGAGCTGATAAGCTCCTGGTGGGAGTGTTCGTGGAGATCAATCATACATTTACAATAGTCTCATTTTTTTCAACTTCATCTTTTTTTGTTTTGTTGGTTTAATTAGTCAGGGTCTCTTTGTGTAGTCCAGGCTAGCCTAAGTCTTCCTGGGTAAGTCAGACTAGTCTCAAAATCATGATCTTTCTGCATCAGCTTCCTGAGTACTGGTCTTAGAAGCCCATTGCACCTTACCTTGAAAGTCTTTCTAACCATCTAAACTTACCCTACCTAGTCCCTTTAACAGCTCAGGTCTGGGATATTTTTAGTCACTACTTTCTACAAACCACATAGTGAAAAACCTGTTACCAACTGATGTTTGGTGTGGGTTCTTTACTATTTTATTAACAGTCAACTCCTGTAGCAGAGGGCATGCAGGGACTTGGGAGATGGCTCAGTTGGTGAAGTGCTTACCACAAAAACACAAGGGCTTGAGTTTGGGTCCTCAACACCCAAGTTAAAAAGAAAAGGCCTGGTGCCGTGCATCTGTGACCCCAGGACTGGAGAGGCAGAAACCCGAGGATCCTGTGGCTTGCTGGGCAGCCAGGCTGGCTGAATTGGTGATCCCAATTTCAGTGCAAGAGTCTAACCTCATAAAACAAGGCGGAAAGCAACCAAGGAAAATAATTGACATAAGCCTCTGACCTCCGTATGCATGCGCACACACAAACACTTACACATACATACAACGGAAGTACACAACTATAGGGGCCCACACAAATTTGTAAGGCTTCTGATATTTCATTTGGTTATAGGTTGGAAATCATGGTTGTTTGTTTTCCTCCTCTTTAGAGGACGTCATTGCTCGCGAACTGATAGAGAAAATGCTTGCAATGGATCCCCAGCAGCGACCCTCTGCAAAGCACGTGCTAAAACACCCATTCTTCTGGAGCCTGGAAAAGCAGCTCCAGTTCTTCCAGGTACCTGGTCTGTTTCTCCATCAAAGCCCTAATGTCTTCCAGATTCTCAAAAGATGGAGAGGACAAAGAGCAAAACCAATGACCTATTACCTACAACCAAGACAAATGTGATTGATGTTTGTGCTAGTCAATTCAGTGTGTAACGGGACTGTACTAGAATGGCTTACACAGCACAGGCTAGGTGGTCTAGCTGTGACCATCTACACACTAGAGAGTAAGAGCCAGTAGCTGCTCAGTCCACAAAACTGGGTTGCCTCAGCAGTTAGTCTACACCAAAGACCTGAAGATTAGAGACTTCCTGGTTTTAGGCCACAGTGGAAGGCGGAAGGAGCCAGGTTCTGATTCCAGGGAAGGATGACAGCAGCAACAGAATGGGACAGCAAGAAGCAAAGGCCATCAAGCAATACTGCTTCCCTGAGACCTCTCTATAGCAGCCCACCTATCAGGGTGCTGCCATGCTGGGAAGGGCCTTTGCTCTAGGCTAATCCTTTCCAGAATTGCCCTCACAGACCCACCCAGGCTTATGTCTTAGTTGACAACTAAAATTAACCATCACATTTGAAATGTTTCCGTATAAATAGTAGTATAATTGGGATCAAACTATATATAATGTTATATCCTACTTTTTAAAATATATACATAAAATTATGACTAGCATTCTATCGTATGAATGTACCCAAGGTTTTGGATTTTTTTTTTAAGATTTATTTATTTATTTTATGTATATGAGTACGCTGTCACCCTTCAGACACACCAGAAGAGAGCATCGGATCCCATTACAGATGGTTGTGAGCCACCATGTGGTTGCTGGGAATTGAACTCAGGACTTCTGGAAGAGCAGTCAGTGCTCTTAACCTCTGAGCCATCTCTGACAGGAACCAGTACCCAATATTTTTTATTTCTTTAAATGATTAGATTTTTATATATATATTATATTTATGAATGTTTTGTCTCATGTATGGCTATGCACCATATGTGTACCTGGTGGTCAGATCCCCTAGAATGGGAGCTACAGCGGATTTTGAGGCACAGTGTGGATGCTAGGAACCAAACCCAGGTCCTCTGTGAGAGTGGGAAGTGATCATAACTTCTGAGTCATCTCTCCAGCCCCTAACTGTGCCATAATTGTTAAACTTTATATCTGGGGATTCCTAGCATTCCCAAAAATAGACCGAGTGCTTCAGAGAGCTCCTCTGTCCATCCTCCAGTTTCAGCAGGTGTTCATTTCTATGCTGTTCCACACCCAGATTACTTTTTTTAAGATTTCTTCTTTATGTGTGTTTACTTGCTTTGTAGAGACAAGCGTATGTGTGTATACCATGTACTTGCCCTGATACCCACAGAGGCCAGGATGGAGTATTAGCTCCCCTGAAACAAGGTACAGATGATTGTAGGCTGCCACATGGGGGCTGGGAACCAAGCCTAGTCCCCTGTGAGAGCATAAAGTGCTCTTAACTATTGATACGCCTTTTGAAGCAAATCTGAGATGCCATATAATTCCATTCAGTGTTATAAATTCAAACATCTCCTTCAGTTTTTTCTACTGTCTTTTACTCAGATCTCATTTTGTTTAGTATACGTTTTGGGGCTAAAATTTAAGATCAATGGCTCAGAACTGCTTTGGCAAGTGATAGGTCTGTGGTTCTGTGACATTGCCTAGTGGCTTTGTATAGACTATTTGTGGGTGTTAGGTGGCATGAGATGAGTAAACCATGAAGAGCATGAGGTGGGCAGCAGGGTTTTCTCTGTGCAGGAAAGCACCCTGACTTAGAATGGACACTCACACTATCTGGAGTTCAGCGGGACCTTGGCTATAGGGATGCTCGAGACCATATGCTCTTTGAAGGCAGGGCTCTCTGGATAATGTTAATCATTGTTCTGTCCCAAGTACCTGCAAAGGACACTGCCTGGCATGTTGCTGGTGCTTAGTAATCATTCAAATGGCTTTGGGATGAAGGTTCCAATATCTTATTCCAGGGCAGCAGTGGGTACATGTAACATTATGATCGGTCGCTGTATGCTACAGTGTCGGCTTCTAGCCGGCAGGTGCAGGCGAGAGGTGAGAACCCGGTCCAGCCAGGTCTATCAGGGCTGAGCGGGATGGTGAGTGTGTCGGCTTAGCTCCATGTCAGCAAAGGCAAGGTAGAGGGAGGGCCAAACAGGTCTTGATGAGTCACTCCTATGCGAAAGTGACTGAGACAGGTCTCAGAACTCGAGCCAGGGTTTGTCCCCAAAGGCCCAAACCAGGGTCAGAATGGGGCCCACGACTACCATTTCCCGGGACCCCACCTTCCCGCCCTCGGACAGTGGGAGGAGGAGAACACCCCAGTGCCATGCGGTGGGGTCCAGTTCTGAGCCCTGGCCCAGAGCTGCCGCAGTCACTGCTGCAACCCGGGGCCCCTGCATCCCACTCCTATGGCTGGGGTAGCCCCAGGGTGCATGCCGTGCTCCCCTCTGTGGGCCAAGGAGGTGCACCCTAAACTCTAAGGAGGAAGCCGGGGCGCTCTCCTCCCTGTGCCATTGCCAGCTTGAAACCTGGGGCCCGCGGACAGGCTTCCTCTCTGCCGCCCCCCCCCCAGATGAAGTGCCAAGGGCTGTCACCATGGAGGCAGCCCCAGCTCTAGTGCACTGCTCTGATCATGAACTTCGGCACAGCCCCCAAGAGCGAGCTGCATAGCCATTCGAGCTGTGCAGCTCGGCTCGCGATGCTGGCGGTGGAGGCGGAGGCACCAGGAGCACAGAGGTCCAACACTACAGGAATAACATGAAAATTCTCAAGTTTAGGTCACTAGACAAAACAGATAACAGAAATAAAACATATGTGAAGACCTTAACTCCACAGGAAATAGAGTTAGTGTATCCAAATTGTATATCTGGCAAAGGCAGCTAGCTGGCTTCTGTTCTGTCAACCAGCTGTAACTAAAGTAGTTACTTTACAACTCTGAAGCATGTTTCCACCATGCCCACTAGGACAGTCCAGTCTCTACAAAGCTTTTATTTGTGTGTGTGTGTGTATGTGAAGGTCAGAAGAGCTCTTGTGGGAATCAGTTCTCTCCTTCCATCCTCTGAGTTCAGGGATAAAATTCAGATCATCAAGATTGTTGGTAGCACCATCGTCTACTGACCCATCCCGCCAGCTTTTCTCCAAGGCTCCCTTGTAAGTTCAAATAGGGATTCGGCCAATACACTGGTCATGCTAGCTTACACCTGTAGCTTGTAATCTCAGCATTCTGCAGGTGGAGCAAAGGGGCTATGAGTTCAAAGTCATTTCCTGCTATGTAGCAAGTTCAAGGCCAGCCTGGACTACATTAGACCCTGCCTTGGGGAAAAGAAAAAGAAAAAATTATCCAGTCTGATTTTGCCTTATCAAAGAAATATGTAACTGACTCTCCCAAGGGCTCACCATTGATGTTTGGGCTCATCATTCTGTCTCATAGCCAGTCTTACTGGCAGGGTCTCTGAAGACTAGTACCCCCTGCTGACCCTCTCCTTCCCTCCTACAGGGCTTGAAGCCTAGTAGGGCCATATCTCACACCTACCTCCCAGTGCTCTTGAAAAGAGGGCTCTTTATAGCTTCTCTAGTGCTCAGGTGAGGAGTTAAGACCTTCTGGTTAGCCATTGAAATGTCCTGTTTCATTGGCTATCTGAAGCACAGAATGAGTTAAGCTTTTGCCTTTATGCTTTGGCTCCCTGGAGAATGTGTTTTGTACCTGTAGCTCTGTGTAAATGTGCTTTGTGTGAGTGTGAACTTCCAGGGGTGGATGTGTGCCCTGCATACAGGTGGTACACATCCATAACAGCTCTCTCTTGTCATGGACGGGATCTCTGCAAGTTTGTCCCAGTGAGTGACCGATATATATGCTCACAGGAAAAAAGTCAGTGGATGAGGGTAGGTGCCTGTTGCCTAGGCCTAAGAGGAATGTCAGTTTGCAACTCACACTCCAGTGCCTGCTCTGTAACGTAGTGTGAACAAACCCCAAATCCCTGCCCTGACCAGCAACTGTTGCCTGTTTCCCTCACAGGATGTGAGTGACCGGATAGAAAAGGAGTCTTTGGATGGCCCGATCGTTCGGCAGTTGGAGAGAGGCGGGAGAGCTGTGGTCAAGATGGACTGGCGGGAGAACATCACTGTCCCCCTGCAGACAGGTGACCGTGCTAAAGGCAGGAGGAGACATTTTGAAAGCTGCAGCTATTTCTGAGAACTTGATGTAGACAAGGCAGCTCCAGCTGTTGGAGCTCTGAATCCCTCTTCATGGGTTTGAGACTTTCTTGAGCACATCCTTGTGGGCCTGGTCAAAGGGATGCAGTTTTATGTTTGTCCCTTAGTGACAGGCTGGTGACAACATTGTGCTCTAAGATGCTGAACTCCAGATGAGCACTACCTTTATTTTGGTCCAAGATGTGTAGCATCTCTTGTCTTGACAGAGTTTGTATCACTTTAGCCCAGTTGCAGGAGCCCAGGAATTCTTTGTAAAAATGTTACTTGCTTAACCATTACATCCCTTAATGTTTTTCTAGATCTGCGCAAGTTCAGAACCTACAAAGGTGGCTCTGTCAGAGATCTCCTCCGAGCCATGAGAAACAAGGTAAAGGGCTTATGAGGAATTTGTGGGAGGTGGCCACAGCAGAGACTTGCTGCCTTGTATTTATTTCTGTGTATCTTTTTTCTCACAATGATTCCTACCTTGTAGAGGCTAGGCAGACTCAGCTGGATTTGACAAGTATTTTAGTTACTGTTCTATTCTGTGAAGAGACACCATAAACAAAGGAAGCACTTTAACTGGAAGCTTGCTTACAGTTTCAGATGGTGCATCCATGACCATCATGGCAGCAGGCAGGCAGGAATGAGGCTGAAGCAGTAGCTGAGAGCTTACATTCTGATCCACAAGTTGGAGGTAGAGAAAGACACTGGGCCTGCCATGGACTTTTGAAACCTCAAAGCCCACCCCAGTGACACACCTCCTCCAACAAGGCCACACCTCCTAATCCTAAATGGTCCAACTGGGAGCCACACCTTCAAGTATGTGAGCCTGTGGGGGCCATTCTCATTCTAAACACACCACCAAGTAAAAGCAGGGAATTTCTCTCCAGAGACTTTAGAATGCAGGATTAAGCTGTAAGGACTAGTCTCTTGGGACATGTGTGCTTCATGATCTCTTTGCTGATTTATGGTACCCTCTGACTGCCTGACAGCTACCATATAAACTCTCTAACAGGGATTCCTGGTTACTTTCTTGTATAAGGCCAGATCTTTAGTAGTTTGGGAAGGGTTCTTCTATGTCCTCTTGGAGCCCTAGAGATGCTCTTGACCTGTGCTGTCACCAAGCAGCCTGTGAGCCTTGTGGGGCAAACACTACAATCCCACGACCTTCATAGGAGGCCTGTGCTCCCTTCCAGGCAGCCAGCACCCTGTGAAGCTAAAGGTGCTCTCCCTAAGCCAAGCCTTACCTGCTTGGAGCTTTACTTCTGAGCTGGGATGTACCCTGGTGTCCTTTTCTTACAGAGAAGCCCTTGGCACTGTTATCCAGCTGCTAAAGCTGTGTCTCTGCTCATTCACAGAAACACCACTACCGGGAGCTCCCTGTGGAGGTGCAGGAAACACTGGGCTCCATCCCTGATGACTTTGTGCGCTACTTCACATCACGATTCCCCCACCTCCTCTCTCACACCTACCGAGCCATGGAGCTGTGCAGACATGAGAGACTCTTCCAGACCTACTACTGGCATGAGCCCACAGAACCCCAGCCTCCAGTGATTCCAGATGCCCTCTGAGCTAGGGCAGCCCTCTGGTTTGGTGGCCCCAACAATGACCATGGGCCTGATTTCTGCAGTCATAGTTTGTTGCCTCTGGGATCAGCAGGAAGACTAAGCTTCTCAAATCAAGTGCCTTACGCTGCTCATCTGCAGCCAGAGGAGGGTAATGCTGATCCTAGAAAGCAGGAGAGGTGATCCCTCATGACTACAGAGACCGAGGAAATGTGGCCCTGAAACCTTGTAGTCAGGGATGTCTATGAAGGTGGGCCTGTCCCAGAGGCTGCAAAGGGAGCACCTTTCACTGGATGAGCTCGCTTCCCTTTTACAGGATGACCTCACTTCCACTTTTATTTCTTTCTAAAATTCCTGTGGGATGGCATTTTGGGGGCCTTTCAGTGAGAGAGTGGAAGAATCCTGTTTTGCCTACATGCTGGAAGCAGCTTGATTAGGGTACAGCAAGTGCAGCCTCCATAGAAATGGTTTGAGAGGTGTAGGGTGCTAAGGACGAGATGTCCAGAGGTGTTGCCATGGGGATAGGAGGTGCTAAGGACGAGATGTCCAGAGGTATTGCCATGGGGATAGGAGGCACCGCCAAGTTACTGATAGCCTGTGTTGCCTCGTGTGACAGGTTGTGAGAGTGGGTCATGGAGACTAGTTAGCAATGCCTGTGGACACCTGACATGTGTCTGTGGGTCTGGAAGATGAAGCAGACAGTCCTGGATGTGCTGCTGGCCCAGCACTAGTGGCCTAAATAGTGCTGGCCACTAGTTGAGTCTTGGCCATGTCAACCAGAGATGAAGAGTTTCCTGGCTACCAGGGAGTCAGCTAAGACCAGACAGGAACAGAGACAGGTTGTCAGGGCCAGAGAGGAGCAACTAGAGGGAGCCTCCCAGGCACTCAGAGAAGCTCAGAACCAGAAGGTGAGTGATAGGGTCCCTCTACCCCAGAGGCCAGCAGATGAGGGCACAGATTGTGAGTCAACGCCCTGAGGTAGAGAGCCAAGGTCAGGCTACCACAGGCTTCCTAGGCCAGCTTTTATGTTTCTCCTGGCAGGTTTTAATAAGTGTATTTTGATCATATTGCAGAAAGCTATGTTCGCATAAGTAAAGTAAATGTAGCTTGATGCTTGTGAAAAAGAAATGCAGGATATAGTATCTTCTGTTTTGTGTGGTACCCAAAATCACCATTCCCTCAAGAATGTAGGACATTGTGTAATGCTGAAGAGTAAGACATTCTAGCAACACCGTGTAAATGTACTAATGTCAAAGTAGTTACATCAGTACCATTTTTCTCTAAAATTAATTTTTAATTTTAGTTCCAGTAAGAATTTATTGTCTTCTCCCTCCCAAGAGCCTTAGAGGTTAGAATGCAGTCAGGATCTGTGGGGGAGATTCTGTATAGGCTCCCTGGAGCCAGTAGTGGTTTCTGTTGTGTTGTCCTGGGGAGCTGAGGCTCCATTTTGTTCTGTGCTAAGAATGACCTCAGCAGCTTCATGCATTGCACTGACTGGAGTCACTGCCACTGCGTCCCCTCAGAGGTCTTCTGGGTGTGCTAGTACCAGGGCCACTTACCCAAAGCTTACTCTGCAGCTGTAAAATTTGATTTCCTTACTTTCATGGTGGCCAAAGAGGACTTTTTCTTAACCTCCTGCATCTTTGGACCTCATGTTTAGACCCTGGAACCTCACCCCACGTTTGGCTTCCTGCTCACTTCTTTTAGCATAGCACTTTGTCAGTGCCTGAGAGGTAACAGTCAAGACCAGTTTGAGGAGGTGGAGCCAGTGTAGTAGGGGACTGCTGCTGGCCTTGTTCCTTATGGCCAAGTTCCCTTTGGGAAGTGCTGAAGTTTTCTAAAGGTTCAGCTTGGTGTTACCTCCCAGTTTGCATGGAGTCAGGTTTTCAAATGTCCTTGCCACTTACTGGTTTCTAACCAATCAAATTTCCAAAAGTCCTCTGTTCATCATACTTATTTGAAATCTTTCTGTAAAGCTAGGTGGGATTTGAGACATTTGGGACATAGATGAAGAATACAGGAAAGACTTCTGCCTTTGAAGCATCGTGAGAGTCAGCAGCACACAAGTGGCAGGGCAGAAAGAAAACTCCAGTGGTTAGGAAGGGTGTATATTTGGGGTTTGCCCCACTTGTGCCTTAAAACTGTCCCATCTCAGAATCAAGTCAGGTCTGGTCAGTTCACTGTCTGTCTGTCCTCTAGGTGTATCATGACAACACTGGGTATCTGGGTTGCTTAGCAGGAGACTCCACTGTCTTTAGGCCAGGACAGCTCTGTAGCATTACACATCCTCAGAGGCTGCTAGGATCCGGAAGACTGCCAGTGGTCTACCAGTATAGCATCTCTTCAGCTTTAGGATGGAATTGAGCTGTGTCTGTGAAGTTATCTTTGTTTAAACCTTGTCTTGTATTGAACTTTCAGATTAGGAAGTGTGCAGTTTCATTAGGTACCAAAGCACTTGCACTTTTGTGAACATAGGTATCATTTGGTAAATCACTAGGCCATCTAGAGACTGAAGGTGAACCCCTGATTGCAGAGGTGTCCCCTGCTCTTGATATAGCAGTAGCTGCAGGCTCTTTCCATGATGCAATACAGAGAAGATGGGAGGTCTGAGATCACTGGATATGACTGAGTGGTTTCCACCAAATTGAAGATAGGCATGAGACTCTCCTCAGAGTCCACTTGACTTTGTGGAGGTTTTGTGTGCATGTGATTCAGTTAGCAGAAGCAGCTCCTTTTCCCAAAGTAAAAAGGCTAATCGGTTGCTGCTGTGACCACTGCAGAGCCACCTCTGGCTGTAAGCTCTCTTGTGCTGGCCCTTGCTTTTTATCTGCAGGGCTTTGGTCCCACTCTCCAGCGGTGCCAGGATTCTTTTGTCTGCTTCTGGGTCTGCTCTGTGTTCATCGTCTTCATCATCATGGTCCACAGGTGTAGGAAGGGCCAGAAATGCAAGCAGTAGCTGCTCTGGAGAGAGCCTCTTGAAATTCGCCCTGCTCTGTGATTGGGTTTTCAGCAGTTCTATCCTTGCCCATCCCTCATATCTGGAAGCCATGGTGTTGGCCATCTGGGGCCTGACATCAGCTTCACCTGAAGGTTATCAGACCTCCAGCTGAGGTCTGAACTCTTTTAAGCCAAAGTGCCTGCTCCCTCCCCCCCTCCCCCCCATTCTTGGTTTTCATGATGAACTAGTGAATTTCAGTGTGTAAATCTGGTTGCTTCTGTAAATCTGGTTGCTTTCGGCACTTGGGTCTCTTCTGTACTTACTAGAAAGCCACAGAAGCACATCTGTGCTGAACCTCCCCCTGGAGAAGCCTTATCCACACTGCTTGCCAGAGTCCTGTGGCCTCATCTCCCTTTTCCCCGTGTGTTTGGTGGGTATAGTATTCCTTCCCAGTTGTCCCCAAAACTGTGCTGGGGGAGTCCCCACTCACCTAAGCATTACCAGCCAGCTATGTGGCATCCCCACACAATGACCTTGTGTGGTCCTTTTTGCAATGACATATTTATTGAATCTATTTATATTTATTTAATTTTTACTCTGAAGTATATCCGGTTACAATTGCACTTGCTTAAAGCACATCAGATCTATTTTGGACAATACCCCTGACCATTCTAAAACTGGAAAAGGAAGAGTTACACTGTATCCTGCCACCGTATGGTAGCCTTATCTTTAAAGGGTGAATAATTTGGTCTGGGTAAATGTTAATTTTTAGATGAGTTTTAAAAAAATCTTGTGCCATGTGTCTTCTCTGTGGACAGCTAATTGTTTAATTGATATGTGCTAATTATGTGATTCACTCCTCTTTGTGGAAACTAAATAATTCTTTTTAGCTTTATATTTTATAAACTGCCAGATTGTACAACTTTTATGTGTATTTTTAAAGCTCATGATATATGGATCATTATCTAAGTTAAATGGCCTATTTTTTTACCTCTTGTACAGTTTTATAATTCTGCTCATTGATGAAGGCGACTTAATGATGAGCCAACCACAAATAAAGGTAGTTTTAGATTTTGGAGTTGCCTTGTTTCTTAAAGACTAGAGTGCTGCTCAAAGCAAGGAGTCGGGCCCACCAACTTCAGAGCTGCAGCATCTGCATGGCCTGAACAGCTTGCTAAACTCGTGAGAAAATGGCTCCCCGGCATCTACAGCTAGGTTCCAGCTCAAGACCATCCTCCTTGGGGGCTGTTGAGGAAAAGATAGCCTTGAAATGTTGCAGGAAACTTTCTGAATTTCAGGAAGGTAGCCCATTGGGACGTACCTACTACAGAGTGGGGGTTAGGCTCCCAAGTGAGTAGGATTCTGGATGAAGGTCCCTGGGAAGAGAAGAGCTTGTGATTAATTCCAACCACCAACCAAAGAGTACACAGGGGGACCCATGGCTCCAGCTGGATATGTAGCAGAGGACTGCCTTGTCTGGCATCACTGGGAGAGGAGCCCCTTGGTCCAGTGGAGGCTTGATGACCCAGGAAAGGGGAAGGCTAGGTCACTGAAGCAGGAGTGAGTGGGTGGGGGAGCACCCTCATAGAGGCAAGGGGAGGGAGGAGGGGATGGGGGGTTGTGGAGGGGAAACTGGGAAGGGGGTCAACATTTGAAATGTAAATAAATAAAAACCAATTTTTTTTTAAAAAAAAAAAGCACTAGGGAAGAGAGACCATCCGACCTGGAACATGTTTGCAGCTCACAGGACAGCTGTGTCTCCATGGGATTTGCTAATGCAGCCTTCAGTGGATTTAGAATCTCCCTATGCTTCCTCTTTCTCCTCCTTTTCCTCTTCCTCGTGCCTAGAGAAGTCATGGAGGTTCCCCTCCCAGGGCTCTTGCCCCAAGACAAGGGCTGTTTACAAAGCACACACCCCAGGATCCCACTAGCCCCAGAACATCTTGTCAGACACTATGTAGATGCTAACCATCCCTCCCACTTCATGCCTCAGGAGCCTAGAAGGTCCTGAGACTTGTCATATCTTTCAAGCATTAAATCTTGAACCCAGCCACATACTTAGGAGACAGAGACCAACCTCTTCCATGACCCATAAAAGCATATTGAGGTTTGGTTACCAGAAGGACACTACCGGGAGGTGGTAGAGACCTCAAGAGGTAAGGCTCGTGGGTGGTGGTGGGGAGCAGTTAGGTAGTTTTGAGTGTGACCTTGAGGGGATTTGGGCACCTCCCCTTCCTCTGTTTTCTATTACCAAGTGAATAAGTAGTTCTTTCTGTTGGCCTCAAGGTGTCTAGAAAGGCTACTAAGAAGTAGAATGGGAGGGAGACCAGGTCTGTGCCCCAGAACTCTATGATCTATTACAGTCACCTGGCCCCTACTTCCAGGAACTGCCATCCTGATCTCTATTGAGTCCCAGAATAACAGGCATAAATAGTCGGGGAGGAGCAAAGGAGGCTGGGAAAGCCAGGGACCAGTACTGTCTCTCCCTCCACAGTGGGAGATCACAGTCCTAATAAACTACCAAGGTGGGAGATTCTCCCAACACAGGAAGAGGGTTGCAGCCAGGCCACCACACACTCAAGTGACTGTATTTGCAGCTATTCACTGGTTTAAAAAAAAAACAACCCTAGGCTGGATCGATGGCTCAGTGATTAAGAGCACTGTGTGCTCTCCCAGAGGTCCTGAGTTCAAGTCCTAGCAATCACATGATGGCACACAACCATCTGTAATGGGATCCGATGCCCTCTTCTGGTGTGTCTGAAGACAGCGACGGTGTACACACATATATAAATTAATTTAAAAAGACATAATAATACAGCAAACTTCTTGGATTTTCCCCTTGCCAAACAACCACTCTTGGCCTGTCCCAAAAGAAAGTGTACATTCTCCCTTCTGGTCTCCAGTTGAGCACACTGGTTTTATTTATCCATGAAATAGAAGTTAAAAGGGGGAGGGGCTGGGCATGGTCCTAGCACTTCGGAGGTGGAGGCAGAGGCAGGCAGATCTCTGTGAGTTTAAAGGTCAGCCTGATCTACCTAGCCAGTTCCAGGTCAGCCACAGCTGTGTAGTAAGATCTGGTGGTGGTGGTGGGGAGGCTGAGGCAAGAGGATTGCCAGGAGGAGTTCCAGTCCAGCCTGGTCCTCATAGGCGCCTCCTGCTGCGTGTCTGCATGTCCTCTCAGCTCTTCAGCTCCTGAATGTTAATGGATGTATTATTTTACATCTATATTACCCTCCTTAAAAATAACCCCTTGGGGGCCTAGAGAGATAGCATACTAGTTCCCAGAGGAACCCAATTCAGTTCCCAGCAACCACATGGGGTATCCCACAGTCACTTGTAACTCCAGTTCCAGAAAATCCAGTACCTTCTTCTGGCTTCTGTGAGCAGCTGGACTCATGTACACATACCCTCATGCAGACAAAACACATATACAAATAAGTAAAACTAAAATAGTCTATCCAAATGCCTGATGACTCACACCTGTAACCCCAGCCTTTTGGAGACAGGCAAGATTGACATGAAGTCTAAACCAAACTAGGCTATCCAGTGAATTTCAGGCCAGCCTGGGCTACAGGGTGAAATCCTGTCTCAAAACACACAGTTTCTCAGAGACCTATCTGCATCCAAATCCACCTTTGAACATGAATGTTTGGGCAGCCACCCAGCCCAGAGATGTAATTCTAGTGCATTTTAGAGTAGGTGGCGGCAGGATGCTTACTTTCCCCACCACTAGATGGCACTCGTGTACTGTTTATCCCCAGTCCTACAGTGGATGGTCCGAACGGCCACTCGAATGACCAGCCTGGATGCTGATCTGACTTCACACTCTACAGTGAGACTCCCCTGAAATAAGGTTGGGGTCCAGACCAAGAAAGACCAAGAGACCTAGCTTTCAATTTTAATATTTGTTTTTATGTACATGAATGTTTTGTCTGTATACCACATATATGCAGTAACCATAGAGGCCAGAAGAGGTGTCAGATCCCATGGGAATGGCGTTCCAGTTGTGAGCCAGTATTTTCTCTGGAAGAACAGCCAGTGCTCTTAATCACTGAGCCATCTTTCCCCCAGGGACCTGGCTGGCTTTCTTTCTTTTTTCCTTCTTTCTTTCTTTTTTAAAAATTTATTTATTATATGTAAATACACTGTAGCTATCTTCAGACACTTTTTCTTCTAGCTCTGGCGTAGACCTCCTGCTCACTGTAGTCCTCAGGCACCCCAGAAGAGGGCATCATATCTCATTACAGATGGTTGTGAGCCACCATGTGGTTGCAGGGAATTGAACTCAGGACCTCTGGAAGAGCAGTCAGTGCTCTTAACCACTGAGCCATCTCTCCAGCCCCTATTTACAAACTCTTGACAGATGTTTTTACAAATTATCTGTGTAACTCACCATTCCAGACTGACCCACAGCCTCTTATTTGGGTTCTCAGCCAGTGAATTTCCAGTCCACTTTGAAACTCTAGCCTTCTCTGCCCCGATCAACACCTCGCTCTGCTCCCTGCTTGCAGTTAGTTGATGTTATTTAATTAGACAGCTCTTCTTCATCCTGCTAAAACAATGTGTACACCCCAAACCTCTTGTACTAGCTGGTTTTGTGTGTCAACTTGACACAAGTTGGAGTCATTAGAGAAAGGAGCCTCAGTTGAGAAAACGCCTCCATGAGATCCATCTGTAAGGCATTTGCCCAATTGCTGATCACTGCGGGAGGACCCATTCTATGGTGGGTGATGTCATGTCTGGGCTTATAGTCCTGGGTTGTATAAAAAGACAGGCTGAGCAAGCCATGGGAAGCAAGCCAGTAAGCAGCACGCTCCGTGGCCTCTGCATCAGCTCCTGCCTCCAGGTCCCAGCCCTGCTTGAGTTCCTGTCCTGACTTCCTTCAGTGTTGGACTGTGATCTGGAAGTGTTAAGCTCAATAAACCCTTTCCTCCCCAACTTGGTTTTTGGTCATTGTGTTTCATCACAGCAATAGAAACCCTAACTAAGATGCTTCTCTACCCACCAAGGGAGAAAGGGGGTCAACTCAGAAGAAACAAACCGTCAACAATGTGCCCACGCTAAGCCAGTGCTAGCAGATATGTCTCGATTGCTCTCTACAATGTGCAAGTGTGTCTTCAGAGTACAGAATACGTGAAAATATCCCAGCTGTCCTTTCCCATCTCAAAGGAGATGGCGTGGACTTTGCTTAGTGGCTTGAGAGGTGACTCCCTCCTCCACCATAGGTGTCCACCGTTGCTACAGATCACCTTTCCTAGGAGCTAAACCAATGCCATCCCCTCCCATCTAGGACTTTATCCTTTTTAAAAAAGAAGATTTATTTATTTTATTTATGTGAGTCCACTGTAGCTGTCTTCAGACACTCCAGAAGAGGGCATCAGATCCCATTACAGATGGTTGTGAGCCACCATGTGGTTGCTGGGAATTGAACTCAGAACCTCTGGAAAAGCAGTCAGTGCTCTTAACCTCTGAGCTATCTCTCCAGCCCATCTAGGACTTTAAACCTCTAAAATGGAACTAATTTTTTTTTTCCTTTCTAAGTTTGATCACCAGGGCTGGAGTAATGGATAGTTGGTTAAAAGCATTAGCTACTCTTCCAAAGGACCTGGGTTCAATTCCCGTCACTGACATGACGGTTAACAACTACCTGTAACTCCGTTTCCAGGGAATCTGATGCCCTTTTCTAGACTGCATGGGCATCAGGCTTGCATGTTGTACACAGACTTATACACATAATAAAAAACCCCAACATATATATTATACCTCAGGTGTTTTGTTGTGACACTATGATGCTGATACAGATATTTATCCCAATTCATGTCTACAACAGATGCCTCTAAAACATGGCAGGACATTTTAAAATTACTTTGAAGCCAGGCGTTGTGGCACATGACTTTAGTCCTAGTACCCAAGAGGCAGAGGCAGGTAGATCTTTACTTTCAGCCAAGCCTGATCTGCAGAGTAAGTTCCAGGGCAGCCAGGGCTACACAGAGAAACTTGATCTGGGGGAGGGGGAAGAGGGGGGATTGCTTTGAAGAAATTGAGGCACGAAAGCACTGAGAGAAATTGCTCCAGAGCCAGCAAACCCCCAGCATTCTTGGTTGGCAGTCATTCACAGTCCGGAAGATTCTGAGGCCTCTTGATAAGATATAATTTGTGACTTTACTGAGCCAGAACATTTGTTAGGAGCCAGGCCCAACACCCTCTCTGGGAATCTGCCTGGGCCTCCACACTGCCCTTGGGAATCTGAGACTTTCTGAGAGCCAGCTACGTTTGTACAAGATAAGCTAGAGACATCGGAGTCAGGCCCTTCATGCCTTCCCTGAAGATCTGAGAACTAGCTGTGTTTCTGTAAGATAAGTCATCCTTCCTACCTCTGGGAGATAGACCAACCATGAAACAATTGACACCAGATGGTCTGACAATCGAGGAGGGCCATGAGCTTCCTTTCCCCTCCCCTCTACATTCTTTTTTCTATAAAAGCTGTATGTGTCTAAAATAAAGCTGAGACCTTGACAAAATTCTGCTTGGTCTCCCTCTTTTCTCTCGCCCATTTTCTTTTCAGGCTTAGTCCTCCTCGATCCTTGCGAATAACTAGGTCCCGCGGGCCCGGACAAACATTAACTGGTCCAGATTGTGAATCTGACCCCTGGGAACAAGATCCTTTGCTTTTGAGTGAACCTAGCTGACTGGCTTCCCAGGACCCGCTCCTAACACCAGGCTTTCATACTTCCTGCTTGTTAAAACAAAACTACCCTGCTAGAGTAAATGACTTCCTAGTTGAGGCTATAGACATGAAGAGATTTTAGGTGATGACTCCTAGTCACTAATAGGTTTTAGTGGAGTGCAAGACACAGGGTGCTCTGTGTGGCTACAAACGCAGAGGACTGACAGGTGGCTCATTCCATCCAAAGTCTCAAGCTGAACGTCAAGGGGAGTAAACAAGACTCCAACTCTTCTGTGACTTGCAGTGAGTGGCCATCTGACACAGCTTTGGGGTATGTTCCCAAAGAACTGAAGCTGAGATTTTCAGACCCTTTAACCATTTTCCAGTGCATAGTTCTGTAGTATTATATAATCACACCTTTCTGCGGTGACTGGAGAATCATGGATAGGGGCCAGATACCTTTCTAGTTGAGAAGCAAAGAGGAAGGACTACAGTCCCACAATGTCTTTCAAAGATGGCCCCCGAGTGACTTAAGGATCTCCCACGAGATCCTTGCTCTCTTTGAAAGGATTTTGTGTGGTGATTTCAGGGTTCTTTCAGTCAATGGTGACTTGACTCTGTTGTTTCCGGGCAATGGAGACATAGAGCCAATAATGTGGCAGGGAGCATGAGGAAGATTTGAGATATTTATTTTGTGGTAGCCAGGAAGCAGAGAGAAAGAGAAATTGAAAACAGTAATTTGAGTCAGCAAGATGGCTCAGCAAAAAAGGATGTTTATTGAACCTGATGACCAGAGTTCAATCCTCAGGACCCACATGGTAGGAGAGAGCTAAAATGTTCTCTGCTTCTCTGTGGCACACACATCTGTATTCATGAACGTGTACACACTAAATAAATAAATGCGCTAATAAGCCTTTTTAAAAAAAGACAATGGGAATTTGCATGCCCCATCGTGGCAACATTATTTACAGTAGCCAGAAAGTGGAAGTAACACAGGTGTCCAACTGTGGACAGGTGACTAATAAATAAAAATGTAGTGGTCACTATGTCCAGTGAGGCTGTCCTCAGCCTTAGAAAAGGATGCTCTGCCATGAGAATGAACCCAGAAGTCTCTGAATGACATGAAGCAGTTACAGAAGCACCTAGAGAAGTCAAACTCAGAGACAGACAGTAGAATAGGAGTTTCTAAGGGGCTGGGGAAGGAATGGAGACTTCCTGCCATGGGTCTGGAGTTTCTGTTTGGAAAGGTGAAAAGAACGGAGATGACTCAACAGTGAATGCACTAAAAGCTGCACAGCTGGATGTCTGAAAATGGTTAAAGATCCCAGCATGGTGACTCATGCCTGTAACCCTAGCTAGCCCTCAAAAGGCTAAGGCTGGAAAATTGAATTTGAGGCTAACCTGATCTATGTGGTGGGGATCCTGCCCCCCTCCCCAAATAAAACACAGACAAAGTAATAAATTTTTGTTGGATATATTTTATGACAGTGTGGGGAAAGCTGGTAGCTGAAGCCATGTTAATTTGGTGTAGAAACCACAGCACAGGAAACACGTGACCCCTGAGAGAGTTAAACATTCAACTGGTAGAAGCTTACACAAACAACCACACTGCAGCAGGATCTCTAGCTGCCAGCATCTGAGCCGCCACCCGGTAAGTCACAGCATCTGGCTTTTCCTACTTCCCCTCCCAGGAACCCAGCAGCATGGAATTTTTGGACTCTTAAGTGTTAAGCCTGAATTCTGATCTCTTCTCCTCTCTAGACCTCAGCTCCTCCATCCCACTCTGGTATGCACAATGGTTGGGGATCCCCAGCTGGCAGGCACCTCCCTAAAAGTTTCCGAAGCACTTGTTCTGTTTTCCTTGTCCCCAGCCCATCACTCTTGCCCCACCTTAGTGACTGCTTCCTGTTTTCTGTTTTCTTCCTTCCCTTCATGTTCTGGGTGGTATCCCACTAGGTTACAGATTTAGAAACAGCCCTAGCTGACCTGGAACACACAGAGCTCTACCTGGGATTAAAGTCACACATGGCTGTCGCTCCAGGTCTACATGGGCTATGACCTGGGAAGGGACAGTCTCCTTCTCTCAAGTGAGCACTGTGGTTCTCATCCTGAAACCAATGCCAGTCGGTGACAGGGGACCCATCAAAGCTACGGCTCTCATTCATACCAAGCCTCCTCCTACCTTGCAGACATTCAGATATCTTCCTTTCCTCTTTGTATTCTTTCTGTAAAATTGAACACATACTGCGTAAGGTGTCAGTGACATATCTGTCACCATAGTGCACAATAATGTAATGGCTGTGGATGAAATGTCACTAAAACGTTCATGAACTGTAACCCAGGGCTTTCCACCCATGCCCAAGTTCTCTGAAATAATGACTGGGAGACAGAATTATATATGGATAAATGCTTAGGCCATAAGCTTGGGCCTATTCCCCAGTTAGGTAATTGTGTGGCAATTACCTGTTTGTTCTGTTCTGTGAGTGGCACATGGCTTGTTACTTCTCTTTAGAGTTCCAGGGCAAATCTCCCTCACCTCCGACTCTATCCCAGAAATCCTCTTTCTATACTGGAGCTCCCACCTTCTATTTCCTGCCTAAGCTCATAGGCCAATAGCCTTTTATAGACAGGTGAAGCTGGCACACACTCACACCAAAGATTCCCTCTACAATGGACTTCTCCTAAGGGGCCTCTCTCTTTCCACCGACCTGCTAGAATTCTGTGTTAGTTTTTCTTTGATGTACTTGGTCATGCAAACACACTTATTTTTATTTTGTGAAACAGGTACATGGAGCCTAGCATTCTATATACCTTAAAACATCAACTCGTTTAAGCCAGATGTGGTGGCAGATGCCTATACTCTTGGTGCCTGCATGTTGAAGAAAGAAGGAACAGGAGTTTGAAAGCCAGCCTCAGCTCTAGATCAGATTTGAGGTCAGCCTGGGCTACAAAAGACTGTCTGGAGAGAGAAAATTAACTCTTTTAATTCATATGACAATTCTTCAAAGGAGATACTATCATCAATCCCATTTTACAGATGAGGGAGTGGACACATAAAGAGACTAAATGAGTTGTCCAAGGTCACACAGACTGTAGGAAGTGGACATATATGTTTCCTGAGACTTAGCACAAAAGTTCTTTTAGGGCTTGATCGAATCTGATAGGGGAACTGTGTCTGGAGTGATGATGGCTCAGTGATGCTTGCTGCCTTTGCAGAGGATCGGAGTCCCCTTCCCAGCACCCAAGTCCCTCACAACCACCTTAACTCCGAGACATCCAACACCCTCCTCTGGTCACAAACATAGAAATACAAAATTAAATGTCTGTTTTCATTCAGTCTTACAGGATAATAGTTTGTTGTTCCCCAGAGGACCAACATACTCTCCCATTAGTGACTGTAAACATTGTTATTGACCTGCCACTTCTCCAAAACTTGACCTTGTCAAGTTTCTTAACCTCTTCCAACTTACTAGATACGGTTTTCATTTTAATTTCCTGGCTACTGTTGAGTTAAAAGTAATGTCCTCTTTCCTTGGAAATTGTTTTGTGGATTTGATACACATGCTTATCAATGATTTAATTTGTTTTGTTATTTTTCCGTGCTGGGAATGGAACCTAGGACCTGCGCAAACCAGGGAAGCGCTCTACCCATTGAGGCACTTCCCTGGCCCCTATTGTTTATGATTGACAGTTTTGAAGTCTTGCCTAATACCTTACTCAATGACATAATATTCTCTTATGTTTTCTGGTCAATATTTATGATGTTTTCCTTCACATACAAGTACTTAATGTGAATGGAATTGAGTTCTCCACTGATGCGATGTGAGTACCCCACCCCCACCCCCAGCTCCCTTTCCCGTCTGGTTAATCAGTTGGCCCAGTCTCACATAACAGACCTTTCTTCTCACCCAGCCATTTGGTGTCGCCATGTTCTGAGTTAGTCACAGGTATGTTCTAGGTTCTGGAAACTAGGACCCATCAGTTGATCTGATGTTCATATTAATATTTTATACTAAATCTCAATGTTCAAAGAGCAAATTGCCCCTCTTCTTCTTCCTGTGTGTCTTGTTCCTTTTATTCCTCCACAGACACTTCATGATCAGTTTTGAGTTTCCATAAACAACCTTATTGGGATTCACTGGGATTTCGCTGAATCTGTATATCAGTTGGGAAAGAAATGATCTTTCTCATAGATTTTATTACATTTCATTTCAGGGGCACATGCATGCCACAGCACACATAGAAAAGAGGTCAGAGAATAGCATGTGGGAATCAGTCCTCACATGCAGGTCCCAGGGACCAAGCTCAGGTCATCAGGCTTGGTGGTCAGAGCCTTTACCCTCTCAGTGAGCTGTCCCAGGAAGCCCACTTCAGACTTTTTGTGTCTTCTCAACTTAGGTCTGAAAAGCTAATTTTTCTGAGATTTTGTTTACTTTGTTCCATATTTTATGGTATACGTTATTTATAGTCTTTACTCTTTATTATTGGGTAGAAGGGTTGACAGTAGCCCAAACTAGCTTCAAATTCGTCATCCACCCCTCAGCCATCCAAGTGGTGCTGGGATTATACAACTGAGCCAGCACATCTAGATGGCTTGCTCATTCATTCACTCACTCATTCACTCATTCATTCATTGTTTTTTTTTTGTTTTTTTTTTTTTGAGACAGGGTTTCTCTGTATAGCCCTGGCTATTCTAGAACTCACTCTGTAGACCAGGCTAGCCTTGAACTCAGAGATCCATCTGCCTCTGTTTCCCAAGTACTGAGATTAAAGAAATGCGCCACTACAGCCCAGGTTTATTTTTATTTTATTTTGTTCTATTTCATTTATTTGTTTATTGGTTGGTTGTGTTTGTTTGTTTATTTGTTTGTTTTGAGACAGGATTTCTCTGTGTAGCCCTGGCTGTCCTGGAACACACTCTGTAGACCAGGCTGGCCTCGAACTCAGAGATCTGCCTGCCTCTGCCTCCCAAGTGCTGGGATTCAAGGTGTGTGCCACCATTGGCTGACTTATTTTTATTGTTTTAAATTATGGTACTAAGTGAGCTGTGTGCCCATTTGTTTATTTGTTTGCAGCCCAGCAAGTTTGCTTTGTTCTGTAAGTCATATTTGGAACCACTCTTACAAAAGGAAGTTGCCCTTAATACATCTCCCACTTCCTTCCCAGCTCCGGCAGCCTCCCTTCTCCTTCTGGGGTGTGATCAGTCTTTTTATTTATTTTTTTTTTTTATTTTCATATTTTATTTACATTTCAAATGTTTCCCCCTTTCCAGATCTCCCCTTTGGAACCTCCCTATTCCCTCTGCCCTCCCCCTGCCTCTATGGGGGTATTCTCCAACCCACCTCCCCACCCCACCCCCCACCCACTCTCGTCTTCCCTCCTTGACATTCTCCTATACTGGGGGATATAACACCCTCAGGCCCAAGGGTCTCTCCTCCCCCTGACGGGTAACAAGACCCTCCTCTGCAGTCTTTGTGGCCAGCACTATGGGTCCCTCCATGTGTATTCTTTAGTTGGTGGATCAGTCTCCAGAAATATGGGGGGTCAGGTCAGTTGCCAGTGTTGCTACCTCCCTGGGGCTGCATCAGTCTTTTTATAACTGCTAGGTTTCCATGGTTGCTCTGCTAATGGCTATTTGCTTTCCTTTTGAGCCCTGTCTGGACGTTTCCTCTGGCCTTGCATGTCCCTCCCAAAGGTCTTGGGAGAATCTGACCCTCACAATGGCTTCTTTTGCCCCACCTCTGGTGAGCTTTATTGGCTACCATAGCTGCCTGCCACTCATAGGGACTTCACCTTTCCCTAGGTTTGTGACCTTGGTGAAGCCATTTTGCCTCTCTGTGCCTCAGTTTCTCCTTCTGAACAGTAGTACTACTGTAGAATTTAGGAGTCACTAGTTAATATTTATGGAGTGTTTTGACAGTGACCAGCCTGATGTAGGTATAGTCACATGCTCCAATACAACATTTCCATCCATGACATCCATGACATGTACAATAGAGGTCCCAGAAGATCACACTGGAGCTACAAAATTCATACCATGTAGAGGTCTCATAGCTATCACAGCCCGGTAACACAATAAAAGCATTGCTCCTAGATTCCTGGTGACAGTAACAGTCTACTACCATGCTGCAGCTGTATTCAAATAGAGCATTACAACTGTGTACAAGAAGACGGTAGTGTCTTGTACCATCTAGGTTTTCGTGCACACACTACGATACTCACACCACCTGATGGCAAATTTCTCTGAACTGGAACTACAACGTGGGCTCAAGGCCAGTGTGGACCACCGTGTGGGACCCTGTCTCAAAAGGAGAAGCACCATCTAGGGATGCAGCTCTTGGCACCCGCCTAGCATGTAGAAAGCTGCAGCATCTCAGTCACCAACACCCCCCAAAATGAAAAAAAAACTCCTTTCCTCCCTAAGTCCATCTGTCTGTCTGTCTGTGTTGCTGTATATTATTATTATTATTGTTGTTGTTGTTGTTGTTATTAATATCACCCAGAAGAGGCCAGTCCCCACCTTACGACCCAAACTCTAAAGCTTTCTAATCCCCTGTTCTCAGGACTCTATAAGCCTGATGTGTGATCAGACACTCCACCCGCACCCCACCCCACTTCTCCCTTCTCTCTCTTTTCTCTTCTTACTCTGTCTTTGTCTTCTGGCAGGCTCTCAAAGCCCAAATGGCCTCATGTGTGGCCTTCCCTTGACCCAAGCTGATAACATCTACACTAGATAGCTGTACACGACAGCCACTACTCAGCATTGTGGGAAGGACAGGATGTCACAGAGCCCTCCAACCCAGGCACCTAGGTCATGGGTTGAGCCATTGAGGCTTCCTCTATCTGAAATCTGGAGGGCACAATGGTCTGGGAGCTGGCCTTGCACATGGCTTCCTGAGCTCAGATAATGAACCCTCAAAACCCTGGGGCTTCCTTTGGATAGGCCTTTTCTGGGATTCCACCAAGAAGCAAGGAGGCCTGCTTTTGCCCTGCCTATCCCCCAGGTTCATAACTGAGGGAGAAAAGTTGGCTATATGGTGAACACAATATCACCTGGGAAGGCCTTCTATCCAAAGTTCACTGCCTGTGGCGAAGGCTGCCCAGAAGGCTAGTAAGACCAAGGTCCTGCCTGGAGTAGGTAGACAGGAAGGCACTAACTGACAAGCCCAAGAAAGAGCCTAGGCTTTGGGAATAGTTTGTAGCCACTGTTCCCTGACCTCCTGGGCCACAGGAGACTACTGTGAGCTGACCTTTTACAATCTCTGAGCCCCGTGTGAACCCTGAGTTGGCTGAATTAGGGCTAGGCTTCTGCTGGAAACGAAGTGAGACATTAAGGTATGCAGATAGACACAGGGCATTAGCAGGAGATTGCTATGTGACCGTGTTCTAACTTTGAATATTATCTTCCCACAGATGACTCCAATAGAGGCCCGGTGGAATTCAGAGTTCCCCAGGTCTGAGCCTTGGAGGCTTCATTCTGCCTCATGTACAGTAATAGAAATTTCATGTATGTCCCCAGCCCCACAACACACACAAAACATATAAGTGCATGCACGCTTGCACAATATTTGTGCATGCACACAACACTTCCCTGTGTGGGAGCTCACATGGCTCTCCTAACCCTGCACAGGGAGCATGCCATGTGAGAGAACCCTGCTACACCCCTGCTTATCTGCTGCTTCCCAGCTTCCTCTGCCTGTATTCTTGAGGCCATGAAGCCTTGGGAGCTGATCTGTGCATATTGTTTCCTGACCTCAGATAATTAGAGGAAATGATCTCATTGACACAGAGGAGACTACGGATTTCAGTCCGCAGCTCCAGGCTTCACTCCCCGACCCTGTAGTATACACCTCTCCCTAACCCTCCAGGCAGCCGTCCGCTGTGCCCCTGAAGCCCACAGACCCCACAGATCCCACCTGAGATGTCTTCTTTTGCTTGCCGGAGCCTGTCTCTAACACTTCTTGTCCTGTTCTGTAGCCCAGGTAAGCCCACCCCCAGGGTTCCCAGCACGTGGCATCTTGGGGTGGGGAGTTTTGATATTCTTTGGGCATTGGGTTGGGGAAGGGGGCATTCTGACCACAGGGGCCTCTTTACCATAGGTAAGGAAGACTGTGTCAGCTTGGTTTTGGTTTCTCATGTCCTCGGGCAGGGGACTAGGATTATGGCCTTTTGGATACTAGAGGGAGCAAACACAGAGATCTGAGAATGGTGATGTGACATTCATCAATGAATTTCGATGTGACAGGCTACTGAGGTTGGGTGGTAAGCAGTGGGTAAACAGGAGACTCCGGAAGGGATGCCAGGGTCTAAGCGCAGACGAGGCAGCATGCCAAAGGGGCCGAGAGGACAGCAGAGGGCAGCAGAAAATACTGCGCTCACTACAACAAAATGAAAATGAAAGCCGTTTTAGTGACTCAAGGAGACCTGGAAGGACACAGCTTCGATGAGTTGAGTGTCCTGTGTCTTAGACAACCTTCCAAATGCTTTCAAGCCTGATTACACTCAGGACCCAGGGGAGGGCACACAAGCGGAGAAACTGGGGCTCACAGAAAGAATATGTCTGACCCACTGCACCGCAAATGTTGAGTTCAAACCCAGCACCATCTACATGGCAAGCCCTTCTTTTGCTGCTGAATTGAATATCACTAGCTGATGGCTGAGTGGGCTAGTGGAGAGGTAGAAAGACAAGCCGTGTGTAGGGACCCTGCTGGCCAGGACCCAGGACCTTCATGGTCCTCACAGAGTAGAGGTGAACACTGAGGGTCCCATGGTCTTACATCAGGTACATCCTAAATGTCTGTCCTGCACAGGGCTGTGTGGTCAGCACAAAGAAAAACATGCGAAACTCCAGAGCATCAACATAAATTATGAGTCTTTATGCAACAGGTCCTTTTCATGGTGGCCTGTTGCTTTTCTGGTCTTGTTTCTAACATTCCTCTTCCTAGCTAAGGTCTGGTCATCTTGGCTCTCCATTGCTTCATGAAAACATGCTCCCTATGGCAGGTCTGTGAGCTAGTGGTTCCCTTTATCTGCAATGTGCTCCCATAGCACGTGCAAGGTTCACTACTCCCTCTGTTTGTCCCTCGATATCATTATCTTTTATTAGCCACATTATTAAAAATGGAGTCCCTCCACTACCTCCACCCTTTCCCTGTAGCTTTGTCACCACTCAAAGGGCATCCTGGCGTTTTGGATGATTATGTGAGCTCAGAGTTTACCTTCATTCTCAGAGTCGTCTTCATGACAGAGGGAAAATTGTACTGAAGCTTAAGGAAGCCAAAAGTAGGCTTGAAGAAGATTGACCTAGGGCTGACTGATAAGAGGACTGGAGGAAATGGACCTAGGAATGGAGCAAAGGGACCAATCAAAGGTCACCTGACTCCTTGGGCCTTAGTTACAACCACTGGTAATAGCGAGCCCCAAGGGCAGGCATCAGAGACATCTGCTGCCTAGTGCTTTTGGTCTTACAGGGTCTGGTGACAAGGCCTTTGATGTCTACATATGGTCTGAGAAGCAGATAGTAGAAGCCACAGAGTCTTGGAAAGTCAACTGCAGCACTAACTGTTTGGCCCCAGATACCGGTGGTTTGGAGACCTCCACCGATAAGATACTGTTGGAAGAACACCCTCAAAAGAAGTGGAAACTGTTCTTAGTTTCAAATGTCTCCAAAGACACAGTGTTCTTTTGCCATTTCACCTGTTCGGGAAAGCAGCACGCGGAGAGTCTCAACATCAGTGTGTACCGTGAGTGTCTATGTGTGGGGCTCCCCTCCCCAGCACAGCGCCAGGTCTACTGCTGCTGCTGCTACACACTAACTGCTCAGTGACTTCTCCTGGGTCTTATCATGGGACTCATCTCCCTCGGCTCCTGAGTCACAAGCAAGCTAGGCCTGTGGGCTCAGGATCTGCTTACAGCCCTGGTTGGACTCCATGAGTCCTCTTGTACCTCAGAAGCAAACTGCGCAGGTTTTAACCCTCGCTCCAAGAAGGTCAGTCCAGCCAAGGTTTGCACAGACCTTGATGTCACTTCCTACCCCAGTTCAGCCACCAGAGCACCCACTCTATCATGAGCAGTGAGTAGATCAGGGGATCCAGCCTTCTCTAGTAGCTCCCTCATTTTGTGGGGAAAGTGGAGGTTCTGGGCAGTATTCTCGTTGTTCCTCCAAGGACCTGTGGCAAATGTGGGAGCCTTGCATACACACCTGCCAGGGTAGGCCAGGATTCTCTCAGCATCTTAGCTCCAGGCATTTCCCTGTGACCCATTACCGACATTGATGGGTCAAAGAACAGATGTCCTAAGTCCTAGGTGTGTAGGGGTGAGTGGAGGAGAGGTGATCTAATTTAGAAGGGAACCAGGGTACCACCATAGTCCTCATTCAGTCGATCTGGAATTATATTGGTCATCAACCTGACTGGAGAAGGGAGGCAAACATGACTCCCGTCCCAGCATCATGAGGAAGCTCAGTCAGCTCCTCACCTGCTTTCCCTCCAAATGCTCACAACACGGACACCCAGCTGTTTAATTTGAAATTTGTGTTTAGTATCTAGAGAGGACAGACACAGGCCCGGATTTTTTTATTTGCGTGTTTGTTTGTTTTTGCTTTTGAGACAGGCTTTCTTTGTGTAGCCCTGGCAATTAGCTCTGTAGATCAGACTGGCCTCGAACTCACAGAGAACTGCCCACCTCTGCCTCCCAAGTGCTGGGACTAAAGGTGTGTGCCACAGCTCTCTGGTCCCAGCTATTTTTTTTATATCCTTCTAGTTGGCTGTATCCTTCCTTCCTTCCTTCCTTCCTTTCCTCCTCCTCCTCTTCTCCTCCTTCTTCTTTGAAAGATTTACTTATTTTGTATTGTGTACATTCAGAAGGGGGCAGCTGGTTCCATTACAGATGGTTGTGAGCCACCACGTGGTTGCTGGGAATTGAACTCAGGACCTCTAGAAGAGCAGTCAGTGCTCTTAACCACTGAGCCATCTCACCTGCCCGGCTGTACCATTTCTTTTCTTTTTCTTCTTCTTTTCTTTTTCTTTCTTTCTTTCTTTCTTTTTTTTTTTTTTTTTTTTTTTTTTTGAGACAGGGTTTCTCTGTGTAGCCCTGGCTGTCCTGGAACTCACTCTGTAGACCAGGCTGGCCTCGAACTTAGAAATCCGCCTGCCTCTGCCTCCCAAGTGCTGGGATTAAAGGCGTGCACCACCACTCCCTGCTCGGCTGTACCATTTCTGCATCTTCTCTTTGTAGACTCCTTTTCTATTTTCTAAACCATGTCCGCAGAGCTAGCACCTTTCACACCCTCTACCACACACTTCCTCTTCCTCCCTCTTCCAATGAGCAGGCCAAGCCCACTTCCTCTCTCTCAAGTTTAGCTAGGGAATCTGGGATACCAGGAGGTGGGCCTTAGCCAGACTGGACCTGCAGGGACACAGTTCCATCCTGACTGGCCTTCCTCCCTTGTCTCCTGTAGAGCCACCAGCTCAGGTCATGCTGAAGCTGCAGTCCCCTCGGGTGTTTGTGGGTGAAGTCTTCACCATAGAGTGCAAGGTGTCCCCTGTGATACCCCTTGAGAGCCTCACCCTCTCTCTGCTCCGTGGCAGAGAGATCCTGAAGAATCAGACCTTTCGGGGAGCTGAAACTGTCCCCCAAGAGGCCACAGCCACATTCAACAGCACAGCCCTGAAAAAGGATGGTCTCAACTTTTCCTGCCAGGCTGAGCTGGATCTACGGCCCCACGGTGGGTATATCATCCGCAGATTCTCCGAGTCCCAGACCCTTGAAGTCTATGGTAAGGAGACCCTATTGGCTGAGAGGGTTAGAGGTAGCACTTCTTGGCAATGTGGGGAAAGAAAACCCAGCTCTTAGGTGGTCTGATGTGTGCATATAATCCTGAGGGCTCCTTCTTAAACCCTGATTCTCTGGGTCTCTCCAAGTTCCAACCTGAACCCTTTCCCAGAAGCTAGAAGAGCTCAACCAGCTGGCTTGGCCATTATTGAGCTGTGTAGCCTTGACCATGGCAGTGAGCTCTCTCTGGTTACGACTCCTTTCTACAGTGAGAAGGTTGGCTGGCCTGATCCGCAGGCTCCCCAGAGCACTGCTCTTCTGTGACTCTCTACAGCCAAAGCCTGTTGTCAGTGAGCTCACCTGAAGCTTATTCAGCTCTGCCTAAGAAAGGCATGGTCTAAACCTGACCATGACATCCTCCAGGCCTTGGTACCTGGCCACTATATATGGTGTCAGGAGCTGCTGGAAGACAAGGGTGTCTCCTCTGCCTGATGGCCTAGAGCATAGGCCACCTTCCTCTTAGATGTCACTCTAGAGGCAGACACCTTAGGTCGCTACTCTCTGCTCCTGGGCTGACTGTGGAATGTATGAGTGGCAGGGAGTGATGGGCAGACTCCTGGGGCCCGAGTATCTGATGATCTCTGAGACTACTCCCTCTTGCCTCCCCAGAGCTGATGCAGGACAACCAGATGGTCATCATCATCGTAGTGGTGTCAATACTGCTGTTCTTATTTGTGACATCTGTCCTGCTATGCTTTATCGTCGGTCAGCACTGGCACAGGAGGCAGACAGGCACCTATGGGGTGCTAGCTGCCTGGAGGAGGCTGCCCCGAGCCTTCCGGGCACGTCCCATGTGAGCTGATGTTGCCAGGCTCCTGGTGGTTACTGGAACTCAACATGGTGCCTTCAAGGTGTGGTTCAGCACAGGCTGAAGGACTGTGGCAGCAGCACGAGATTCTGGAGACATTTCCTTTTTTAAGCCTCAATACAAATACCTGGATTTCACCCTGTGCCCGCCATGACTGCTCCCAGGATAACAGTCAACACCCATGCCAGGGAAGGTACTGTTACCTGCCCACAACCAGTGTCTCTTCAGCTCTTCCCACCCTCCGCTCTTTCCCAGGGCTTTTTGGAACCTCTGTATCCCAGATCCCAGCTATCTACCCATACCATTAGGAGCTAATTATTTCCTCCTGAGGTCCCATGAGGTGAAGGACATTCTGCTCACACCTGACCCTGGGGACCTCATGCTGCTCCTCGTTGAATCAGGACACAGTTCTGACTCTCCTTTCTGCCAACAATGGAGAGGAGGTTCAACAGAGACCCCTATGGGTCCATGCTGCCCTAAGGGAGCCTTAAGGAGTTTGGAGATATGAGCCATCTTTTCTCTCTTCCCCTATTTCAGGCCCAGGGGTGAAGATACAGCCTTCATCATCCCAAAGAGAGGGGCAGAGACCAGCTGGGCTCTGGTGTAAGGGCCTTACTCTGGTCCAGATGGGGGAAACAGCGGATCAATTGGTTTTACTTGGCTTCTGGGTCGTGGTTGGGCTTAAAGGAGCCTTTTGCTCCAGAACAGACACCACAAGATGGCAGTAGAGAGCCTGGTGAGGGCTGGCCGGGGACAGAGTGGGTAAGAAGGGCTGCAGAGTCGCTCCAGGGTTTGGGACAGCCCTGTGCAGAGGCCCGATGAACATCTGTCTTCATGGCAGGCTCTCGGCATCATAGTAGTCTAGAGAGACAGAACCCTCAGCTTGTTCCTTCCTGCCTTGTTGGACCCCATGGAGGAACGTAGAATGGGACAAGGCAGGGCCTGGAGTCGTGGTTGGCAGAACCTCCCCCCCACCCACCCATCCACAGGGCACATGGCCCTTCTGACATCTTAGTCTGCCCCAGGTCAGGCCCCACTGCCCACCCACCCAGCCCCTACCTGAAGCCGGAGGTACATCCGCACCAACAGTCCCTGTTGCACTGGGGGGGGGGGGTGGGGGCACATCTCTCCTGAGATGGGAGAGAGAAAGGAAAGACCCCTTCAGAGGCTCAGGTTGGCATTTGAGGCTTTACCCCCAAACTCCTTTCGACCTAGATCGGGAACCTGGCCACGCCCCTTCCGTCTCACTTACACCTCCCCTTGCCTGGAGGCAAGGGGCTGGTGCTGAATCCTGGGTGCACCCTGCCAGGGAGGCTGATGTGGGGGAACAGAGAGGAAAGACGATGGCCAGAGTGGCATGAGTGGCAAGGAGGTCACTGGGCAAGGCAAGTAGTGATGGTGGAAGATCAAAGGCTCTTGCTCCTGCATCTCCATCTCTTCCTCCATCTGCTCCTCGTGACTGTCTGTGTGGACCTGGGGGTTGAGCAAAGTGAAGAGGGGAGGTGATGACTCAGGCCTGATCCTCCCTGCCTCCACTGCTCCATTTCCTCAACTATTGTCTGCACAAATAATCACCACCGTACGGTAAACGCTACTGTGCAGTGGTCTACATGCAAGCAAGGCTCTTTGGAAATGCCCAGCCCGTTACTACACAGAGAGGAGAAGCTCTAGGAGGCTAAGCTGCTCATCTAAGAGCATCAGAGCTAACAGGAGGGAATGAGGTAATGCAGAACTGACAGGAAAAGTCCCAGTGAGTCCAGAGTGGGTACCGGAAGTCTACAAATCTGCCTTTTGTACCTGGATCTTTTGGGAACCCCTCAAGGAAGGGAGAGACTCATCTCAGGGCCTCATAGGACCTAGGGGTGAGAGGTAGCAGCCACAACTCAGGATCTACACCTACCTCAGGATGTATCTCTTCCTTGAACCCTTCTGGGACTCCTAAAGCCCCCTTTCCTTTGGTTCCTCTTTTCTCAGACCTCACACCTCTTACTGCCTTCCTGGGGGCCCAAGACACACAGGGAAATATCCAGAAGGAAAACCTTGAAGACAAGATCTGGATGGTAGTGGAGATTTGGGAACTCCCTTCCTATTGGAAGCTGACCAGCCCTTGGCACACAGCAGATTTGAAAGCGACTCAGGCAGACAGGGGTGCAGGCTAGCTTCCTGATACTCTATTATTGTTTTTGTTTGTTTTTTGTCTCTAGGTGGGAGACCCCCATGTAGAGTCCCACCTTGGGCCCCACTTTCACCTACATGTTGGCTGGGCCACTCTGGCCCTGGGTTCAGGGCATCTGCCACCAGTTGACTCAGTAGCAGCTGGTGCATCTGTGCATTCTGCAGCATCATCAGCTCCAGCAGGTCTGTGGAGGGGATTCCAACAGGCCCACCAGGCCTCCACACGGTCCCTTCCCTCCCAGGCCCAGGCCCGACCTTATTTATATAGGATGTAACCAGCAGAAGAAGGAAGGCCCCAAGTACATGGGGTAGAGGGGAGTCCAGAGAGTGACCCAGAACCGTTACCTTCCTTGACTCGGTTATGCTGAGGCTGAGATGAGACTGTCCAAGGAAAGGGCTGCAAGATGGTCACCAAGGGCTGGGGACATGGTTGGGGAGAGTCAGCCAAAGCAAGTAGAGGAAGGTGGGGCATATCAGGAACCCCCTACTTCCTTCTCAGTGTCTCTGCTCCTCATGACCTCCCCCTTCCTCCTAGTCCACTCCCAGCTCCTGGGCCCAGGCCTCACCGTAGGGGCTGTACTCTGTGTTGGGACGACACTCCAGCTCCTGCTCCCAAGAGAGGCCATGCCCTAGCAGGTTAGTTACCTTGGCAGCTCTGGGGACGCCAGGGAGGGCTCCTCCCAAGAGTACACCAACTGGCCCAGCCCAGGACATCTGGTGCCTAGGAAACAGCCCAAGGCTCCACCCTGGCCTCCTCTTCTTCCGGCTTGTGGGGAGTCTCTTCTGGAGATCCACCTTGGGAGGCCCCTGTATGGGGTTCATCAGACTTTGGCCTTATTCCTCCTGCACCTGGTGCTGGAGCTAACCCTGGGGGACCCACATTTGTTGAGTGAGAAGCTGGGGTGACTTGGTTTCCTGGTCCCACAAGAATACAATGTCCAGGACTGGGCATGAATGTTTGAGTCAGTACAGAGGACAGAGTCAGTCATGCTTAGGAGGGGGGAATCCTAAGGACCCAGTGGTTTCTGGAGGGGACCAGGCAGACCCTGGGCAACTTTACAGAACAGGCTGGGGCTCTGGTCCAGAATGCCTGGAGCTGTTCACCTCTCCTCTGCAGATTTGCTGAATTCCTGGCTGAGGTGAACCACTCACTGCCCCCTCAGAGATGGGCAGTTCAGTACCAGTGTCCACAACACTATCTTCTGTTTGCAAAGCACGCATTCTTCTGACAGGAAGTTAGTGAAGTGTCTATTGCATAAAAACAGGTGAGAGGAGAGATCTGTTTCCACAGCTGTGACATCCGAAGATAGGCCCTGTGCAGCAGTCGAAGACAATCCCAACAGGAAGCTGGGATTAGCACCAGAGACTCACCCTTCCCCCATCCTCCATTTCTGTTCCCCTTTCCACAGTCCTGGAGTGGAGAGCCAGAAGAAACATTCCCATCTCCTCCTTGTCCATGTCTGTTAGTGATGCTATTGCTGGATTTTACTACAGTCAGAGCCTTCGCCCTCTCAGCCCTAGCCAGCCATCTTCAATTTAAGCCAATTAAAAAGACAAATTAATAATAAAAACATGGGAAAAAAGAGTCTTCAATGTGGCCACATTAGGAAGGAGGACAAAGAGATCCGGTGATAGCCCCCCACCCCAGGCCATCCTCAGGGTCCTGGCATGAGGGTTAAGTGGGAAGAACAGCCAAACAGCCCAAGAGGGGAATCACTGTGCCCTGGAAATTAGTTAGAAGGGAGGTCACTTCCAACAGAGCAGTATTCTCAGCCTTCCTAACGCGGCGACCTTTAATACAGCTCCTTGGGCTGTGATGACTCCCAACTGTTAGAATTTTGCTACTGTTATGAATCGCGGTGTAATAACATATCTGCCATATGACTCCTGTGAAAGGGTCATTCGACCCCCAAAGGGGTCACGACCCACAGTTTGGGAACTGCCGTGATAAAGGCTGAGAATCCAAGATAGGGAATGTAGGTATCACCCTGTGAGTAATGGGGCCTACGGGCAGGGGCCATCAGGAGAGAACGGGTGACATGCACAGCCAAGACTGGAAGAACCATTTTGTTCCTTGTGTTGTACCCCAATGCTATGGATACACACACACACACACACACACACACACACACATTGGCACACACACATATACATACACATAAATACACATACACACACATACATACACACACATATACATACACACATACACATATACACACACATACATACATATGCTCACACATGCACACATATATATACACATACATACCCACACCCCCCCCCACATATATAGTGAGATGGGGTCTCAGCCTAGGCTGCCCTCAAGTTCCGTAGGTACCCGAGAACACCCTTGAACTCCTGATCCCACTGCCTGTATTTTTCAAGTGTGGACATTACAGGTCTCTTCTTGTGTATGTGGTGCTGGGCAGGGCTTCATGAATGCAAACGTTCTATCAATTGAGTCAACAGCCACAATTCTAAATAATGGAGGTTTCGGTGGATGTGGTCTCTTAGTACAAAGCTATCCAGCTGCAGCATATCTACATGTCAAAAAAAAAAAATCAGTGGGCTCTTATTGTTTTTTTTTTAAAAAATTATTTTATATATGTAAGTACACAGTTGCTGTCTTCAGACACACCAGAAGAGGGCATCAGATCCCATTACAGATGGTTGTGAGCCACTATGTGGTTATGGGAATTGAACTCAGGACCTCTGGAAGAGTGGTCAGTGCTCTTAACCGCTGAGCCATCTCTCCAGCGGTTTGTTTGTTTTTTGTTTTTAATTTTATTTTATGTACTTTGCCTGGGTGTGTGTCTGTGTACAACATGTGTGGCTGGTGTCTCTGGAAGACAGAAGAGTGTGTTTGTCTCTGGAACTAGAGTTACAGATGGCTGTGAGCCATAAGGTGGGTGTTTGGAACCAAACCCACTGAGTGATCTCTCCAGCCTCTTTGTGGGTTTTGTTTGTTTGCTTGTTTGTTTTTGTTTTTTGTTTTGTTTTTTCTTTTTGGTATTTTGAGACAGGGTTTATCGACTAGGAAGTAGCTCCGTTGGCTCAGTGAGACCCTGGGTTCAATCCCTACTGCCTCACAGGTACACAAACCCTAAGTATGTGCGTGTGTGTGTGTGAATCATGCTTGCATGGATGTGTGTAGGAGAGAAAGACTGACAGAGATAGAGACAGAGAGACACACAGAGACAGAATCTACTGCAGAGTCTCTGAACACCCACCTCCCTTCTCCAGCCTCGCTCCCAGGTCTTCTGTGACTGGTCCATACACTTACCTGGCTCTCCATTTTCCATCCACAAGCCAGACAGGCCAGGAGGCTTGGGCATCTCCTGCAGTAAGGGAAGGAAGTATTCCTTAGGCGTTGGCCAAGGTGAATCCCACAGACTCTCTCGAGGGCACATTGCGGACTAACACTTACCCTCCCACTCCCGGATGTGCGCCTTACTGTCTCTTTTCCTATCCCTTTCCTTTCTCCACTCGGTCACAGGCTTGCCTCCCGGATCCTCGCGACCCGGTCTGCTTTGGAAGGATTCCCCACTTAAACACCAGCGACTTAAAACCTCTTTCCACATCCGCTTCCCACAGAGAAGCCCTGGAAAGATGCCACTCCCGTTGTGCTACAATAAATTTGGTTCTGAGAAACAAAATCCTGTCGGGTGTAAAATGGATTCGACACAGGCAAAGTTGGAGACTGAGGCTGGCTGTCGAGGAGGGCGCGCCACCCTCATCCTCCAAGAAGGAGCGTGGGCAGGCTGGAGAGAGAAAGGCGATTGCTACAGAGCCTCGCACAAAGAGCTGCGTGTCGATCCTGATCCTGTGTGTAACCCCGTATTTAGAACACAGGGCTGAGGGGGAAACTAGTGTGCCCTATCCAAGGTCTTTGTCGAAGGAGACCAAACCATATCCATATAAAGGCTGAACAAATGGCTGCCTGAGCTCTGCAGAGTTCTGTCAGCCCCGGGAAGAACTGAAGAGGTTCATGCCAGCTACTTCCCTGTCCAGAATTTTGCTCTTTCAGATGTGGGATCCTCTACCCTTTTTATTTTGTCCCTTGATAGGGACTCTTCTTTATGTCTTTGAATTTTTTTTTTTTTTTTGTTTTTTTTTTTTTTTTTTTTCCGAGACAGGGTTTCTCTGTATAGCCCTGGCTGTCTTGGAACTCACTCTGTAGACCAGGCTGGCTTCGAACTCAGAAATCTGCCTGCCTCTGTCTCCCAAGTGCTGGGATTAAAGGCATGTGCCACCATCGCCCGGCTATGTCTTTGGATTTTTTTGTTTGTTTGTTCATTTGTGTGTAGTGTGTGCATGCTTGTGTATGCATGTGTGCATGCTTGTGTGTGCACATGTGGAGGCCAGAGGTTGATACTGACATGTCTTTCTCAAACACTTCTTAGCTTTGTTTTTTTAAAAAACAATTTGAAATATTTATTTTATTTTGTGTGTATGAGTGTTTTGCTTGCATGTACATATGTGCACTGTGTGCATGAGACATCAAGTCCCTTGAAACTTCAGTTTGTGGATGGTTGTGAGTCACCATGTGGGTGCTCAGAACCGAACCTGGGTCCTTTGCAAGAACAAAACTGTTTTTTGCTTGTTTGTTTGTTTGTTTGTTGTTTTTGTTTGTTGTTAGTTTTGTTTGTTTTGAGACAGGGTTTCTCTGTGTAGCCCTGACTGTCCTGGAACTCACTCTGTAAAACAGACTGGCCTCCAATTTGGAGATTCATCTGCCTCTGCCTCCTGAGTGCTGGGGTTAAAGGTGTGTGCCATCTCCATCAGGTTAGACCAAGTGCTCTGGAGCCATCCCTCCAGTCCTGCCTTATTTCTTAGACAGGGTCTCTCACTAAACTTGTTCTTTGTTGTTTCATCTAGACTGGCTGACCATCAAAGTCCCTGGGCTCCATCTGTTCCCAGTCCCCACCACTGAGCACACTTCCCTCCTAGGCTTTCCCTGGGTTCTGGAGATCCGAACTCAGGTCCCCAAGCCTGCGCAGCCGCCCCCTGAGCCAGCTCTCCAGCACCCACAGTGTTCTATGGAAAGAACTGAAAACCGAACATTACTTCACGTTCAAGAATGAGTGCGTGGTTAAGCAAAGGACAATACTTCACCCAAAGGAACATTATGATGTCACTAAAACAAACAACTGGAAGGATAAACGGCTCCCTCCTGCTCTTGGGTGGAAAATGAACCAGAAAAGTCCTTTGGAAGAATTCCAGGGTTCTCAATGTCTACTTTAGCCACAACTGAGCAAGAACAAGGGAGGGATCATCTGAACATCAGACCGCAATGGTCCTCTTAGAGGGCCCAACCCCCCACCCCCATTTTTTGGGGGTGGGGTTTTTTGTTTTTGTTTTTTAAGACTTATTTATTTATTACACGTATAGTGTCCTGCCTCCATGTATGCCTGTAGGCCATAAGAGGGCACCAGATCACATTATAGATGGTTAATAAGCCACCATGTGGTTGTTGGGATTTGAACTCAGGACCTCTGGAAGAGCAGGCAGTGGTCTTAACCTCTGGAAGAGGGACCAGTGCTCTTAACCTCTGAGCCATCTCTCCAGGCCCCCTTTCCCCCTTTTTTTGAGTCAAGGTTTCTCTGTGTTGTCCTGGTCACTCTGTATACCAGGCCGGCCTCAAACTCAGAAATCCACCTGCCTCGGCCTCCCAAGTTCTGAAACTAAAGGCATGCTGGCCTACTTTCCAGCTTGAGGGCCCAGTTTCTAAAAAAGCAAGGAGCCAGGATCTGAGGGTTGACAGAAATTAAGTATTGGTCTGCAGAATTCTATGGTTGACCGTGTATGGGCAAGAAGGAGTCTAGGAGACACAGCAGCGAAGGCCGTTTGTCCCTGCCTACCTGTTCTCCCTGGGCGGTTTCTACCACTGTAGCTGTCATTGAGTGCGGTGGGCATGTGGTTTTGTTCATCATTAGCTGGTGGTATTCTGTGGACTTGTGGGTATGTGAACAGTGCTGACAGGATGCTCTGGGGTGGAGACTTATTTCCAGAGTCCTACCCACTGGAACTGCAAGATGGAGCTTCAGAGCTTCCCTCCTTACCAGGACCCTGGGAACTGAGGTGCCGTCAACCGTGAATGAGTATCTGATAAAAGTCCCAGGCAGTCACCCTGACCAGATGACCCAGGGAGGAAGCCGGGTGCTCAGGCTAGGAGTGTGTGTGTTAGGTTGGGGATGGAGCAGGTTTACAGTCCTGTTGGTCCAGGAGTCCATGATGACTTAGACTGTCACCCTGATTGGAATACAAAATGCTTAGGAGACCAGCCCCTCACAGCCCTGGTGTGCTGGAGGGCAGCATCTCCAGGGAGAAATAGATCGTGAGGAATCTGAGCTCACAGATGAATCCATCCCTTGATAGATGCACAGCATGATAGTATTTGATGGAGGTGGAAAAAACCAGGAGGGTGGACATGGTTGGAGAGGGTAGGTTACTGGGGTGTGCCCTTGGGGCTCTGTCACACCCTGGCCACTTCCTGTGTGCTCCCTTTTCTCTGCATCCTACCCACTATGATGTGAACACTTCTGTTCTGCCATACCTTCCCCACCCTGACTTTGAAATGGTGAGCCAGACTAAATCTGTTCTGCCTTAAGATGTCTGTGTCAGGTGTTTTGGGCACAGAGACAGAAGGCTAACCAATGTTGTCTGTAGGTGGCTCCTCACTCCTGCCTTCCTGTTTCCCTCTTCTGCATCTCTCCTCTATTTGGGGTCCTTTTCTCTCTTCCTACAGACGAGCTTCCTCCTCAGCCATCTTCAGGTTTACCCCTGTGTCGTGGCTACTCCTGATCGTCAACTTGACTATATCTGGAGTGAGCTACAACCCAGAATTGGAAGGCTCACCTGTGATCCAGAGCTTGAGTCTGGAAGACACAAGTTTCAGGTGTGGTGGTACGCACACCTTTGATCTGGGCCACACCTGCTGCTGGAGACCTACATAAGGACATTGGAAGAAGGAAGATCCTCTCTTCTTCACCTGTGTGCCTTGTGGGACTGAGCAACTGCTAGATCCTCAGATTTTCATTCACAGCTGCTGCTGATCATTGTTGGGGAGTTGGACTACAGACTGTACGTCATCAACAAATTCCCTTACTATGCAGAGACTACCCATAAGTTCTGTGACTCTAGAGAACCCTGACTAATACACTCTGTTACTTCTGACAGACTTAGAGGCTCCTCTGGATACACACACTCTCAGAGAAGGGACCATCGGCACCTGGGACTGGCCAACCAGAGGTGATATCGCCGTCCCTGTGGCAGAGTGGGTGGCTGTCATAATATAAGCAGCCCTGTGGAATCATGTATTTGGTGCAGGGTGGGGAGGGAAGAGAGCAGTTGCCCAAAGGAAAGCGAATTCAGTAAGAGAAGGAAGTGTGGGATCCATCTTGGCATTTGTCTCCTAATATGACTAACCCAAGTAATACTTGATACAAAATAGAAAGCTTAGCTCCATCCATTTCCTATACAGTTTACTACCATCTGTAACAAAGTAACCATGCTAGATCTACCAGCCAGTATACTTCAACTGTGACAGGTGCCCAGAGCTGTTCAGTACACAGCTCACACAACTGAATATCGCAGCCTTGCTCCCTCATATATGGTGACCCTCTTTCCATTACTGCAATCTCTCATTAAGAACATTCTACCCAGCCCGGCAGTGGTGGCGCACGCCTTTAATCTTGGGAGGCAGAGGTAGGCGGATTTCTGAGTTCGAGGCCAGCCTGGTCTACAGAGTGAGTTCCAGGACAGCCAGCCAGGGCTATATAGAGAAACCTTGTCTCGAAAAACCAAAAAAAGAAAAAAGAAAAAAGAAAAAAAGAACATTCTACCCCATAGAGCTTTGAGCAGAAAAAGGTGGAGACCAAAGGGACAGGGCTGTGTGTGGAAGCGACCGATGACACCAAGACACAGATGTTTTAAAGTCTAAGTCACTGTTCTGTTGCTGTGAAGAGATACCATGACCATCATAAAAGAAAGCATTTAATTGGTAGCTTGCTCACAGTTTCAGAGCCTTGGAAATGTGGTGAGTGTGGTAAGCAGGCAGGCAGCCATGATGCTGAAGAAGGAGCTGAAAGATCTACCCCCTAATCCACAGGCAGCAGGAAGAGAGAAACTCTGGCCTTGGAATGGGTTTTTTGAAACCTCAAAGCCAACACTTGTTGGAGGAAGGATGTCACCTCCTCTTAATCCTTCTAATCCGTTCAAATAGTCCCACCCCTGGTGACTAAGCATTCGGCTATATGAGCCTATGGGGCCCATTCTTATTCAGTCCACCACATCACCCACCCAGTATCCACAGACAAGGGGCAATGCCCTGTCAAGGGAACAGTGACCAGTGACGAGAAGGACCCTGAGTGGCCTTGGAGAAGCCATCTGTGAAGAATCTGAGAAGAAACTGTGCTTCCCCTACATTCTAGAAGCAACCCCTTAGGAAGAAGCCAGGATTCCATTAGCAAAAGAACTCTGTAGAGATTGCTCCTCAGAAAGGACCCCAAGCCAGGCAGGGACCGTGTATAGAAGAGACCAATGCTTGCACCTGGGTTTAGGAACCCAGAGTGTCAGTGGCTCTCCATGTCACCGATACTCTGTCAAGCGTCACACACTGTGTTGGCCATGCAGAGGGAGCTGGGGGAGGGGGGAGTCCCAGGTCCAACAAGAAATTCTGTAACCACAATCAGGCCTGGTCCTAGGACCTCCTGGTCCCTAGGAGGAGTTTAGTGACATCCAAGGCTCTGTCCACAGAGGTTCTAGAAGAGAGTACAGGATCCTCCAGAAGACAAGGCTGGCTACTAGCCACACCTCCCTGAGCCTCCCAAAGGCCACCCAGAATTCAGTCTGCTGAGGGCTGGAAGCAGCTGCCTGCAGCAGGAATGGACACAATATGGCCAAGGCAGGCTACTTTGGAAGATCTGGTGCAGGAGGAGTCAGAATCCACAGCACCTTCAGGCTGAGACGGGGCACTTCATAACAACTCCGCTAGGGGGCACCACTGCAACAGAGTGAACAGGGGAACTAAACCAATCTCATTTTTCCCAACCACAACCCCTCCCTGGGCTGGAAGGGACAGATGTCTTGCCATCTGGGGTTTGGGGGAGGAGGCAGACAAATGCCTCTTGGGACCTCTGTGTGGTTCTGTTAAGCAGTTGGGTGTGAATGTATGTGCGTCTGTGGGTGTGATTGGAGGTGTACAGACCAGCAAATACTTGATAAAAAAAATCTATTGGAAGTGAGTATGTTGGCAAACAAGTCACACTAGTGAAAATACAAAAATTCATAGACACATTCATACCCTTCATAAAAGCCCGAGTCTGAAACATGTGGCATCTGTGTTATCTGGCATGGATGTAACAAAGAACATAGGATTTAGGGGTAAGGGGTAACTTGAAGGATTGCACAAGTCTGTGGTGTGAGCCGGAGATGTGTGTGTGTGTGTGTGTGTGTGTGTGTGTGTGTGTGTTTGTGCGCGCGTTCACCCTTGTGTGGATAGGTGAGTCTTGGTCTAGACTCTTGGGTCAGTGTGGTCCCAGAACCCAGGCAGTTGCAGGGTAAGCCTGGAACGCGCCAAGAGGGAAGTGTGGCTGAGGCACCCACCTGAAGATTGGCCCAGTCCTCAGGTTTCACTCATGACCCTGTGACATCAGCGCAGCAGCTGTCCTTGCCGGCCCGGCCCCCCAGCCAAGTCCCCCAGAGCTCCAGCCCCAGTCCGAGGTGGGCACGGCACCGGGGCTCATCCGCCACGCTCTTCTCTGCTTCTGGCCAACAGTGAGTACTGTGCCTTTCTGTGCCAGCCCAGCCTGGTACCCCCAGGGGTGGGTCACCCCAAGAGACAGGTGACCCTGGCCTCAACCCCAGCATGGTTCTAAGGAAGTCACCACTTTGCTCCCTCACCGCTGACCTGTTTGCGCCCGGCTGTCTGTGTCCGGACAGACGCCTCTCTGCCCTGTCAAAACCTCCTTGTACCCTGACCCTCTCTGTCCCCAAACTTGCCTTCTCTGTCCTGCCGTCTGTTCTCTCTGCCCCTGCCTAGCCGTCCTTTCCCTGAGCAAGAGATCTCATTACGGTTACAAATGTGACTAAAGGTTAGCTCCAGACACGTAGGATGACCCAAAGGGTCCAGGCTGTAGTTTCTTCAGGAAGGGACATGAGGGGGGAACCAAAACAGTGACTCTGCTTGGCCTGTTTGCTAAGAAGCAGGGAGGTGGAGAGCCGAGGAGAGCGGCTGGAGGCTGGGTGGGGGTAGGGTGGCGGTGGCGGCAGCGGCTCCTTTGCTCTATTGAAAGAGGAATCTGTGAGATGCCAACGGAGGACACATCCCGGCTGCCACTAGGCTAGGCTCTGCCTACTGTCCCGCCCTCCTGCAGCCCTCTCTGCCAGCCACAGGCGTCTTTTCCTAGCGAATCTGGAGGGCGGTGGGGTGGGCTGAGGTGTAGTCCCACATAGCAGAGGGGGACTCAGGGAAGCGGGCCATGTATGGCTAAGAGGGATGTGGGTATGCGGAGCCAGAGTGCACGCTGAGCGTTGAGCAGAGAGATGGGATTGCACCTCCTGCAGAACTCTGGAGACCAAACTCTGGAGACCAAACTCCGGAGACCGAGAGAGCCCTGAGTAGACATGGGTTCCTAATGTAAGTCAGGAGACCAGTGTCCAGCAAACCTCAACCCCTTCCACCCCCTTTACAAAGAATAGAGCCCGCAGGACACTAGGACAGAGGCTAGGCAGTAATGGCTGGTGAAGAGGTGTATTGGAGTTGGCAGACACTGCTTGGAGGGGCTAGCCCTAGCTGGGTTGTTTACCAGAAGGGTCACTTGGTGAACGTTAGCCTTAGCTGGGTGTAGTGGTATACAACTATAATCCCAGCACTCAGAAAGCTGAGGCAGGAGGATTACCACGAATTCAAGGCCAGCCTGGGGCACATATGACTTCATATGGGTAGAGACTTAGGTCTCCAGGATAGAGCAGAGTGGGGCTAGCTAAGTCCAAGTGTTCAGATCCTCTACTGTCAGGAGGCAGGCCCCACCCCCACCCAGGAGGGGACCTTCTACCTGCCCCCTCCTCACCTTTACCTCTGGAAGATTGCACATGAACAAGTCACTCAGCAGTGCCTTGGGAAGGCTAGAGGCATGGGGCGCCTCTGCTGAGGTCCTGCCAATGAACAGGTCGGGGAGTTTGGGGGGGGGGGGATTGACCTTTGGGGAGGTGTCAAGAGCAAGGTATGTTATCAGCCATCTGTCACCACAGCTATGGCTGCGTCAGGAGGATCCTAACAGTGGCAGAGGCTGAGGGACCATTGTGTGTGGTGGGGTTGGAAATAAGGGTCGGCAGAGCTGTTTCTACTACTGGGGCCACCTCCAAGTCCTCTGCCTATAACAGGAGGTATGACCTTCTGTGGCAGGGACAGGGACAGCAGTGGTCAGTATGCTTACCTTTTGCAGCCACATTAATTATGTAGAACTAAGTAGAAGCTAGATATCCCAGGACCTTGAACCTGCTATGGCAGGCAGGGCATCCAGGCAAAAATAAGCCAGGCCTATGTCCCCACACAGTGCCCAGGTAACAGAGGACAGAAATGACAGGCCCTGCATTTGGTGATCTCAGAAGCTTACCTCTATCTGTAGCCCAGTCACCCCTCAAGGGATTATATGTCGGGATTCAGGGAGTGAGGAGAGGGTGGTGAGGGACCTTTGTAGGCCCAGCCTTGCCCTGACTGTCATTTCTGGTTTGGAAATATGTGTGGGTGAGAACTTTGAACTGGGGCTCACCTCCCCTGCTCAATGATGGGCAGAGGGGAAGCCTGCTCCAGTAACTTCTCTCCAGAGGTTTCTGTACGACCCGGCCCAGGACCTGACTCAGACACAGATGTCACTGGATCTCCTAGGGAGATGCCGGGGAGTTCCTGACAAGGGCTTTGCCTTAGGGGAGCATCAATTCTGGTCATCAGAACAACAAGGAAACATGGGTAGACAAGGAAGCAGAGTGGGTACTGCAGCTGAAGGCAGCTCCCAGAAGAGGGAAGCGGCTGCCCCAGGAGGGGACCGAGGCAGCTGTGCGGGTGATGGCCTTACACTCCATGGGTCGTACAGTTGGCTTCTTCAACACCTTTCAGCAGCTCCTCAGACTCTGAAGGGTCATACCACTTGCCTGGGGCACACTGAGTGAGCGGCCAAGGCTCAATCCACAGTGGCCAAGGCTCTTGTTCTCTGGGGAGGAACTTGGGTCAAATTGAGTCAGGACAGAGTTTTCCTGGCACTTTCCTGAGACTGTTATGGAAGCAGATTCTGGGGCTCTGGGCCAGTCTGATGACTCTTTCAGGGGTACCCAGTCCCATTATGGCAGGGAAGGTTCCGTCTGAAGGCACCGGGGGACCCAGGCTTCTTCCACATGCCTGGCCTTCGTATGTGCAGCCATTCTGCAGCATCAGCAGTGGCTATTTTTATTCTATTTGGTCAGTCAACACCCTATGTTGAGGGTGGGGAGGGTGGCAGAGGAGTGAGGACTTCAGGAATCCTAAGGGCAAGAGTGGACAAGGTGGGGGACACCTGAGGCCGTGTCCCTGTCTCAGGGCCCTCTGCCTAGAATCCTGGCATAAGAGGGCAAGGTACAACTCAATGGTCACCGGACTCCACTCAGGAGCCCCTGATAGGTGCTAGCGGATTAAAGCCTGTGGGGAAAAGTTTAGCCTGGTGGTTAAGACAAGCTGAGGCCCCAGCTGTCCATCCCAGTTACTACATAATGAGCACTTACTCTTCCCGTGCATCATCTATCAAGTGGGGTGATAACAACAAAGTCATAGAGAGGAACCAATGAGTTCCTGGGCACTGCAATGTCCAGAGCAGAGTCTCACACACAGTAGTAGCTCTATAGAAGAGTTCACTAAATTCACTGTGCCTATGAAAACAGAAGCAAACAACCTCACCACAGGAGTGAGAGAAGGAAAAAAACTACAGACTCTGGAAACTCTTCAAAACCAAGGTTTGGGGCCTGAGGAGATGGCTCTGTCCATAAAGTGCTTTTTTTTTGTTATGCAAGCATAAGGACCTAAGTTCAAATCCCCAGCACCCATGGAAAAAAACCAGGCATGCCTGTAATTTTAGCTCTGGGAGGTAGAGATGAGAGGTTACCTGGGACCTGCCAGTCAGCTGATCGAGCTGAATCAGTGAGCTCCAGACTCAAAACACAGAATAGTAAATAGTGACCTTAGTCTTAACCCACACATGCATGTGCACACACAAAAACACATGTATGCATACAACACACACACACACACACACACACACACACGGCAGGGGAAGTCAAGGATGTTTTTAGTTTTTATTCATATCTGATCCCCCTGGAGGTAAGGACCTCTCTTACATGGGCTATGGAGCCCTCCAGCTGGGTTGCTGTGGAGTTTTGACATAAGGCAGAGGCCGTGGAGTCCGCTGTAACAAGGTTCTCTGTTCATCCGTGTCTTTGTTGAGGTTGGCAGGTCTTGGTCAGTCCAATTTTGAAAACGAGGCTCCAAGAGAAAAGGGGAGAAGACTTTTCCTGATAACAACTTCTAGGTGGAGTTCTCAATGGCAGGAGCAGGAAGCAGCACAGGCTTCCTTCCTAAGGACAGGTGGCAGGTGTCAGAGCAGGACACCTGTCAGCCTTCCTTGACCTCAGGTGTTGTAGGACAGCTGGTGGCCACAGTCTCTGCCCCCAGGGCCTCTGCAAGGAGGCTTATTAGCCTGCCCATGTGATGGGGGCTGATAGAAGAAGATATAAAGCTAGGTGGGTCCTGGAATCCTCTGGGTTCTAGAAGGACAAAAAGAGCAGGGTGAAGTATATATAGAAAGAAGGAGCAAGGTAAAGTATATATGGAAAGAAGGAGCAGGGTAAAGTATATATGGAAAGAAGGAGCAGGGTAAAGTATATATGGAAAGAAGGAGCAGGGTAAAGTATATATAGAGAAGCTGAAGGAGAGCAACAGAGGCAGAGAGCTCCTGAAAAGAATGATCCAGAAGGAGGAGCCACAGCAGGGGGACAGCACTGCCCACACAGACATGTTTAGAGCAGGTGAGTGGCTCATACATGACTACACTGTGTGCAAAGGAGAGGGGCCAGCATTGTATGCTAGGCACTGTTCCTTAGCGAGATTTAAGCTAACAGAAGGCAGGATGCCCCAGGGTTGGATAGAATAAATCAGTCTTCACAACCCTTTGAGTAGCTGGGAAATGAGTCAGAGCTGATATATATAAAATGGTTAATTGGATCATACAATCCTATAGTGAGTTCAAGGTCAGCCCCAGCCACATATCCTGACTTAAAACAAACAAACAAACAAGTATTCAAGAAGTTCTTTGTCAGGCTGTTTACTGGTGTGTTCCCAGTTCTTCAGCCTATGACACAGAGCCCCAAGAAGCAAGCACAGTCCTTCTATGCCTGCCAGGCATACCTTTCAAGGGGCTTCAAGCAAGGCCTCAAGCCTGCCCTTGAAGCAAAAGCCAGCTCAGTGCAGGGGGCCATTTGTGCTCTAAGCCAAGCCAGTGCCTTAAAGGGTTAAAGGGAGGCCATGTTTGTAGTAGTACATGGGGCTGGCATGAAAGAAAGCTGTGTTCAAATCCTTACTTGGGATAATAAAACCACAGTATGCGAACCAGGGCCTGGCACACAGTGCTGACTTTTCAGTAAAGAATCTGGGGGTCTGGGGTATGACTTGGTTAGTGCTGTGTACCTGCCTAGCGTGGGTTCCGTCCCTGCAGCACAGAAAGCTGGTATAGTGCACATCTGCAATCCCAGTCCTTCTGAGGTAGAGGCAGAAGGATCAGAAGCTCAGGGTCATCCTTGGCTGCGTAGCAAGTTCAAGGCCAGCCTAGGATATTTAAGACCTTCCATCAACAATAAGGAAAAAAGAAGGAAATGGGGGAGCTAAAGTGGTGTAGGGGGAAGGGAGGTGGGAGGGAGGGAGGGAGGGGCAAAGGAGGGAGGGGGGAGGAGGGAAGGGGATATAGCTCAGGGCTGGGGGTGTAGCCTAGCATGCATAAAGCTGTGAGTTCAATTCCCAGAGCGCACTGAACTAGGTATAGTAACACAGGCCTGTAATCCTACCATTGGGAAGTGGAGACAGGAGGATCAGAAGTTAAAGGTCATAATTCTTGACTAGATAGGGACTTCTAGCCTAGTCTGGGTTGTTGAATTATGTGAGACCTGTTATTTTATTTTTTATTTATTTATTTTTGGACCATGACTTTGCCCCTTCACATGCTTCGTGAGTCAGATGTACAGGTGAATGCCCCGAGATTTAGGGCCAGAAGAACCCATCCAGTTCCTCGGACCATTTTCCGTGATGGAGGACACCTGGAATTCTGCATCTTGAGATAAATGTTTTTGTTTGTTGTATTTAAAGGTTTAGGCCTGGGAGGGAAAATCTTCCTGGGGCTGTGTTCCTAGGGATACAGGAGCTGGGAGGAGTTTGGGAAGGAGTCTGGGGCGAAGGCTGGGCTCAGCCTAGTCATAGCTTCTCACTGGTTCTCACGTCATCGCTTTGAGCCAACAGGGGGCATTCAGGGGAGGAACAAAGTGCTGTAGCTGAGGTGAGGCTGGGGATGGGGAAGGACCATCCAGCAGTTTCTGAGGGTCTTTAGAGCCTGCAGGCTGCAGGACTGACTGTAGAAGAAGAGGCTTTGGACGTGGACAGACAGCCACCTTGGTACACAGTCCGTGCAAAATAAATGTGTCCATCACTGTCACCCGTGGCCCTCGGTTAGATGATGACCAGGCTGGCTGAATTGGGAATCTGAAGAAAGGTTTATTCTAAACCCCTGTACCCCTCCATCAGCCTCCTGTGTGACACCGTTGGTTTCCTGAATTCTGGGGCACACTCAATGCCCAGGGGTTTCCACTCTAGGCTCCCAGCTCTAGGCCACCCTCCAAGACCCCATGGAAACAGAGTTTTTTCTATAGACAGTGTTAGGTTGGGAGGGAATGGTCACCTAGGATGACCTCCTCTGTACCCTGGCCTGCCAAGGCCAAGGCCGATTGTTCTCCCTCCTCTCCAGGTTAAGAAATGTCAGAAAAGTAACACAGCTACCTGGCTTCCCATACCCACATCAACTGGAAAAGAAGTTGTGACTTGGGACTTCCAGCCAGTAGACATGAGCATCCATTTTTCACTTTGGAGCTGAGCACAGTGGGAACCCAAGGATTTGGGGGAATAGTCCACCTGGGAGCCTGGTGCTCACTTTGACCAGAGTCGAAGTTTGGTGTGTTCCAGTTGCCCAGAAAGTTTTGTATCTGAGTATTGCACTGCAGGTGGCCCTTAAAACAGATCCCCACTAGCACATCTAGCTCTCAGTAACTTCTTTCTGTTTGTGTGTCTGTCTGTGCCTTGTTTGTTCTGAGTGATAGGTTACTTCTCTGCCTGTGAAATGATCCAATTCAAGCCAGATTAGAATGTATTACAGGCAGGTTTATTGGAAAGCTGATCTCCGGTGAGAGAGTTCACTGGCCTCAAGGAAGGAGACCAAGAAAGTAGCCCCTGGGGTGTGTGTGTGTGTGTGTGCATGGACAGAGAGAAGAGGAGGAGGAGGAGGAAGAAGAGGAGAAAGGGGGAGGGAGGGAGAAACACCAAAAATGTCTGGATTATATAGGAAAGAAACCCTGGGGAAAGGGCAGCTCAGCCCCTGGGCTGGAAAGTTCAGGGTTGGGGGGCAGGGTATGCCAGGTGGGGCTGAGGGATGCTGGGAGAACCTGAAGGCCAGGTCTGCTTTGATATGTAAAATATGCACCTCAGTCCCCCTACCCTCCACCCCTGAAACCTAACACTAAAATGAGATTTACCCTGTAGTCCAGGGCAGCAAGCCTGAGATTACTGACATGAATGACCATACTCAGGCTGCTTTAGATAATTTTGTTCATTTTGTTATTTCTTAAGTCCAGGACTCACTATGTAATCCTGGCTGATCTGGAACTCCCTATGTATACCAGGCTGGCTTTGAACTCACAGAGATCCATTTGCCTCTGCTTACCAAGTACTGGGATTAAAGGTGTGTGCCACCACACCTTGCTATTACATGAATTATTACATGTATGTGTGATGTGTATAGGCAGGGTATGTGTGTAATCACATCATGCATGTGGGGGGTGGAGTCAGTTCTTTCTTTACATCTCTTACATGGGATAGAACTCAGATCGTCAGGCTTGGGTAGCATGTGTTTCCACCTACTGAGCCATCTAGCTGGCCCTCTAATTTCTTTCTTAAACAAAAAAAGAGCTGGACCATGGTGGGTGATGAGCAGTCTTGTGAGAGATGAAGGCTGGACTAGTTGGTAAGAAGAGTGGTAGCTAGGTCCTGAACACGGACAGCTAGAGGTGTGTGCTCAGGCCATGCACACCCATGGACAATCTTCCAAGACAGTTTCTTACAATAGCTTTATATCACAGAGTAGCAGAGGCATAGCTGAGACCACATGAGAGACTGCAGGCTGGAGTCAATGAATGCATTTTTGGATGTTTGAAAACACCCCTCCCCCCCAAGAAAAGTTGGTTTTCCAGGAAGGAAGGTTCTGGAAGCATATGGAAGCATCTGGGGTTAGGAGACTATCCTGAGATTTGCTTGGCCAATAGTTTGAGGCGTTTAGGATCGAAGATACTCATTTGTGGTAGATGAACTTGATCTCAGAGAAAATCAAAATCCAGCAGAAAGACTAGGGGGTTTAGAAGGGGTGGGTCACCAAGGTCTTTGTAGTCCAGACATCGACTTGTGTTAAGCTTTTCTGCAGTTGTTTCCAGTTCTTAGAGTCTTTTGGTCAGTTCTGACTTTGGACGGAGATAATCATGTCACCTGTCAACAAGGACAGTTTTATTTCATCCCTCCCAATTATTATATTTTATTCCCTTTTATTGGCTTATTGCAAAGGTAAAATGCTCAGTCTGGTGTTGAAAAGCAGTGGGGAGCTGCCTTTGCTTTGGTCATGACTTTTGGTAGAGAACCTTCTAGTTTCTCACCATTAAAGTTAATGCCAGCTGGAGTGACTATAGGGCTTTCAAGACAGGGTTTCTCTGTATAGCCCTGGCTGTCCTTAAACTCACTCTGTAGACCAGGCTGGCCTCGAACTCAGAGATCCACCTGCCTCTGCCTCCCAAGTGCTGGGATTAAAGGCGTGAGCCACCACCTCCACCACCGACAGGGTTCTTTATAAATTGTCTTCATCAACTTGAGGGAATTCCTCTCCTCTCTAATTTGCCATGGTCTTATTATGAATAGGGACTCTTTTCTTTTGTTTTTAATCTTTGCTCTCATCCACTGACATGATCGTGTGTGATTTTTCTTCAGTCTACTGATATGAAGTTACATTATTTAGTTTTTTGAGCTTGCCTTTATATTTGAAATATATCCCATGAGGTCATGGTACATAGTCCTTTGACATACTGTTGGATATTAATCAGCTACTATTTTTGTTGAGGTGTATAAAGATTGAAAAGAGGAGAATCAGGGTAGTTTACAAGCTGGGGAATTAGACCACAGGTCGTAGAGACACCCAATGTGATGGCAGACTCCATCTGGGATGAATGTCCAGGCCAGATAGAAAAAAACCTCTGTAGTCAAACTGTATCTGGAATCTGGTGCTCCAATCTGGCTGCCCCACAGGGAGAGACAATGCTGGGCTGGATCTACTCCAGGAGGAGCTGCCTCACCCTCAGCGTCCTCACCCTCGGCTCCCTGCCTGCGGACAGCTGGCCTCAGCCTGGCTTACCATTCCTGACCTTTCCTCCCCCCACCTCCATCCTGGTCAGCTCACCATCTCCAGGCCTCCAGGAAGGCCTGATTTACCCACCACTTCCGCCAAGCTTCCTTTTTGAAGGCGGTTTGCATGAGACTTTGCACTTTCTAACTGGGCTCCAGCCTTGGCTCCTGGGAGATGGCTTTAGCCTTGACTTGGCCTCTCATTTATCACACGCTAAAATTATCTTATTTGCTCCCTATTTACTGCCTGTCTCCTCCCTCTGGAATGCAAGCTCGGTGAGGGCAGGGACTTTACCTCCTCTTTGCTCTGCCCTAGGCCAAGACCAGAGCTGGGCATGTACCACAGACTCAGAAGATTCGCTGAATGAATGAATGAATGAATGAACGTGTGGGCTGGAAAGTTGTGGTTGCTAAGTCTCAGTTCCCTCTTGGGAACGCTGCTCTCTCGGTTCTTTGAAACACCAACATTCTCATGTGCACTGGGAAGAGGTTGACCTGAGGGCCCTAACCCTCAAATGCCATACCTCAGGGGCCAGACTGGGACAAGAGAGGTGGAAGGAGCTGTTGTCTTACCATGCTCACACCTTGCTGTATCCCAAGAAGCCTACTTGGTGTCATGGAGTCTTGTTGACACTTTGTCCTTACTAAGAACATCCATACACTGAAGCTATCCTTTTGTCCTGCTACTGGTGCCACCAAAGACAACTTGATTGTCCCCATCTGTTCCAGATGCATGGGAAGGTCAGGCAGAAGGAGCACACTGCTGAGCAGTGGTGACTCCATTTGACTTCCCACTCCTAGGAGAGATTCTCCAAGGCTACAAAATGAAGTCTAGTCTCCTCAGGTCTGGCAGCAACCCTGAGCCCCTCCAACCATCCACCTCTCCCCACACCGTTCCCTACATGGCTTCTGTGATCCATATGAGTTCCTAGTGTCCTGCCCTTACCCTGGCTGTCCCCTCTCCCTGGGATATCCTTCTCCTCCATCCATTGGGACCCAGCTGAAAAAGGTCATCTTTCTTCCTCCTACTTGGAAGTAACCTCTCACACCTGAGCTCCCCTAGCACCATTCCTCTTAAAGATAGGCTCTGTATTACCTTGTTGAAGCCACGTGTGCTCAGGACCACTTTCCCCAGACTGTTAGCTCTCTGCAAGCATCTAGCTGTGGATCAATGAGCTCTACTCATGGCCATCTCAGCTTTTGAGATGTGAACAGAATGGATAGAGGGATGGATAGGTGGATGAATGGATGGACGGGTGGATGGATAGACAGATGGATGAATTGGTAGATGAAGCATAGAAAAGTCCATGAGGTGGTCCCTAGAAGGTTTGTATCCCAAGACTCACCCTTTAATTAATTAATTAATTATTGGTATTTTTGTTTTAAGGCAGGGTCTCATTATGTAGCCCTAGCTGGCATGAAACTTTAGACTACGCTGATCTCAAACTCATAGAGATCTGACTGTCTCACTTCCAAAGTGCTGGATTAAAGGCATGTGCCACCATGCCTGGCAACAAACACTTTCTAAATACCTACTACATGCCCAGTGCTAGACAGGCCCAGTTGCTGCTTGTGTTGACATTTCCATCTTCTGGAGAATACACTCAAAACAAATGAGGCAAGAATTTACAACTTACGAAAAATAATGTCAAGGGAAACGCAGGGGTGTGTGGTAGAAAAAAGGGGAAAGAACTTCTCAAAACAGAAGACAGAGAGGGAACTACCATGGGATGAGAAAGGGGGGCTGTGGGGATCCAGAGACAGAGGGGAGCTGGGTAAAATCCAAAAGGTAGGAACAAGGTCAAGGAAGCCAATGGGACTGGAACAGAGTGTCCATGGGGACAACAATAGACAAAAGTAGGTGAAGTAGGGGGGGGGTCAGAGGCCAGGACCTGGGTGGCCACCACTGAAAGCCTAGGTTGCATTCTAAGCACATTGGGGCTTTCTTGGAGAGTTTTAACGGAAACACAAGCCAACTTTTATTTTGAAGTATCAGTGGCTTCCTTTGTAGTACTGACTCAGAGGGCAAGTGGCAAAGATGGTAGCAGGAGATGGGCTATCCCCGGAAATGTCTGTGACGTGGGCATGAGAGGCTGGGAAAAGGAGGGTTTCCATGCATTATGGAAATATAGATTAGTATGTTCCAACTGGGGGGAGCTTTTAGCATCATGGAGCTGTCCAGAGGCCAGGGTAGAGTTCAAACGAAAGGTTCATTTTATTCCTATGGCTCTTTCTACCATCAAAGAAATGATGGCGCTCTGTGAGAGCGGAGCCCTGTGCAGCTCGAGAGATCGTGTACGGAAAGGGCCATAGGGAGCAGCCAGAGAGGAAGACAAACCATGAGTGTAATCCCATGGAGACTGAGGGAATAGAATTTTCCAGAGAGGGGCTGGGGCCTACTGGGCTGACCCCTCCGGAGAGGTCAAGGGAGGTGAGGGGAGGAACCGGTTCTGTGGACTTGGCAGCCACTCGTTGCTGATTTGATAAAAGCAGTTCCGGTTGAGCAGGGGTGATGGCAGCCAGATTGGAATGGGTTGAGGAGGGAGCAGAAGGTAAGGAAGTAGAGACAGCTGGTGTAGAGACTTTCCAAGAAGCTCTTCTGTGAACAGAGAAAGGAAGACCAGGAACTGGGTGATGGGAGGTGTAAGGTGCCGGCTGATGAGTGACAGCTGTCATTAGTGTTAATGTAGAAGTCAGTCATCCATGAGCGGGAGACAGAAAAGAACTGCAGAAAGAGGTCGTGGGGAAGCACAGGGCCCAGGGGTTGGGTACAAGTGCAAGAACCAGCCTGTGGTGGTGATTATTATTATTATCATTATCATCTTTTGGTTGGTTGGTTTGTTGGCTGGTTTTTCGAAACAGGGCTTCTCTACATAACCCTGGCTATCCTGGAACTCACTCTGTAGACCAGGCTGGACACAAACTCAGAGATCTACCTCCCTCTGCCTCCTGATTGCTAGGATTAAAGGTGTTAGCCACCATGCCTGGAATGGTGGAATAATGTATTATTAATTATTAATATATTATGTTAATTATATACTTATTATACTTATAATAATAATAATAATTACTACTACTACTACTACTACTATTATTATTATTATTATTATTATTATTATTATTATTATTATTATTATATGCCAGGAGGGGAGATGACTATGGACCTGACTCGATGCTGGCTTTCTCTGGAAGAAGAGACAGCACCACCTGAAGGAATGCTAAGGGGAGAATGAGGACTGAAGAACTATTAGATGACATGAAGCATTTGTTTTCAAAAAGTGCTTTCAAAAGGGCCTCACGGGAAACACTGTGGGGATAGGAAGTGGTTTAGTCTGTAAGGCGCATGCAGCACAGGGGATTGAGAACCCAAGTTCAAGCCTCAGCCGGGCAGTGGTGGCGCACGCCTTTAATCCCAGCACTTGGGAGGCAGAGGCAGGCGGATTTCTGAGTTTGAGGCCAGCCTGGTCTACAGAGTGAGTTCCAGGACAGCCAGGGATACACAGAGAAACCTTGTCTCGAAAAAACCAAACAAACAAACAAAAAAACCGGGTTCAAGCCTCAGCTCCCACACAAAACAAAAACCCAGGCAGATAAAACAGGGCTTGGTAGAATTTATATGTAATCCAAGCCCTGAGGAAGGGGAGATCTCCACAAACATCTAACATAGATAATATAATCATGGAGCTGCAGGTCAAGAATAGACCCTGTCTCAAACAAACAAACAACAATAAAAATAAAGTGGCCAGAGAGGGTGACACATGACTTTAAAAATACTTTGTAACTAGTTGAGTGATGGTAGCCCATACCTTTAGTTCCAGCACTCAGAAGGCAAAGTCAATAGATCTCAGAGTTTGGGGCCAGCCTGGTCTACTGAGGCAGTTCCAGGACAGCCAGGACTACACAGAGAAACCCTGTCTCCAAAAACAAAAACAAACAAACAATGTAACTTTATTTATTTTTATTGTATGAATGTTTTACCTGCACATACGTCTGTTTGCCATGTGTGTGCCAGGTCTCTGTGGGGGTCAGAAGAGGGCATCAGATCCCCTGAAACAGATGTTACAGACGGCTGTGAGCCACTGTGGGTGCTTGGAAAGCAGATAATTTCCCCTCATACAGCAGAACAACCAAATGCGAAGTGGCTTCAGGATTGGTAAAAAGCTAGGAGGGCTCGGAGATGATTTTGAGAGGAAAAGTGTTACCAGAACAGAGACCAGAAGTGGGCTAGTGGGGTGGATAACAACATTTCCAAGACTTGGGAGCAGAGCAGGACGCTGTGTGCGTGCGTGTGTGTGTGTGTGTGTGTGTGTGTGTGTGTGTGAAGAAACACTGGGGTTGTTCCTCAGCTCCTGTGAATTCAGGTGAGGCCAGTTTCCTCGAGGGCTGGACTAGACCCAGACTGTGATGTTGGGCTGTTGTGGTCCTTCTGGGCTCCAGTGTAGGACAGAGGGCAGCATCAGAATCAGGGTATTGTTGCCAAGATGGCTTCAGGCTGGGTCCCCCCAAGGTCAGCTGGCAGGCCAGCATTGTCTACATGACAAGATGCAAGCTCGTGTGTAGGGTCAGGGTAAGGTACATGACAGGTTGGGTGTCTCTGTGAGGGGCAGTTCAGACCTGAGTGTGTGTATGTGTGCTTGCACACAACAGGGTCACCGACCAGCTGGAAACCAGCAGAGTCATCCCCCAGAAACATGACTCCCTGGAGCTAGGCAAGAAGCAGCTGGGAAGCGGGCAAGGGGTGTGGCCAGCTCTGCCCAATGGCTCTGGCTCTTCCCTGTCATCTGCTCTATCTGTTGACGAAGCCTGAGAAGTGTGTACAATAACCAGAGCCTCTGTGCCTATGTCTTCTGTGAGAGGGCTGTACTTGTTGATCTAGGGGTCTGCCATATACCCTGTGTTAGGGTGGATGTTCTAGGATCCAGCTATATGTGTGCATGCTCCCTCTGTCTTTCTGTCTGTGTGTGTGTGTGTGTGTGTGTGTGTGTGCGCGCATGTGCACGCGCGACACACACATACACACACACACACACACACACACACACACACATGCTTGTAGAGTACAGAGAAGGGCATTGACCATTTTGCTTTCTCCCTGCCCACCTTATTTCTTTGAGATAGCTCTTTCCTGGAATCTGGAGCTAAGCTAATGGCCAACGAGACCCTGAAATCATCCCTTTTGCTCCTGCCCCAGCACTGGGGTTACAAGTCTGCACAAGGCTACTTCCCCTCTTTGTCTTTAAACCTGAATATTAGAATCCCTGTCAGGTCCTTATGTACTTATCCACTAAGTCATCTCTCAGTCCCATATTGGCCTTTCAGTGGCCACGAGCAACTGGGCCAGTGTTCTGTTTGCTAAAAGGATCAGTCCTCAAAGTCTGTTCTCAATAACTAACCCAGCACAGCCCTTCTGTGGGGGACAGGAGCCAGACAAGGTGGAGGAGCTAGCTTAAGGACCGTCCACATGCTGCTTATAAAATCCAAGGCTTCTGGTGAGCCTTCTCTCTCTGTAACCAGTCCTTAAGAGACCAACAACCAAAGACTGTCCCTGGGGGCAGGGGGGGGGGGGGGGGGGGGGGGGGGGGCGGGCTTTAACCCTGCCCTACTGGAATTATCCATCTTACCACTATCGCCTTCCCTGGTCATCTCCTGACACCCCCTGTCTGTACCTTACATCTTCCAGCAACATCTGCCCAGAGGTTTTAATTGCACAGAGCCATGGGAGGGAGCTGCTGAGACCCTGTGCAGGCCTGGGCTCTTTCTATGTGCCTTTTCCCAGCCCATTGCCAAGTACCCTAAAGATCAGAAAAGAAACTCTATGTCCACACACCCTTCTTTTCCCTTCTCTCCAGGCAGAGATGACAAATACAGACAGGGCCCACATTCTTCAGAGCTTGTCCCTGGTAGACATCATCCCTTTGCACTAAGTCTTGGTGAACCTTCAATGGTCTTCATCCACATCTCCTGCTAGCCAGCTTCAGCCAATCCACATGACCTCCAAGCTGACATTAATTTTCTAGTTGTGTTTTAGGGTAATCCTACCAGACCTTCACCCTTAGGTCAAGTGGACAGCCAGTACAGATTCTCTCTCTGTGTCCCTATAGGCTGAAGTCACACAGCTCCTGGAGTCTGAACCCAGGAGACAGTTCAAGACACTGGGGCATTGGCCCCAAGTTCGTAAGGCTGGAGAAGATCTGTTTCTCTTTCTGTTGATCGTGAAAGTGGCACAACCTATTGCTGAGACGAGAACACGGTGGGGCCTGGGGTAGGGGATGCTCCGTGCCCAGTGTCCTGTGCATCAGCACACCCAGGACTTGCAGGCACATCTCCCAACCCCAACAAGACCAGGACACCCACCTCCCTGACCCAACCCCTGGGCAGGCAGAGAGTGAGGAGTACACATAAACCCAGGGCTTTGGTGACCACTCAAAACCCAAGGACTTCAGCTGCTCTGTCTTTGCCTACCACCCTCTGGCCCCTGAGCCCAGAATGCAAGGATGGCCAGCTCATCTCTGCCCACCCTGGTCCCCCCCGGGTCCCCACTGCCTGCGCCCCTTCACACCAGAGTCCCTGGCAGCCATAGAGCAGCGGGCAGTGGAGGAAGAGGCCCGGCTGGAGCGGAACAAGCAAATGGAGATTGAGGAACCTGAGCGGAAGCCACGCAGTGACCTGGAAGCTGGCAAGAACCTCCCACTCATCTATGGGGACCCCCCACCTGAAGTCATTGGCATCCCCCTGGAGGACTTGGACCCTTACTACAGTGACAAGAAGGTCTGGATGATGTGGGAGGGCTCCCCATATCTGTGCGGTCCATATGTCTGTCTGTCCATCCATCTGTTTGCCTGTCCATCTGTCTGTCCATATGTCCATCTGTCTGTCCATCCATCTGTCTGTCTGCCTGTCCATCTGTCCATTCGTCCATCCGTCTGCTGGGCTCACAGTTCCTCTCCCTGCCTCAGACTTTCATTGTGCTCAACAAAGGAAAGGCCATTTTCCGATTCTCTGCCACCCCTGCTCTCTACATGCTGAGCCCCTTCAGCATCATCCGTCGGGTGGCTATCAAGGTGCTCATCCATGCATATCCTGCCTAAGAGGGAGAGGTGGGGAGGTTAGGGTAGGCAGGAGACCTCCCTATGCCCTCTCTTCCCAGATGCTCCCTCTTTTTTCCTTGACCCCCCCGCCCCCCACGCTGTTCAGCATGTTCATCATGATTACCATCTTGACCAACTGCGTGTTCATGACCATGAGCAACCCACCTTCTTGGTCCAAGGACGTGGAGTAAGTGTGTCCCCTCTCCCCTCACCAAACTCCCTCCCAAGTCTGCACTCTGAGTTTACAAGAGTGACGCTGCTCCTATCTTTCAGGGATGACACATTGTCCCTGTGACACAACACCTTAAGCCAAGGTGGAGTGGGCAGGCTTTCACCCTCACAGATGTCCCCAGTCCTGAGTATGCCCACAGTTGCCAGGTACACCCACGTACCCAGGAGACATACATGGCCCTGACCGGCCCTCTTCTCCCCAGGTACACCTTTACAGGGATCTACACCTTTGAGTCCCTAATTAAGATGCTGGCCCGAGGCTTCTGCATTGATGACTTCACATTCCTCCGAGACCCCTGGAACTGGCTGGATTTCAGTGTCATCACAATGGCGTGAGCAGGGCCTGAGGCTGGGTGGGAGCTGCAAGAGGGCCAAGCACCAAAGTGTGGGGGTTAGGAGGGTGGGGGGGGTAGGAGGGTGGGGGAATGGGGGGGTGGGGGGCAGTGGCCCCTCTTCATGTTACATACACCTTAGGAGGCAGCCTGACTCAGAGCTCCACAGCCAGTGGATGATCAGGGATGTCCTTGTCCTTCCATTCTCTAGAAGTAAAATCCAGCACTGTTCTTCCCAACTCTTGGGCTAAAACAGAAACTTTGGGGGTTATGTGCCCCTCCCCTCCTCTCCTTGTGATAATCCCAATTGCAAGAGATTCTTTGGGAACCCTCATTCTGGACCCAGAGACACTTGATTTCTGTCCCAGCTCTGACATGCTCCACCTCACTTCCCACTCAGGTATGTGACAGAGTTTGTGGACTTGGGCAACATCTCAGCCCTGAGGACCTTCCGTGTGCTGCGGGCCCTGAAAACTATCACAGTTATCCCAGGTATTGGGGGGTGTGGGGACCCCCTACCTGAGACTGTGGGGAAACACAGAGATTTGCATTATGATTCATAACAGTTATGAAGTAGCAACAAAAATAATTTTATGGTTGGGGTCACCATACATGAGGAACTGCATTAAAGGGTCGCAGCACTAGGAGGGTTGAGAGCCACTGATCTGAATAGGGCTCATGTGTTTACGCAAAGGAGAATTCTGCCTGAAATACAAGGAGAACAGAAGAGCCCAGAGCTCTACCTGAAAGTGATTCCAAAGATGAAAAGCTCCAGCTCTCAGAGGAAAACATCACCCCTATCTCAGCAGTGATCAAAAGGCAATTCCAAAGTGATCTATCAAGAAGAACCAGGGGAGCAGGGCAGTGGTGGCGCTCGCCTTTAATCCCAGCACTTGGGAGGCAGAGGCAGGTGGATTTCTGAGTTTGAGACCAGCCTGGTCTACAGAGTGAGTTCCAGGACAGCCAGGGCTATACAGAGAAACCCTGTCTCAAACAAACAAACAAACAAACAAACAGAACTAATGCTGGGCTGGGGAGATGCTTTATCTGTCATGCAAGCATGAGAGCTGACGTTTGGAGTCTCAGAACCTATATCAAAGCTAGGCGGCAGGGGCTAGAGGGATGGCTAAGTGTTCAGAGTGACCGGAGTTTCATTTCCAACACACACCAGGCTCCCAACTGCCTCTCAGTCCAGTTCCATGGGATCCAATATCATCTTCTGACCCCCTTGGGTACCAGCACACACATGTGCATATGTACATGCATATGTGCACAGATACATGAAAGTAAACAAAGCAAAAACAGAAGGAATTTTTTTTTTTTAATGAAAAGAAAAATGAGGCACACAGCTACTCAGAAAACCCCAGCATGGTCCACACCTGCAATCCTAGCACCAGAGAGGCCAAATGATTCCAAGTTTGAGATGGTCCTGTGCCCATATAGAAACTCAGCCTCGAACAATATATGCATGCATATATAGGTATATAACTATATACACACCTATATATGCATATACCACCTGCAGAGAGCAGGAGGTGTAACTGATTGGTTGATTTCTTCTTGCTGTGCATTGTGAGGTCCTAGGTTTATCCCCAGCACCAAAAAGCATAAGCAGAACCTGTAAACAGTTTACCCAGGGAGGCCAGATTATCACAAAGGGGTGGCAAGCAGGCCGTGGAGGAGAGAAGCAGCTCAGTCCTTATGCTAGGAAGTATGGTGGTCCTCGGCAGTCCAGAGCTCTTGCATGCACTGGAGGCCCATGAGACACGCAGTGCTGATGGAGTTCACAAAATGCCTTCCTTTTTAGTATTTTCAGTATTCAGGAGGGCTCTCAAAGGGGAATGCTGAACATCTGGTTTCCATGTCAGGAAAAGCAGGGAGAAATGAATGACCATGTCCAAGAAGGAAGCTGTGACTTCCTTCATGGACAGAAATCTGTCCCGTGGAATTCCATCAGAATTATTGTTTACCTTTGTGTCCAGTAGGACAAATGTCTATTGAAAAAGACTGGCTTTTTGTTTGTTTGTTTGGTTGGTTGGTTTGGTTTTTGAGACAGGATTTCTCTGTGTAGCCCTGGCTATACTAGAACTTGTTCTGTAGACCAGGCTAGCTTCAAATCAGAGATCTACCTGCTTCTGCCTCCTGAGTGCTGGGATTAAAGGTATGCACCACTGCTCTGCATGAAGACACTGATTTTCAAAATCAGTCTAGAGATTCTCAGAGTAAACCCTGATGGTCCATGGGTAGTAATCAATAATGGACTTTAGGGTACTGCCTTTCCCAAACATGATGGCTTCTCCTTTTCTTTAAGGGAACAGTGAGATGAGGGACAGTCTTGAGAACACACCTAGTGACCTTTATTAAATTCCTCTGTATGCTTTTGTGTAGTCTTGAGGGTCAGGCAGCAGCCCATTGGACCTCAGAGGTCATTCTTCTTCGGGCAAAGCTGAGCTCCACATGGGGGTGGGGGGAGTGCTCAGGAAAAGGTTACTATAGAGAAGCTTCAGGGAAGGAGCTGTGAGGAGTGAAACCAGCCTCAGAGATGCAGCTGAGGCCCAGGGCGGGAGTCCCTACTGATGCCTTCGCCCTCCCTGTGACCAGGGCTGAAGACAATCGTGGGAGCCCTGATCCAGTCTGTGAAAAAGCTGTCGGATGTGATGATCCTCACTGTCTTCTGCCTGAGTGTCTTTGCCCTGGTGGGGCTGCAGCTTTTCATGGGAAACCTGCGTCAGAAGTGCGTGCGTTGGCCCCCGCCCATGAATGACACCAACACCACGTGGTTTGGTAACGACACGTGGTATGGTAACGACACGTGGTACGGCAGCGATACTTGGTACAGCAATGACACTTGGAACAGCCAGGAGAGCTGGGCCAGCAACTCTACCTTTGACTGGGAGGCCTACATCAATGACGAAGGTGAGAAGGGAGGTTGAAGGGCCAGAGAAGACAACCTGGCTCCTCAAGTACCCATTGTCTCAGTTGCTTCTTCATAGAAGACATAGCTTAAGACCATTACTAACCCGCTTGGGTAGTAGCCTCTAGCAGGTCTCTCAGTCATGACCCTTAGAACCGCTTCATATTAAATGGAGTATGACAAAACCTCCCTCAAAGGGTTAATGTGATGGTGACACATTGTTTTAAAATCCTGCATCTGCTGAGGCTGAGAGAGTTCAATCTGCACAGTGCTTGCCCCACAAAGCTGAGGACTCAAGGTCAATCCCCAGAGCCTGTGTAAACAACCAGGCACAATGGCACAGGTTTGTAGTTCCAGCTCTGGGGAAGTGGAAGCAGGCAGGTTCCAGGAGCTCACTGTGCAGCTAGCCAACCCTGCCTCATTGGCAAGCCCCAGATCTTAATGAGAGACTTCTGGGGGAAAAAAAGTGTACCACTGGTCTTGAGAAACAACACCTAAGGTGCACGTGCACGCACACACACACACAGAGACATGTGTGTGTGTCTGTGTGTCTGTGTGTGCTAAGGCTCTCACTGTACAAAGAGACAGTCCATCATCCTTCTGTAGCCTGAGCATCCTGCTCTCCTTCCCCACATTCTGTGCGTCCTCCCTGGTAGGGCTGTCACCAGCCATATCCTGTTTGCATGGTTGTTTTTTACATGCACACACAACACACATACACATTCTCACACAGTCACTATTACACAGTGTCTGCTCATTGGAACAGTGTCCTTCCTTCACTGTGGTCCCTAGATTCCACTGCACAGAAACACGCCCTTTTGACATTGGGCCTTAGGGGGCCCCTGGTGAATCTTGACTTCATAACCACAGCAGGTACCAAGTTGATGTGGCTTAGTGCTAAGCCCATGCAATTTATCCACTGGAGACCCTGGAGTTTGGAACTGTGCATAAAAGACAGGAGGGGCCCCAGGGAGTGTCTGGGTGGCCTCTTTGGTCACAAAGATCTGTTGACAGGAGTGTGATGTGTGCATGTGTTTACTGGGCATCTGTGTGGTAACGTGTCTTCTTTGTGGCCTCTGATTCCCAAAGGGAACTTCTATTTCTTGGAAGGCTCCAATGATGCCCTGCTCTGTGGGAATAGCAGTGATGCCGGGTGAGTTGTGGGGCCACAGTGTACCCCGGTATCCTGTGTGGGGGCTCATTAGGGACAGGGCTCTGGGGTGGAGTGGAGGTAAGGGAACCAGTGGTCAAGAATAAAAAGCTTTCCTGTTTAGAGGACATATGGAGACCTGGGGACCTCCTATCCTCCATCTGTCCTCAGATAATTTCTCTCCCTAAGACAGCCCCCCCTTTTACTACCAGGCACTGCCCCGAGGGCTACGAATGCATAAAAGCTGGGCGGAACCCCAACTATGGCTACACCAGCTACGACACCTTCAGCTGGGCCTTCCTGGCTCTCTTCCGTCTCATGACGCAGGACTACTGGGAGAACCTTTTCCAGCTGGTACAGATGCCCCCACTCTGCCGTTTGGCCCCACAGACATACTTCCATGCCACTCTCCTCAGAGCTTCACAGAGCCCATCCATGATGGCCAGGACCCCACTGCAGCGTCTCCTGTAGGGGACTTCTTCAGTCCCACTGTGGGCTCCTAGGAATTCCTGGCCAGAGCCAAACCAGTCCTTTTCCTCTTTTGCTTTATGAGCTGAGGGTCCAGGCCTGCCATAGGCCCAGGAATCTCCAAGCCTCAGAAAAACCAGTAAGACAGCTAATTGGGAAACTGAACCCTGCCCCCACACAATGATAGTTGACCCTCCATCTCTGTAGGCTCTGCCTCTGGAGTCAACCAGCTACAGATTGAAAATACTTTTTTAAAAAACAGATAAGCCGGGCAGTGGTGGCGCATGCCTTTAATCCCAGCACTTTGGAGGCAGAGGCAGGTGGATTTTTGAGTTCGAGGCCAGCCTGGTCTACAGAGTGACTTCCAGGACAGCCAGGGCTAAACAGAGAAACCCTGTTTCGAAAAACCAAAAAAAAAAAAAAAAAAAAAAAAAACCAGAGCAGATAGTGTTGACACATGCCTTTAATTCAGCACTTGGGAGGTAGAGACAGGCAGATCTCTGAGTTCCAGGCCTGGTCTATAGAGTGGATTTCAGGACAGCAAAGACTATACAGAGAAACCTCGTCTTGAAAAAGCAAAAAACAAAACAACACAAAAAAACAATAAAAAATAAAATAAAAATAAACAAAACAGGCTGGGGGTGTAGCTCAGTGGTGTAGCTTGTATGTGGTCCTGTGTTCAAGTCCCAGTAATGTGCAAGTGAGAGATGAAGTATTTCAGAAAGAAAAACTGTGCCTATAGTAGAGACTCCTTTTCAGAGAACACACACACAAATGTTCTATGGGAAAAGATATTTATTCCATAACTTAGAAAGCCCAGCAACTGTGTGCATAACACTTATATTGTATTAGGTACCATGGGTATCTAGAAAGGATTAGAAGAGGGGGGCTGTGCCTAGGTTGGATGCAAACACTGCGTCCTTCCCTAGAGGAGGCATGAGCATCTGCAGGTCTTGGTATACAAGGAACCAATTCCTAGGATATCAAAGGATGCCTGCACTTGGTCTTTACTGTTTGTATGGCAGGTGGGGTTGAGAACGAATGATTTTGTCTTCTGATCTTTGGCAGTGTTTCTAACAAGATTAATAATAACAATAATCATAGGTCTACTGTTCGTTGGGCATTTACTAGGCACTAGGCTCTGGGGTAAGGCAAGGTTTCAGGCCCTATTTGCTGTTTGTCCATCCTAGTTTTCTGACCTCAGGGTGCCTATGTGGACTCCCCACAGCTCTGATCTGAGAGACTGGAATGCCTGGATCACTCACATGTATTTTGAAGTTCCCCAAAATATGGCTGAGTTGCTGAGGATGGCCACACCTGGTCTCCAAGACCCCCAAATCCCTGGACTCTTTGAGGGACCCTCCTCTGCTTCCTTACCTAAGCAATAACCATGTAGAAGGGTCCCATGGAGACCATGAGACCCCTTCCTCCTTCTCTCCGAATCCCCAGACACTTCGAGCAGCTGGCAAGACCTACATGATCTTCTTTGTGGTCATCATCTTCCTGGGTTCCTTCTACCTCATCAATCTGATCCTGGCGGTGGTGGCCATGGCATATGCTGAGCAGAATGAGGCTACTCTGGCTGAAGACCAGGAGAAAGAAGAGGAGTTCCAACAGATGCTTGAGAAATTCAAAAAACATCAGGAGGAACTGGAAAAGGTGTGGACCCAGGCAGGGATCGTGGAGTGAGGATCCAAGGGTCTCCCCACCTCTGGCCAAATGACTGGTTCCTTCCAGGCAGGTTGGGAGGAGGAGGGGCAAAAGGGAAGGACTGTGGAACAAAAGGAGCAGAAAGCCCCAGGAAGGGGGCGCCTTGGGGGGGGGACCATCACACAGCAAAGAGTTTGGAAAAGTGAAATGTGAACTATCCTCCAGATTAAAGGCTTCATGCTTTCTGGGTCCTTGTTGAGATAGAGATGGGCCCCCTGGATTATACATGGAGCAGCTTCTCTCTTAGAGTTGAGGGTCTTCAGGGTCAAGGGTCCTCGGTCACCTTGTCTTTACCCTGTCACTCAACTGCCTCTAAGGACTGTCCCTTTCCTACATGCACTAGATTTGACATCAGCTGAGAAAAGAGCCTATCGTCCAAAAGGCTCAATAAGAGTTTCTGAGGGTCAGTGTGTTCATACTTCTGGCTCAGAGTGAAATCTCTTTCTTTTCTTTTCCTTTTAAGATTTATTTATTTATTTTATGTATGGGAGTACACTGTTGCTCTCTTCAGACACACCAGAAGAGGATATCAGATCCCATTACAGATGGTGGTGAGCCACCATGTGGTTGCTGGGAATTGAACTCAGGACCTTGGAAGATTAGCTGGTACTCCTAACCGCTGAGCCATCTCTCCTACCCCAGAGTGAAATTTCTTATTCATCATCTTTGCTGATTTATAGGCCAAGGCTGCACAGGCTCTGGAAGGTGGAGAGGAGGCAGATGGGGACCCAACACACAACAAAGACTGCAATGGTAGCCTGGATACATCCGGGGAGAAGGGGCCCCCGAGGCCAAGCTGCAGTGCAGACAGTGCCATCTCAGATGCTATGGAAGGTGAGTACCCTGTGCTCCCTTCCCTCCTACTCTGTCTGCGCTGGTCACTAGGCCTCTCAGCCTCCTGAGCTGTGGGGTGGCGCCCGCTTGGACCCAGCTTTAGGAGGGCAGTAACTTAATATTGACACCAAAGAAATAAGCTGGGTTAAATATAGACTTGCCAACCTGGCCCATTTCTGGCTGCAAGGCCAGGCCATTGCAGGAACTAGGGGCTTCCGGAGGGCTCTTGGGGCTGCCAAGGCAACGGGGAAGGACGGGCTAATAATACTAACCAGGAAGGCCTGGCGTTCCGGAAACTACTCCACTATTTCCTGGGTACAGGTTAAAGTGGCACCCCCAAGTCTCAGCAAGAGAATTAAAAATCCGTAACAAGACAGGGTAGACAGAAGCACAGTAGATGAAGGGAACGGGTTACTGACAGGAAAGACAGACAGACGGGTGTGGCTGGGAAAAGAGGACCGTGAGAGGGAGGGAAGAAGGAAGGAAATGGAGACGAAGGGGGCTGGGAAAAATCTCCGACCCAGAGAAGAGGCCCAGTCGCTTCCCAGGGCTTGCTTTGTGCTAAAAGCAGAGTCTAGTGTTCTCCAGGGCTCTGTAAACCTTTGGAGGGATACTTCTCACCCTGACCTTACACTCCACATTCAGGCAATTGGGTCCTGCCAGAGAAATCGCTCCAGGGAAAACTGGGCGGAACTGGCCCAATAAGCTCTCCTCCTTTGTCTTTGCTGTGGTCTCTTTCTCAGTCTTCTGATCTCAGACATTGGGCACCTATGGTAGCTCAGGCAGACTAGTCTGACACAGTCTGGAGAGGTTCACTCACTCTTTGGTGGGACCCCAGTCCCACTCAGGGTCCCCAAGGGCCTGCCACCCATCCTAGTGTCTTTCCTTCACTTGCAAAAATATGTGGAGTCAATACCGGTTACCTCTTAAGTCCCCAGTGCTAAGTACTGGAGAGCCTGCCCAGGGGGAGGCCACTCCCATAGTCCACAGAGACGACATGAAGGTACAGCCCCATTCCATAGACCCCAACAGCTCGGGAGCATGGCAGGAATAGGCTGTTTCCAGAAAGCTGCTGGAGGGAGAGGTGTCTATACCCAGGGACAGTCTGAAGTGACCTATGTTACCAGCAGCAGGGAGGAAAGACCTTTTGGAACTCTGGCTGGCAGCACTGGGAACCGTCCCCCCCCCCCCCCCCAAAAAATGGACTCTCAGTGTTCCCTAAAGACTCCAGAACCCAGACAGAGGCCAGGTTTATCTCTCTCTCCTGGTGAAATCCCAGTCTCAAGAAGCTGGCAGATAGCTCAGCTCCAGCTCACTGAAAGGAAGGCATTCTGGAAGCTCAATAGAATGGTAGAGCTCAAAGCAGAGTTCTGGGGAGGGGTATGGGTTAAGGTTTACCAAGGAGGTGTGCTGTGAGCTAAGAGAGAGCAGCTGAGAGTGAAGCATTGTGGGGTAAGGCTAAAGAAAGCCTTATTGAGAGGGTGGGCAAAAGAGAGCAGAGAGAAAGCTGAGCTTACGGGGACAGGGACGATGTCCTATGAGGTGGAGTCTATAGGGAAGATGTCAGAGCAGGCCTGTCACTGGCTGGAGAATTGAGAGGAACAAAGAATGAAATGAAGGAAGAGCTGAGCCAGGCAGAGAATCTTCATCAGACACCTGTTATAACCCATTGCAACAACCCCACCTCCAGAGCTGGAAGAGGCCCATCAGAAGTGCCCACCATGGTGGTACAAGTGTGCGCACAAAGTGCTCATCTGGAACTGCTGTACCCCCTGGGTGAAGTTCAAACATATAATCCACCTGATCGTCATGGACCCCTTTGTGGACCTGGGTATCACTATCTGCATCGTGCTCAACACCCTCTTCATGGCCATGGAGCATTACCCCATGACCGAGCACTTTGACAATGTGCTCTCCGTGGGCAACTTGGTAAGGAAGGGACAGAAGGAGAAGGCGGTCATCTGGAGGACAGGACACATGTGTGGGGCGGCCTGGGCTGTGTGGAAATGCAGGGCATGTGGGGACAGCTGGCATGAGTCGTACAGAGGAGGCACAGGCAGTGGTCTGCCGGGTATAGTGATTGTTTCAGAGTATGTGAGAACAAGAAGAGTAGGGTGAGCTGAGACTGGGACTCCTGGAGGTCTGGGATCCAGGCCACCTCCTGGAACTGGGGTTGAGGGAGTGGGGGTGTGAAAATGGGTAGGTAACAAGTTTCTCAACGTTTATAGACTGTCATGAACCTAAAAGAGACCAAGGGGCCTGGTTGTGGGGGCATATAGCCAGAGACATCCAAATGCAAAGGCGTCTACCTTCCCCTTCCCCCAGAGGCCTCCCTCCAGCCTCACCCGGCCAGTCTCTTCCAAGCCCTTTGCTGCTCAGCTATTGTTGACATGCTCTGATCCGACTGCTTATCCTTGCCCATTAGGAGCATTAGCGCCTCATTGCCAGCTCCAGTGCAGTCTGACAAAGGGAAAAGCCGCTGCCCTCCTCCTCCAGCCCCGATCCATTGTGCTCAACCCTTCCCAATCTGCTATGCAGTCCCTTCTCACTCCCCATGGCAAATGGGCAAGAGGCTCCCCCTTACCTTCAGGGAGAGGCAGACTCACAGTGTAGGATGTGAAGGAGGGTCGGGGCAGGACTGGATAGGGGACATGAAACTCGACTCATCGAAATCCCCAGCCTTCAACCAGATATGTCTATCTTGTGAAGCAGCCATGGCCAGGCGGGGCAAGAGTGGCAAGAGTGTGCGCCAGGCTCATGGCACGGCTGCCAGGGTGTGTATAAGTGGGCAGGACCTGTCTGCCTGTCCACCCACCGCACACTGTGCTGCTGTCTGGGCACCTGCTATGGCCAGAGAGAGTTCTTAGGAGGGAACCAGTGTGTGCCCAGGCGAGCTGTGGACCCAGAGCAGCTGATGCCTGGTAGGAGCATGGGGGGGAGGGGGGGTCATGCCCAGTGAACTTTAAGGGGCAGATCTGATCTTCTTACCAATTTTGTTCCTTTTAGTCCCTGTGCCCATCAAAGCTTGCTAGGTGGTTGAGATGTGGCTCAGCTGGCAGAGGGGTTCCCTAATGTGCAAGTCTCCTTAGCCTCCATTCCCAGCACTGAATGAAACCAGGCATGATAACACATGCTTTTGTAATCATAGCACCTGGAAGGTGGAGACAGTCAGAAGTTCAAGGTCATTTTCTGCTACATAGTGAGTTCAAGGCCAGCCCAAGCTACATGATACATGTTTCAAAATCAAAAAGTAAAGTTTGCTAGGCCTTGGAGCTATATTTAGTAGGGAGACTTGGAGCACAGAGGGAAATTCTTGAGCTGAGAACCTGAGAAACTGAGTGTCATAAAGGGAGTTAGGGTGCATGTCATTGAGTCGCAATTGCTTAACTGTGGAAAGACTGTGATAATCCCTCCAGTTTTGTAGAGAACAACATGCTAACGAGGTCCATGTGACTAGCACTTCATGAATCTTGAACTTTATGATCAGGTCAAAGACACAAGAAGTTAGTGACTTGACTGTGGTCACAAGATCATAAATGGATAGGAATGGGTCTATGTTGTATCCATCTGTTCATATGACATGGCCTTTGTATCAGACAGTACATGCACACACATGGGCCTTGGGTTCCACTCCCTGCCCTCTTTCAGGGTCTTGAACCCTTGCCCTTTAGTCCCCAAAGCCTCTGCCAGGAGATGGGGGAGGGGAGTCTCCAAGGCCCATTTCTCCATGAGGCTCTGTGACAGGGATTCCATGTCCCACCCTGCAGGTCTTCACAGGCATCTTCACTGCAGAGATGGTGCTGAAGCTGATTGCCATGGACCCCTATGAGTATTTCCAACAGGGCTGGAACATCTTTGACAGCTTCATCGTCACCCTCAGCCTGGTGGAGCTGGGCCTGGCTAACGTGCAGGGGTTGTCAGTGCTCCGTTCTTTCCGTCTGGTACAGACCCAGGGGCTGAGGAGGGTGGGAGAAGATTCCCTAAGAGGCTGCTCTGTGCATGCCACTTGGCCCTTCAGAACCTATATCTGTAAACTAGGAGAAAGAGAGTCCTTCCTTTCTATTACCCAGGGCTGGGGTCAGGCACCGAAATGATAGCCCTGGGAGCCAACGTTATATGACCTTAGACTTCAGTTCCATGTTGCAGACCTGAAAGAAGACAAATCCTCATCGTGAGTTAGTAACAAGCTTGGGGCTTAAGAATTACTATTTTTTTCTTTACCCCTTGAAGTTCACTCCTATTTTTTAAACTTCATCATGAGGATGCAAACAGCAAAGAGTGAAAGCATAATAGCTCCTTGGGTGTCTGTCTCCCACCCAACAGTCATCAGCATGTTGTAATTTTATCTTTAAAAATATTTTAAATTTTATATGTGTGTGTGTGTATGCCACATGTCTGTGCTGTGGGTGCTTGTGGAATCCAGAAGAGCATGTTGGATCCCCTGGAGCTGAAGTTGTTGGTGGATGTGAACCACCAAGGGTGGGTGCTGGGAACTGAACACAGGTCCTCTAGAAGAGCAGTCTGTGCTTTAAACTGCAGAGCCAACTCTCCAGTCCCACATGCTGCAATTCCTGTTTCAATGATCTACTCTTATTGGAGAGACTATATTAAGCCAATGCTGGTATATAATCTTGCTTGTAAATACTTCAAACTGTCTCTTCAATGGATAAGAACATCTTTCTTTTTAACGTGGATGAGAGGAGGCTTATGAACATAAGCATCCATTAACAGAGAGACTAACTGAAGAGACTGTTGGGCATTGTTCTTTTCCTGGGGCTCCCTGGGGTTGGCTGGTGGTCCCCAAGCTCCATTCATACTTGGATTCTCTCTGCCTGGCAGCTGCGTGTCTTCAAGCTGGCCAAGTCATGGCCAACACTCAACATGCTCATCAAAATCATTGGCAACTCAGTGGGTGCTCTGGGCAACCTGACACTGGTCTTGGCCATCATTGTCTTCATCTTTGCCGTGGTGGGCATGCAGCTGTTTGGCAAGAGCTATAAGGAATGCGTGTGCAAGATTGCCTCAGACTGCAGCCTGCCCCGCTGGCATATGCACGATTTCTTCCACTCCTTCCTCATCGTCTTCCGCATCCTCTGTGGGGAATGGATCGAGACCATGTGGGACTGCATGGAGGTAGCCGGACAGGCCATGTGCCTCACCGTCTTCCTCATGGTCATGGTCATTGGCAACCTGGTGGTAAGTGAGGCTGTCAGGGGAGCTTCCTGACTCTTACCCAAGAAATGCATGAAGCATGTCCAGATCCCTTCTTTCCCGTTTGAGGGGCCTGTTCATTTCAGGTATAGCTGTATAAAATTGTTGATTGTTAGTGGTGATTGACATTGTAATCCCAGCACCGGGGAAGATGAAACGGAGGATCTCTGAGAGTTCAAATATAGCCTGGGCTAGTTAGTGAATGCCCCTATGGCCTGGGTTCTAGAGCATGGCTGTCTCAAAAACAAACAACAAACAACAGAAACCAGTGGAGGCTGGAGAGATGGCGCAACACTTAAAAACACTTGTTGCTTTTGCAAAGGATTGGGTTCAATTCCCAGCACCCACATGGTGGTTCCCAATCATCCATAGCTCCAGTTTCCAGGGATCAATGCCCTCTTCTGACCTCCTCAGGCACCAAGCAGTCATGTTATGCACACATATACACATGCAGGTAAAGCATACATAAAATAAAATGAAGACTTTAAAAATGTTTTCTATCTTCCCCAAATGGTAATTTTATATGACTCCACTCAGTGAGCTTCAAAATTGTACATCTAACAATCAGCAGGAGTTTCTTGAAACAAGTTCCTGGCCCCAGCCCTGGAGAATCTGTTTCTACAAGCTCCAGAACACAGGCCTGGAGGACCCCCACGCTGTCGCTAGTTCAGAGACAGTGTTTGTTTTTGAGACTCACTCTATAACCCAAGGCTGGCCTCGAACTTTCAGCAGTCCTCCTGCCTCAGGTTCCTGAGTGCCATTAGTAAAGCTGTGTACCATGTCTGATTTGTAGGCTGTATTTGTGTGTGCACACCCAGGGTTTGGTGTGTCAGGCTGTGTATGGAAGTGATCGGCAGGACTGAGGCTCATGGTCTAGCTGGCCAGCATTTCTATGGCTAGTGCCGGGTCAACTCCTCCACTACTTGGGGTAAAGGTCAGGTCTCTCCCATCAAGGCTCCTTAGTGCTGCCCCCTGTGGTGGCTGACACTTGCCTTGGGCAACAGAGGGTGGAAGAGGCTGTCCTCACAAAGGCTGAGGAATCATGGGATGCTGGGTCAGCGCTTCTCAGATATCGCTGAGCTCTGACTGGGGGATGGGGATGGGAATGATGATGGGGGAGGGGGTGTCACCTCAGCTGGAGGAGACCGTGGGACAGCTACAGGAGAGAAATCAGGACTGCAGTTCCTGAGAGAGGGTTCTGAGAGAGTGGGGAGGAAGAGAAGATTCCTGAATCAAACTTTGGGCCAGGATTTAGTGGGGCTGGGAGTAGGAGGTGTGTGTGGAGGAACGTGCTTGAAGTAAAAGTTTGTGGGTGTAGATTTAAGGGCTGGGTGGGTCAGAGAGTGGTAGGAGTCTTCTCTCTCTGGACAAGGGCGGTCAAGAACATTTCACACCATTTTTTGGTTTTGTTTGTTTGTTTTGAGGCAAGGTCTTGCCATGTAACATGGCTATTCTTGAACTAAAGACCCTCCTGCCTCAGCTACTCAAGCACTCAGATTTGCAAGCATGCTCCACCATGCCCACTTTAAAATTTATTCAGAGAGAGAGAGAGAGCACTCAGGACCACTTTTGTGACAAACCCTTTTTCTTTTTTCTTAGTTTTCCTATCTGGAAAACAGGGATACTCAAAGGTGTAGTCATAAGGGTTACAGGACATAGGTCTCAATACTTAGGCTCTAAGTTCAAGGAGGCCAGATGTTCTAGATGGGTAGTTTTAGATTAATAAATATTATAATAAAATTGGCAACTGCCTCCCTTGGGAGAGAGGAGGGGCTCCAGCCATTAGCCTAAAGCTTCTGATAATCCTCCTCCACAGCTCTGTGAGGCAGGGAATACTGTCGCCACACCGGAGGAGGCATCGCCCAGAGATACCCAGCTCTTGAGATGCTGAGCTGGGACTAGAGCCTGGGTGTGAGACTCTAGTGGCCAGAACATCAGTGAGCGAGGCAGTGATTTGGTAACCTTGACGCCAGCAGCACTTGTTCATGCACTTGCCTAGAGTCCTGTGCTGGGTCTGTGTATTCTTTCAGTCCTCACCACTCTAGGAGGGCTGGACCAGGAAGCAAAGGCTCAGACCTACCATATTTGAAGCCAAGTTTTTTGACTCCTGAATCTGTAGTCATGACACTGCACTGCCTCTGTGTACTGATACACACACACACACACACACACACACACACACACACTCACCCTACCGACTCTTCCAGCCCATCACTGACTCCCCCCATATGCTCAGATGGCTTGCAGCAGCCCAGGGAGACAGTGTGCTCATTTCCTTGGGTGCTGACTCCTCTCACCCCTCTCCCTCTCAAGCTTCAGAGAAGCAGGTGTCTGCCAGAGGGCACCAAGGTACCCTGCCAGGGCTCGTGAGCACTCATACCCTCTGCACCCATGGCACCTGATCACTTCCTCTGGGTTACTGTAAGAAGGTAAAGGACCAGGACACGAGTACCCTACTCCACAGAGCCCCCCAGGGAACGTGCCCTCTTGCTTTTGCCCCTCCCCCCTTTGCTTGAGGAGGCTATTTCTGTCCCAGGCAGGAGCCGTGTGCAAACCCTGCTGACCCAGAGAGCAGCTAATTCCCATCTCAAATGTATTTCTGGCAGCTGGATGTCCCCTCCCCAGAGGGAGAAGAAAGACCAGTAAATGTGGGTGGGGGCAACGGTAGTAAGGTATGAGATGTGGAGCAGTGACGCCACGCACATCCCCCTGAAAAGATTCTAACATAATTTTTAGAGATTCCATATTAACCTGATTGTTAAGACAATGTTGAAAAGACCTTGGAGGACGCTGATCGTGCCAGGTAGTGGAGCACATGAAGGCAGTCAAGGACAGTAGATTCTCACACACAAGCTCCTTTATTCCCTCATACCCAGGAAAGTAAGAACTTAGTTATGCCCTTGTCAGGCAGAAGCTATGACCAACCACCCCAGACAGCTTCACCTTCATCCCATTGTTCAAAGACTGGTGGGAAGAAGGGCTGCCATATTGCAAGCCTCCTGGGATACAATTCATCTTGTAGTTTAAAGGAATGGTGCCCTCTACGGTTGTATAATGACACTAGAAACATGAGATCTAGTCTTGGCTATGCTGTCTGACTTAGGACAAATCATTCCACCTCTTGGGGACTCAGTTTTCTTATTTACAAAATGCTAGCCCAACTTTGGGGTTGGCCGTTCATTCAATCCCTATACCTTGCACAGCTATCTATTATTGCATGTGTAATAGCAGCCAATTCAAGTACCTAGTAAGTGTCCTATCTGTATTGATCTTCTAGCAATCATAATGTGCTGGAACAGTCTGCATTTTGCAGATAAGGAAACAGAGGCGTGGGATATCCGGACAGCTCTTAAGCTGAAGTGTAGAGCCGTGTGGTAGCATGGAGCTAAAATGTACCCCTAGTTTCAATTGCCACCTATACCCAAAGTATTGGATTTGTCTGATCATAGGCCTGCTTCTGGGCTGTGGGCTCCCTGAGGCCACATGGCAGGTGTGTAGTCATTGTCCCCTGGAAAATAAAATGGAGGGAGTGGATGGGTTGACCTGTGACCTTTTAAGACCCAGTCAGCAGAGATGAGGGAAGGAAACTAGAGTGGGTAGGAAGGCTGCAGGTCAGATGTCCCTCCCAGAGCATCAGGGGACAAGCAGCAAGGAAGCATATCCCCGTTGAGCTCCCCTACTTCAGGGGAACAGCCTTGTTTAAGGACTAGAGAGATGGTTCAGTGGTTAAGAGCAATTGGTGCTCTTTCAGAGGACCCAGCTTCAGGTCTTAGCACCAATGTTGGCTGTGAAAGAACCTGAAAGCTACAACCTCCTATAACTGCAGTTTCAGGGTCCATGGCTGTCTCAGTCAGGTCTCAGTCAGGGCTTCCATTCCTGCACAAACATCACGACCAAGGTGCAAGTTGGGGAGGAAAGGGTTTATTCAGCTTACACTTCCATGTTGCTGTTCATCACCAAAGGAAGTCAGGACAGGAACTCAAGCAGGTCGGGAAGCAGGAGCTGATGCAGAGGCCATGGAGGGATGCTGCTTACTGGCTTGTTTCCCCTGGCTTGCTCAGCCTGCTTTATAGAACCCCAAGTCTACCAGCCCACAGATGGCTCCACCCACAAGGGGTTCTCCCCCTTTGATCACTAATTGAGAAAATGCCTTACAGCTGGATCTCATGGAGGCATCTTCTCAACTGAAGCTCCTTTCTCTGTGATAACTCCAGCTTGTGTCAAGTTGACACACAAAACCAGCCAGTACAATTGCCTTACACACACACACACACACACACACACACACACACGCACACACGCTTTTTTGTTTTACAAGTTCATTTACTCTAAGGGGAGGGGGGGAATCCATGATTAGATTAGGGTTTCCAGGCAAGTGGGGTGGTACATGACTTTGATACCACCCCTCAGGAGTCTGAGGCAGGAAGATCCCTAGTTCAAGGCCCACTTAGGTTATATAGTGACTATTAGGACAACTAGGGCTAAAACCTTCCTTTAAAAGTGAACTGAAAAGATTAAGATTCCAAAAAGTTTTAGGAGTTTGGAGTTCTTTTCCCAACAGAGGAAGTAGAGGACAGCCACAGAAAGAGCCTCTGTCATCTGGCGGACCCTGTCACTGCTTTGAGCAGCAGGGTCCTAGGACAGATGTGAACCTCAGTTTCCATATTTACAAGGTGGGAATGATACTAGCAGCCCACCCTCCCTCGGGCAATCATGAGCACCTCACTAGATGTCATCCCTTTTTTAAAATTTATTTATTTATTTATTTATTTATTTATTTATTTGGGGTTTTTGAGACAAAGTCTCTCTACACAACCCTGTCAGTTCTAGAACTCACTCTGTAGACCAGGTGGGCCTCAAACTCACAGAGATCTGCCTGCCTCTGCCTCCTTAGTGATGGGAATAAAGGTGTGTATGACTATGGCCCAGTAGATGGCATCCTTTTAAGCACCCAGCACGAGGCAGTTCCACAGTATAGTCTTGAGGACCCCATGCTGGATGAAGGTGGTATTCCCCAGACCGGGGCTGGCCTGAGACCATCTGCCGCTTGCTCCCCAGGTCCTGAATCTGTTCCTGGCTCTCCTGTTGAGTTCCTTCAGTGCTGACAGCCTGGCAGCGTCAGATGAAGATGGAGAGATGAACAACCTTCAGATTGCCATCGGGCGTATCAAGTGGGGCATTGGCTTTGCCAAAACCTTCCTCTTCGGGCTGTTGCATGGCAAGATCCTGAGCCCCAAGGACATAATGCTCAGCCTTGGTGAGCCCGAGGGTGCTGGGGAAAATGGGGAGAGCGCTCCTGAGGATGAGAAGAAAGAGCCACCACCGGAAGATGGGAACAAGGAGCTGAAAGACAATCATATCCTGAACCATGTGGGCCTGAGCGATGGCCCCCGCTCCAGCATCGAGCTGGACCACCTTAACTTCATAAACAACCCCTACCTCACCATCCAGGTGCCCATTGCCTCTGAGGAGTCTGACCTGGAGATGCCCACAGAGGAGGAGACTGACACGTTCTCAGAGCCTGAGGACATCAAGGTAAGCCCATTGAGGAGAGAATCTGGCTGCAGAGGTCAGGGGCCAGTAAGACACAGCTTTTTAAATTAGATTTGTTTGTTTGTTTGTTTGTTTTTGTTTTTCGAGACAGGGTTTCTCTGAGTAGTCCTGACTGTCCTGGAGCTCACTCTGTAGACCAGGCTGGCCTCGAACTCAGAAATCCGCCTGCCTCTGCCTCCCGAGTGCTGGGATTAAAGATGTGCGCCACCACTGCCCAGCTAAGACTCAGCTTTTTTGTTTAACTTTAAACAAGTCATAAAACCTTTCCGACCTTTAGTCTCTTCATCTGTGAAAGGTTCTTGTCCTGTGACAGGTGCAGCACTGGCTCACACATAGTCCTCTGAAACGGATAGAGAACGTACCATGACTGCCGTAATTACCAAAACTCTACCTGGGTCCTTTCTGCCACCAGGTGGCATTCTTGGACAAATGTTCCTATCTGTGGCACCTCAGCTCCACCCCTGGGAGCCCAAGAGGCCTCTCTTACATACTTCCCTGGGCTTGAAGGCCCTGCTAAGTCTTTGCTCCAAATATGTTCAGATCTGATCCATAACCCTGAGGCCCCTGTGCTGGCTGGCAATGGCATATTCACATTTCTATGTAGGGTTCCTCTGGGGCTGTTCCAATCTTCCTTGTGTAGGACAGGGTACCAGGGCCAGGCCAAGGATACAAGGACTGGACTAAGAGAACCCAACAGGAGTTGGGAGACACAGGTGGCAGTTGATGCGGTCACCTTCAGAGTCTGGGACCCTATCAGGGCTGCCTGAGGTGAGCTGGCTCTGAGCCCCCTCCCTTTTCTTGCAGCCTAATAGGAATAAGATTAGTACTTAATAGTAGCAAGAGGCTCTTACCCATGCCACCCTTCAGCCCAGGGCCTGTCAGGGCACTAGAACCTAATGAATTTTGCCCTAAAAGCTCCTGACTCCTTATCCCAGCCCCCAACACACACCAGTATGTGGTTCATTGACTTAGCAGGGGCTTGAGTGCCTGCTATGCTATAAATACCCCAGGAAATGTGGCACCAACCTCAACCTCGGTATGAGGAACTCAGTGGGGGTGGGGCTAGCTGGAGAGTGGTAGGTCCGTGGCTCTGGGAAGGCAAGATACCTGAGGAGCAGCAAGCAGAGCTTAAAGGGCAATCATGGGTGTTGGCATGCAAGGGTGAGGCCAGCAGTCTGGTGTATGCCGTGATTAACCAAATGCTCTGTGCCTCAGTTTCCCTTCTGCCAACTGGCAGCAAGACCTGCCCACTCTTGGCTTTCTGACTAGTGACTTAGTTACGTGCACATGAGAGCACACACACACACACACACGCACACACACACGCACACGCACACTCGCGCACGCATGCACACACGCACCCAATCACACAAGCACATACACACAGGTGGAAGGGGCCACCCAATTCATCTTTCTTTTCAGAGATTTCACCGTGAAGAAGGATCTTCTGGAAGCATGGAGGCCAGCTTGAGAATCTGGCCTGGGACAGCACTAGGAGATGGGAGGAAGTCTAGCTAGGCCAGAGCACCAGCCCCCACACCCTGCCCCCACCGTGATCAGATTCCCTTGGCACCACACGGAGCCTTGGCTGGGGAAAACTTTCCATCCTTTCTGGATCTCTCAGCCAAATAGACCCTGGGGGTGGGAAGGCTTGGACGCTGGGGGCACCATGTGCCTGATCTCGGCAGCTGTGGCAGCCCAGATCTATCTTGGCTCCATTTCTTAACCTTGCCCCTGCAGCCCATCTCCTGTCCTCCCCAGGCCTCCTCATGTCTTCCCTGTGCTTTTCTAGATGCTAAGTGCCATGAGGGCAGAGCTAAGGACATTTTTATTACTAGGGTGCTTTGGCCAGGCCCAGTGGTGGTTTTGTAAGGACTGAGTGAGTGAGTGAATGAATGAATGAATGAACGAACGAACTAATGGTGGAGTGGATCCTGCTCTACTCTCTTCTTTCTCTCTGGTCTCCCATACTACCCCACCTATTGGTAGAATGGGACCCAGGAGTCACATGCCCTGTGGTCCCCACAGAAGCCACTACAGCCCCTCTACGACGGGAACTCCTCCGTCTGCAGCACAGCTGACTACAAGCCCCCCGAAGAGGACCCTGAGGAGCAGGCTGAGGAGAACCCTGAGGGGGAGCTGCCTGAGGAATGCTTCACAGAGGGTGAGGACACACCTGCAGACCAGCCCCACACCCAGGCCAGAGGAGAGCTGCGGAAACAGCTCTGCTCACCTTGCCTTATCTGGGGAGCCAACACCTGAGCCCGAGAGGCATTTTGCCAAAGAGCCTAGGCTTGTCAAGATGGGGGACCATGGGGACAGCTGATGTCTTGAGCTTGCTTGTGAAGCATCTATTCTCAATTTTAGCAGCAGTGACATATGGGCTGTAGAGAGAGTACCTGAGCCCCTTTGTGAACCAGATGGAGCCAGTTGTGGGGAGGAGGTGGGGCCCCAGTCTTGGGGTAGCATGGCAGAGGGTGGGGAGGTGCATTCTGAAACATCCAAAAGCCAGTGACATGTACCTCCCTGCCTCTCAGCCTGTGTGAAGCGCTGCCCCTGCCTCTATGTGGACATCTCCCAGGGCCGTGGGAAAATGTGGTGGACACTGCGCAGGGCCTGTTTCAAGATTGTTGAGCACAACTGGTTTGAGACCTTCATTGTCTTCATGATCTTGCTCAGCAGTGGAGCCCTGGTAGGCACCCTCCCCCAGGGGACAGGGTGGGAGCAGGAGTGAGGGCCTTGCTCCCTAAGGCTTCCATACGAAGGATGGCGGCAGACAGGACACGTCCAAACCCAGGGAATTTAAAGGGGACTCAGCTGTATTTCTAGATGTTCTAGAAGGCATTAGCTTTTGTGTGTGTGTGTGTGTGTGTGTGTGTGAGGTGGTACCCGCAGAAGCCAGGAGAGGACACACGAGTGTGTTGTGGGGGAGAGAAGTTGGGGTGCCGCATGTTTCTGTGACTGTCTGTGTGTGTATATTTGTATGTGTGTTGTATATGTGTTTGTGTATGTGCATGTAGGAGCCCAAGTGGATGGTAAGTGTCTTTCTCGGTTGTTCTCCATCTTTTACATTGAGGCAGGGTTCCTCACTGAACTCAGAGCTCGCTGTTTGGGCTGTTCAAGGGATTTCCTGTCTCTGTCTCCTATGAGCCTGCGATTGCAGGCAGGCTGCCACTGCCGCCTAGCTTTGATATAGGTTCTGAGACTCCAAACGTCAGCTCTCATGCTTGCATGACAGATAAAGCATCTCCCCAGCCCAGCATTAGTTTCTTAAAGTAAAAGATAGGGCCCTTTGTTTTGTAGATCCTGTCCCCTCCTCCAATGGGGAGTTACGTAGGCCCTGGGAGTTTAGAGTTAAGGGTGGACAGGACTGAAGATACATTTTTGTCAATCCCCAGCAGATAGTTGAGAAGTAAGACTCCTTCCCTACTGGGAATCTTGCCCATCCTGATGATAGGAATGGGTATGGAAGATGCCCAGAGCTACTACAACCTATGTCCCATGGAAGACCCCTGGGAACCAGCAATAGCAGGCAGGATAGGAAACAGAGCTTGCTGCCCCAGCTTCCGAGACCCTGACCAATGTGGGTTATACTGGTGTCCCCAGGCCTTCGAGGACATCTACATTGAGCAGCGGCGAGTCATCCGCACCATCCTGGAGTATGCTGACAAGGTCTTCACCTACATCTTCATCTTGGAGATGTTGCTTAAATGGGTGGCTTACGGCTTCAAGGTCTATTTCACCAATGCCTGGTGCTGGCTCGATTTCCTCATTGTGGATGTGAGTCCCCTGGATCTGGCCACACAGCCAGATGTCATGGCCTTTAGGGAACCCGGGCTCTGGGAGGTGGGACCTATCCAAATGTACCCAGTCAGACTGTCCAGGTCAGCACTGCTTCCGGTAGACTGGCCTCTTCTTTCCTAGACATGACAGCCCAGGCCTGGGACCTTATGATTCCTGCCAGTGTAAGGCAAGATTGCTCTTTGATAGACACACGGAAGCGTAGGAGATGGGTACTGTCCTTCCCATTTATGTTAGGTGACATCATTGAGTGAGCCCTGGCTGTAAGGGTGATAAAAACCACAAACCTACTCTTCCTAACAGATAAGATTATCTATCAGGGATGGGGTCTACAGGAGACACACAGAAACTGGGTTACCCGGCTCATGTGTCCCAGGCTAGAAGAAAGCCAGGGACCCTTCACCTCCTGATCACACACACTCCTTTCAGGTCTCCATCATTAGCCTGGTGGCTAACTGGCTGGGCTACTCTGAGCTGGGGCCCATCAAATCCCTGCGCACGCTCCGGGCTCTGCGACCTTTGAGGGCATTGTCCCGATTTGAGGGCATGAGGGTGAGTATCAGATGGGGGATGCTGAGGAGGGCTCAGGATGTGGGAACGGCCACCCTTGGGGCAGGGTTACAAGGTCAGCCAACCAGGGGCAGGCAGAAGGACCAACGTGTTGATGTATGGAGTTTTAGGGCTGTGACCCATCTCCAGGTAGCTCCATTCCCACCCTAGGTTCTAGCAGACTCTAAACTTAAGTCTGCCACCACTGGAGGGCAGCAGAGGCTGCTGCAGTGGCCTGGAAGACTTGAGGCAAGAAGAGGAAGAAAGATCTACCTGAGGGTTCATGGAGGTCCCCAACTTGGATGGGGGGGGGGGGAATTGGGCCCTGTAACATGAATATGTAAGCAAGTATTTCTGCTTTAGACCTGAGCCCCTCCGCCCCCCCTTGAGCATGGAACCATGTCCTTGGGTTCCGGGCACTTTAGAAAAGATCCCCAAAGGCCTGTGAGAGCTGAAGTGACAGGTAAACACAGGACAAGACCAGTGGGACTTCCCCCACTGACGGGAGATAAGATCTGCTGGAAATAAGACTCATTCCAGAGCAGCAGCAGGCTCAGCCTAAGCGCCCTGCCCTCCCCAGTTCTTGTAAGATGCTGGTCTAAGGCTAGGCCTCAATCCTGGTGCTGGGACCTCTGCCCACTAAGAGGGCAACTGAGTGATTTGAACCTACTCATGGCCAACTGAGTGATTTGAAGAAACACCTTCCCCCCAACCCCGCCGCCGCCCCGTTCCTGCCACCAACTCTGTCTAGAGGTCATGACATAGCTCTTACTTAAAAGGAAACTCATCAGGCTAGGGTAGGCTTGGTTGGAAGAGTGCTTACCTGGCCTGCAGTAAGTCAGGACTATCCCTTGAGACTCATATATGAGGTGTGGTGGCACATCCCCTAACCCCAGCACTCAGGAGGTGGTGGTAAAAGCTCAAGGTCTCCTTCAGCTACACGGTAAGTTCAAGTTCAGCGTAGGAAACACGAGACCCTGTCTCAAAAGATCTAAAGAAGGGTGGTGATGGTTCTCAGATCCAGCCAAGACTAAAGCAGTGTGGTAGGCCTATACAGCCGGGGCTGGTGAGGGTCAGGAATCTGGCCCTGAATCTTGTTGCTTCATAGAACTAGGTAGCTTCTTTTTACGCCATTTCTGTGTCTCTCACCAAAGCAGTGAGCCAAGCAGAGTCACGTGGGCTGAGTTTCCTATGGGGGCTTAAGAAAGCAATGTTTGTCTTCTGCTTTGTGATCCATGACCTAGCTGCTTCCAGAGAAGCCTGGTACCTTTACTCTGCTTTGATGGCCCCAGCCAAGCAGAGAACCTTCTAGAAGACCAGTGTAGTAGCTCCTAATCTCACCCTTTACCCTACACAGAGACCCCAGCAGACTCCTCTCCCACAAGGGTTGGCTAACACTGGCCCTTCCTGGGTGACAGTGCTTAGCTCCTGTATGGTCTCCTAGCTGATCTTAGCTGGGAGTCCCCTGTCAGATGCCTGAGAGTGGCTCTAGCAATGACCTCAACCACCACTCTGGCCCCTAGGTGGTGGTGAACGCCCTCCTGGGAGCCATCCCCTCCATCATGAATGTGCTCCTTGTCTGCCTCATCTTCTGGCTCATCTTCAGCATCATGGGGGTCAACTTGTTTGCTGGAAAGTTCTACTACTGCATCAACACAACCACCTCTGAGAGATTTGAAATCTCTGAGGTCAACAATAAGTCTGAGTGTGAGAGTCTCATGTACACAGGCCAGGTCCGCTGGATGAACGTCAAGGTCAACTATGACAATGTGGGTCTGGGCTATCTCTCCCTCCTTCAGGTGGTAAGTGGCACCCACTGAGCCTGCTTGGAAGTGGGTAGAAGTGTCATCATATCAGAACCCACCATTGTTTATTAGGGATGGGAACCCTGTTGGCAATGCCCTGGGACCTAGAGGTAGTGTTTCTCTCTAGTGTACTTGATGCCGCCCAGTGGAGTGGCAGGTGGTCTCTGGGGTGGGCTTGATTAGGGAAGGGAGGGAAACATGAATGGTGGCATATAGTGAAGCCCCTCATCTCATGCCCTGCCATGATCTCTCAGGCTACTTTCAAGGGTTGGATGGACATCATGTATGCAGCTGTGGACTCCCGGGAGGTGAGTTGGGTCCCTGAGTTGGTAAGTTGGAGGAGCAGCAACAATGATCCATTCTGCCATCCCCATTCCCACCCCGACACCTCTACCCAACCACACTATCTCCTTGGAAACCCAGCGGCCTGGGGAGGAGGGGAGTCCTGCTCAAAGTACTTTGGGGAACAAAGAGAAACTCCATGTGTGTACCTCACCTTGCAGAAAGAGGAGCAGCCAGCCTATGAGGTGAACCTCTACATGTATCTTTACTTTGTCATCTTCATCATCTTCGGCTCCTTCTTCACCCTCAATCTCTTCATCGGCGTCATCATTGACAACTTCAACCAACAGAAGAAGAAGATAAGTATCCAGCCCTCCCCAGAGGCTCCCCGCCCACATCCACCTATTCTTTCCTATAGTCATAAGCTGCCTGAGCAGCCTCAGGCAGACACTGACCTAGACATTTGGGGCAGCAAACATGGATCTAAATCCCACTAGGGACTGAGCAGGGACTTGACCCTGTAAGCCTCATTTTTCTAATCTATAAAATGAGGTTGATATAGAGACAGACAAGGTGACACACACCTGGAATTTTTATCACTAATAGATTTGAGGCAGTAAGATCATAAGTTGTAAGCCAACCTGGGCTACATGGTGTATTTGAGGCCAGCCTAGGCTATAAAGAAAGACCCCATCTCAATAACAATTAATAAAACTATGTAGATATAGAATAAAGATCCATTAGTGAAGCATTAGTGGAACTTAGCCTAAAACTGGAAAATTGGCCTGAAACCCTCTTTGTCCCCCTTGCCTCCCCTCCCCCTCATGTTGTTGTTGGAGTTTTTAGGTTGGTTTGTTGGTTGGTTAGTTTTGGTTTTGTGAGACAGACAGGGTTTCTCTGTGTAGCCCTGGATGTCCTAGAACTCACTCTGTAGACTAGGTTGGTCTCAAACTCAGAAATCCACCTGCCTCTGCCTGCTGAGTGCTGGGATTAAAGGCGTGCACCACCACCACCTGGCTCATCCCCTCTTCTGTAGACTCAGTTTCTCTCTTCCTCACTGCTCTACCTCTTGTCCCTCCAGAGCCTCTGTCTCCCTGTTTAGATACATCTTAAAGGGTGGAGCCACCTTCAAGGTGGTATTTGAAGTGGGGGTCCTGGGAGCAGGGAAAGGGACCCACCTCAGTCTTACTGTCTATGCCCTACTATACTTTGGAGGGAAAGACATCTTCATGACAGAGGAACAGAAGAAATACTACAACGCGATGAAGAAGCTTGGCTCCAAGAAGCCCCAGAAGCCAATTCCCCGGCCTCAGGTACCAGGTTCTGGGTCCTCCTCCTGTAACCTCTAACAGCTGCTGCCTAAGAGGACAGCAGGAGTCAATGCAGCCTGGGCCCTGCCCACCACCACTGGGGACTTATAACCTCACAAAAGCTCTGTCCCACGCACAGCAGGTGTCTCTAGGCTCCATATTGCTCATCCAACCCCACAAAGCTTCCCAGTGTCGACCCACCTTCTCAGGTGGGACCTCTGGCCTGTGAGACAGGAACAGGATGTGGAGGGCCACACGGCCCAGCAAGCAGTGACTTGGAGAGAAGGGTAGAGAGGACTGGGGACTTCATAGGGAGGAAGGGTCCCAGAGTATACAGAACACACACACACACAGAGAGAGAGAGAGAGAGAGAGAGAGAGAGAGAGAGAGAGAGAGAGAACAGTGTTCTAGAGCTTTCCCTCCTGTAGCATCCTTCACCACTATCCTTTACACCGTCTCCCCTTTCTCCCCTCCTTCCCCATGCTATCTTTGTGCCACCCACCAATACCCATCCTGTCTGGGTCCTGACCATACCCCCAACCCCATGCCCCACATGTGCATGTTCCGTGTCCCTGCAGAACAAGATCCAGGGCATGGTGTATGACTTCGTGACGAAGCAGGTGTTTGACATCTCCATCATGATCCTCATCTGCCTCAACATGGTTACTATGATGGTGGAGACAGATGACCAGAGCCAGCTCAAGGTGGACATCCTGTATAACATCAACATGGTCTTCATTATCATCTTCACAGGGGAATGTGTGCTGAAGATGTTTGCCCTACGCCATTACTACTTCACCATTGGCTGGAATATCTTCGACTTTGTGGTTGTCATCTTGTCCATTGTGGGTGAGCTGGCAGGGCTACAACAAGATGAGCCAGTCAGGGAAGTCCTTCCTCCTGCACGCAGACCTGCTATGGCCCCTGAAAACTCACACACCTACACACACACACACACACACACACACACACACACACTCACACGTACAAACACACATGTGTGTCTGCAATTCTTTCACTTTTAACACACAAATTAATGCACAAAGACATTGCTCACAGGCCACCTCTCACCCTGAGAAACACTGGGATCACATGTGTACTTGGGTGGCCACATGTTGAATCAAGAATACACAATGGGGCTAGAGTGGTAGGTAGCTCAGTCAATAACATGCTTGCTACAAAGGCATGAGGATCTGAGTTTGAGCCCCAGAATCTATGTAAAGAAGCCAGGCAGGGTGGCACATGCTTGCTGGGACCTGGGGGGCAGAGGGTCACTGGCCAGCCAGCCTAGCTTAATCATTGGTCCCCAGGGCCAGTAAGAGACCCTGTTTCAAAAAACAAGGTGGATGACACATTGGTTGTCCTCTGGCCTATGTCCATGCACACACACACACACACACACACACACACACACACACATACACACACACATACTCACATACACACATATACACACACACACACACTATGTGTGTATAAGTAAGAATGTACATGCAAACATGTACATACACATGTACACATATGTACAAATAAGGACATACATACATGTAAAAACATGCACACAAATAAGAAAAGGGTTCCAGAATCTTTATACACAAAGAGGAGAACAGGGATGTCTGCAACCATGACAGTAAGTAGCTGCTGTTTATTAAGTGTTTACTGTGGGCCAGGCATTTGCTATGTACTTAACAGCATGGCTCTGCTCTTTCACAGTAAAGTCATCTCATTCCCATCTTACAGATGAGAACAAGTCACATGGCAATTTTCTCCTTCTCTCTCACCTGAGGTATCTGTAAGCAGATTGAAGGATGGGCCCCCATCCATTTTAGTATATCCCACCTCCAACTGTCAGGACACAGCAATCCCCTGCACCCTCAAGAGCTCTAGGAGCCACGCTCAGAGGGTTGAGCACACCAGGCCAGGCCCTGGGCCCTCCATGTCCCCAGTTCCCTGACTGAGTCTCTGTTTCTCTTTGTAGGCCTTGCGCTTTCTGACTTGATACAGAAATACTTTGTGTCACCCACACTGTTCCGTGTGATCCGCTTGGCTCGGATCGGGCGTGTCTTGCGTCTGATCCGTGGGGCCAAGGGCATCCGGACGCTGCTGTTTGCCCTGATGATGTCCCTGCCCGCCCTCTTCAACATCGGCCTCCTCCTCTTTCTGGTCATGTTCATTTACTCCATCTTCGGCATGTCTAACTTCGCCTATGTCAAGAAAGAGTCAGGCATCGATGACATGTTTAACTTTGAGACCTTTGGCAACAGTATCATCTGCCTTTTCGAGATCACCACGTCAGCTGGCTGGGACGGGCTTCTGAACCCCATCCTCAACAGTGGGCCCCCAGATTGTGACCCGACATTGGAGAACCCAGGCACCAATATCAAGGGTGACTGTGGCAACCCATCCATTGGCATCTGTTTCTTCTGCAGCTACATCATCATCTCCTTTCTTATTGTAGTCAACATGTACATTGCCATCATCCTGGAGAATTTCAATGTGGCCACTGAAGAGAGCAGTGAGCCCCTCAGCGAGGATGACTTTGAAATGTTTTATGAAACCTGGGAAAAGTTTGACCCCGACGCCACTCAGTTCATTGACTACAGCCGCCTTTCTGACTTTGTGGACACCCTTCAGGAGCCACTGAAAATCGCCAAGCCCAATAAGATCAAGCTTATCACATTAGACTTACCCATGGTGCCTGGGGACAAGATCCACTGCCTGGACATCCTCTTTGCCCTGACCAAAGAGGTGCTGGGAGACTCTGGGGAAATGGATGCCCTTAAGCAAACCATGGAGGAGAAGTTTATGGCAGCCAACCCCTCCAAGGTCTCCTATGAACCCATCACCACCACCCTCAAGAGGAAGCAGGAGGAGGTGTGTGCTATCAAAATCCAAAGGGCTTACCGCCGCCACCTGCTGCAGCGCTCTGTGAAGCAGGCCTCTTACATGTACCGCCACAGCCAGGATGGCAACGGTGATGGGGCCCCTGAGAAGGAGGGACTGCTTGCCAACACCATGAACAAGGTGTATGGCCCTGAGAAAGAGGACAACGGTATGCAGAGCCAGGGAGAGGAAGAGAAGGGCTCTACAGAGGATGCTGGGCCCACCACAGAGGTCATACCCACTAGCAGCTCAGATACTGCCCTGACTCTGACTCAAACTCCTCCATCACCCCCACCATCATCACCACCACAAGGGCAGACAGTGCGCCCAGGGGTCAAAGAGTCTCTTGTCTAGAAAGCAGCATCAAGGCTGCGCGCAGAGTTGGGGAACAGGGCTTTGAGATGGGGGCTATGCAGGGCTTGACCCCTGGGCTGAGGGAAATGGAAATTGTGCTCAGGGTTCAGGTGGGTCTGAAGCCTCTGCCTCCTGATTTCATCTTTATGATGCTCTGACATTCTCTTGGCCAGGGGGAGGCCAGGACATTGGAATGCTGTTTCTTCTTAAGGAAGAGTCAGCATACCATGGAGGGGTTGGCCACCTTTCTGTCACTACTTTAAGGACCCAGGTCTCCCAACTCTATCCAGGACAAAGACAAATCTTAACCCCAAAACCTACACCTGACCCTAGAGCTTAGCTACCCCTCCTACCCCCATGATTCTGGGACACAGCTTCCCTCTGCCAGCTCAGGAATGCCCTGTAAAGGGGAAATGGTTGTGGTACAGAAATTGCTGCACAGAGCTCATTGGCCGCTGGATCCGGACGTATCAGGCTGGAAACATGACTTCTGAAACCTTTCACCCAGTCATCTCCAGGCCGGTGGACAGCTCCCCTGGCTGGCCCCTGGGGGAAGAACTAAGGAAGGATTGCCCTGAGGAATTACCTTTCTCTAGATTGCGTGGATGGGTCTTACAGGCTGGGTCCTGCCAGCTGCATCCATGCACTTGAACCTGAGCACCCACATCTGCCTGGGGTCAGGTCTAACACTCTGTCTGTTCCCTCTTCCTTGTCTTCATGCCTTCTTCCTTTGACCACCAGGGCTCCTGGGAGCCCCATCAAACCTGAGAGGTCTCCTCTTCCTGTCTGATCTCTGCCCATCTCTTTCCTGTCCCTTCCCTGCTTCCTCAAGGGACTCTGAGAATGTTAGAACTCAGCACACGGGGAGACGTGTTGATGCTGGGGCGTGCAGTAAGAAGGCTCATCAGACTTGGCTTCAGTCTTCCTGCTTCCTGCTGCCTGGAAAGCCACTTTGCTTAGCTCTGCTTTCCAAGACCTGACTGCATCAGGCTTGGAGAGCAGAGACCAGGCTTGGGAAAGGGAATGAGGGCCCTGCTCAGAGGTCTCTGGATTCAGCAGTCCCTTGTGTGTACCTGCACATCTGTGCTTGTGAGTTTGTGCACCACTGTGTCTGCAGATACACATGTGTCTGTGAATGTTTATGTCTATGTGTGTGTGTGTGTGGGGGATGGACACTTAGTCTTCTCCGTCCGTTTGTTCGTCTAAGTAGCCTTAAATGTGGGAGAGTACATTTGCTATGCAGGAGTGAATAAGGAGGAAAACATATCTAAACATTGCAGAGTCCCTCTTGGCCTAAATTCCTTTTCTTTTTCTTGTTTCTCACAAACAGTTTGAGTAAATCTCAGGAAGTGGCAAAACTTTCAAAACAAGATGTGCGTACACATGCATTCACATATGTGGGCACCACGGGTCTCCTTGCTTGTTCTGCTCGCTCAGTCCTCCCCACCTCACCTGGATGTCCCTCTGGCTCCCTCTTCTGAGTCTCCATCTCTCCCTTTCTCTGTTTCTTGTCCTCACACCCATGGCCTCACCCCCTCTGCTTCTCCTTCCCATGTCTCTTGTGTCGAACTGAGTCCTCCTTCCTGGTGACTGACTGTCCTCTCAGAAGGTTCCTGTGGTGGGAGTCAATAGTCCCTTACTTAGAACCCAGCTCCTATGCCTTTCCCACACCAGCCCAGCCTGGCTTGGCCCTCAGCGTCTCAGGAATTTATTAGATCTGGTGTTCTCCACCAACTGTAAGAGTCACTGTGGAGGAAGATCCGTGAGCGGAGCCTGCTGTCGCTGTCTGTGGACCCCTCTCTGCTGAGTGAGCCCAGCTCCTACCTTGTCTAGGTGGGAACCAGTCTGAATCCGGGCTGTCGGATAAGCTTCTTTGTACAATTCTTATAATAAACCCTCACCTGATGCCTTTGGGATGTGGTCTCCTTCAAACCTCCATGTGGGTAAGGGCTGAGGGAGGCTAGAAGGGTGAGCCAGCAACAGCAACAAGCAGGGATGATGAATTTGAGGAAGCCAGGACAGAACAGGACTCTGGGCTTGAACCTGAGCCCCCTCCCTCCTTCAGCAGCCCTTTCTCCTGGTAACCAAGCTCTGCAGGCCCAGGACACCCAGGGAAGAGTTTCCCTTCCCACTCCGGAGCCCCTGACTTCTCCCCATACGCCGGAGCACCTGTCCCTCCCCTGTCTTCCTTGTCTTGTTTTGATGCTATCTTTCTGGAAAGGGGAGGAGAGGGGTTGCCAGATGTTGGGATATGTAGCTAGGACAACCCAGGGCAGCGGCGGGGGTGGGTTACAAAGGCCTCTTGTTCCGGGAAGGAACGGGCGTCACAACCCCAGGACAAGGCTTAATGATGCGGTCACTAGCAAGGGAACAACATGGCCCCAACTGTGACAAATAACCCTACAGGGGTGGCCCCGCTGCCTCCTTCCCTAACATGAATGGGAATGAAGCCCAAAGGACACATCAACAGCCCTCCTACGGAGGATGTTGATGCCAGCCACCTCCTGTCAATTCTTCATGTCCTCCCTTACACCTGAGCCCTAGGACTATCTCCTGAGCAAACACTACCCTCACACAGCCTGGGCGGCACATGTGTGACCCCTGAAAGCATTGCTATTAACCATTCAACCTTGAGGTTCCCAAACCCCACAGCTAACCAAGACTTCCATCACTAGATCCGCAGAGGGGTCCAGTGTTTTGAGAGGGGGGACCTTGGACTTTGTCTCACTGCCAGGGAAGGGCCTAGGATCCCCATCTTGACCTTAGGTGACACTTACTGTTTCTCCTGTGAACTGAATATCTGACACCTTTTCAGAGAATTTTTGTTTCCATTGGGAACATCTGGAAAGAATCAAAAAACATCTGGGACTGCCCAGAATGAATTGTTTCTGAGATACAAATTTAACTCTCTTATCCCCAAGTTCCGTAGCCCAGGACCTAGGCCTACTTTACTCCCTCAGTAGCTGACCCTCATGCTGTCAAGTGAGGTACAGGCTCAGGACAGGGGTAGGAGTGTCTGACCCCTACCACACTTTCCAACCCTGCTGAGGGAAGAAGGGCTCTGCTACTCTTCAGAATTGGACCACTCTGCCAGCCACACAGACTGCCTGTGGGCTATGGGGACAGTGAGTGTCAACAGAGGCTGAAGACTTAATATCTGTCTGTCTGTCTTTCCCAAGGATCAGAAGACAATACGAGAAAGAAACTACCAAGAGGTGACATAAGACTCAGAGGGGGTTAAGCTGCAGGTTAGGAGCCACATGCCTGCCACATGTAGCTGAGTAGGTTGCACCCTGAACAAAGATATCACCCAAGGTTTTAAGAGTTGTACAAACCCTGGGACAAGGACACAAAGCCAATCTCAAGTGAATCCCTGAATGCTCTGGTCCCTCCTATGGTCCTGCCACCTGTCAAGGTAGGACCAAAGAGTCTTCACTGCAGAATCAGAGGGCTTTCCCATCTCAGCCCCCATCCCCTGCTTTCACAGGACCCCCACCCACAGAATTCCCTGGAAAAGCCCCTTCAGCTTTTGATGATTAAGCAGTAGGTTTTCCCTAAGTGGTTTCTACTTAAGTCCAGCCCTTTTAGGAGCCCACAGAAAACAAGGAGAAGAGGGCTATGTTGATGGCCTAGGCTTCATCATCATCATCATCATCGTCGTCATCATCATCATCATCATCTTCTTGTTCTTCTTCTTGTTCATGTTCTTTTTCTTGTTCTTGTTCTTCTTGTTCTTCTTGTTGTTGTTGTTGTTGTTGTTGTTGTTGTTCTTCTTCTTCTTCTTCTTCTTCTTCTTCTTCTTCTTCTTCTTCTTCTTCTTCTTCTTCTTCTCTTCCTCTTCCTCCTCCTCCTCCTCCTCCTCCTCCTCCTCCTCCTCCTCCTCCTCCTCCTCCTTCTCCTCCTCCTTTTTCCAAGATAGGATTTCTCTGTGTAGCCCTGCCTGTCCTGGAACTCACTCTGTAGATTAGGCTAGCCTCAAACTCATAGAAATCCCCCTGCTTCTGCCTCCCATCCCAAGTGCTAGGATTAAAGGCATGATCCACCACCACCCTGCTCTAGGCTGTATTTTCTTCTATCAGTTGGCATACTTTTGCACAAGAACCTCTAAGGCTCCCTTCCCACCGAGGCAACTTTTGACATGGCTTCCTGTACTCCAAGAAGCTCTACTCTGGGCCTCTCAAGGAAGGAATTGTCCTTCCTTGTTGTATCTCTTCCTAGAGAGTAAAGGTTGTCTAGGGCAAAGGAGTCAAGGTCAGATTCATTTAAGCAACAATTCTCAACCTGTGGGTCACAACCACTAGAGAACACATGTTTCCAATGGTCTTAGGAACTGAGACACTGCTCAGTAGCAAAATTACAGTTATGAAGTAGCAACAAAAATAAGTTTATGGTTGGGGGTCCCTAAGACCATCAGAAATGTGTGTGGTCTTGACCCATAGGTAGAGAACTGCTGATTTAGAGGCTTGGTATGTGTTTAGCGAATTCACCAGGCCCAGCTCTTCCAGAGCAAGGCAACCACAGAGGAGACTAACCTAAGAATGACCCGCAGTGGGAGGGAGGGAGTAAGAAACACTGGCTGTCCCTGGAAGATTCAGGAACACCCCCTCCCAGGGTTCCTATCAAGAACCCAAAGCTGTGTTGCCCAGGCAGGACCACCTTTCAAGTCCTAGCAGACCAGCTGATGAAGCTGCCCTCCCCTAGGGTCCCTGGAGGGATGGTACCTCCCCTGGGTCTCAATTTGCATGGCAGGAAGGGGCCCTAATGGGGAAGAGGCGGAGAGGAGACAAGCTGCAGCCTGGGCTGACATACAGTTACATGTTTCGCCCAAAAACCTCCTCGGGCTCAGAGACAGAGCAGTGACCATGGCCATACCGGTGCTGTCTTCCATGCCCTGCCACTGGCTGTTGTCCCTTCTGCTGCTCTTCTCAGGTATGGCTTATGTGACAGCAAATAGGCCCGCTGGCTTTGAAACAGGCCTATCGGCTCCATTCCATGTCTCAGTTTAGTCTCTCGCTTGCTTGGCCTCTTGCATTTTGCTTTCTGCTTCATGTCTGTCTCTCTCTGACTGTCCTATGCCCAGTTTGTGGCTCTTAATGGTAGGCTCAGGGCCTGAGGTCCCAGCCCTTTCTAGTCTGAAGAGTATCAGGTCGAGCTTGGTACAAGGGGCTAACTAATCTTGTTGGCAGCTATGACCTGGAAGAGCCCTGGGCCAGGAGGAAGAGGGGCCAGCATGCAGTTTCCAGTTGAAGCCCTGGGGGTACTGCATAGAAAAGGCTCTTTCCCTATATCCTGGAAGACAGTATGTTCCAGGAATTGTTCTCTCTTTGCTGGCTGTGGATTCCTTCTCATTTCCACAGAAGCTACAGGCCAGCCTAATGATCCAAAGGCAGAAGGGGGCCTGGGTATGGGGTTTCCAGTACCCCTACCTTACTTCTGCCTCTCCAGTACAGGGACAGTGGGAGCTAAAGGGGCTTGAAGCTGTAGTCCTAGATGGAGGAAGTAGTTCTGGGAATGTGGAAGGGGTAAGGGTGGGGCAATCAACTGGGGGTAGAGAGGCCTGACCTAGCCCTGCCCACTTCCTCCCATCCTCCAGGTGAGCCGGTACCAGCAATGACAAACAGTGACCTGCCACAGAATTTCCCAGGTTAGTTACCTCAGCCACCACTTCTGGGGCAAATATACCTGTTCAGCACGGGTCCTATCTCTGCCTGGAGATCCTTTTCTAGCGTGCCCATGCTTACACCTCAAGACCTGAGCACAGCTCCATTGCTGGACAGCTGTTGCTGTCATCAGACTACTGTGCTCCAGCCCTGGCCACTGAGGGCCAGAACTAAGTCGAGGTTGGGGATCAGAGAGGGACAGCTAGAGGGAATCCCACAAGGCCACAGGCCTGGGTCTGTGTTATAGGAAACCCAACACACCTCTTAGGCCAGAACCCGGAGAGAAGTGGGTCCATGAGAAGGGTAAGGGAGGTGGGCCTCAGGTGACAGGCTAAGGATTCAACCTTTATCACCCTGGGGACAGTGGGGAGCCCTGGGGAATTTGGAGTGAGTATAGAAAAGTGTAGAAGAGAGAGTTAAAGTACCCAACCAGGCCAAAAGTCTGTCCTGCACATGAGGCCTGGATCTAGCCATTCCAGTGGAGGTAAAAGCAATGGGAAGGCTCCAGAATTCTCCTTAAGGAAAGACAAGTAGACAGAGATTAGATCAGGAAGAGAGAGGTGTACACCAGTGGCTTGGTATGAGGTCTCTCACATGGTTTACTTTCTCATACACTCTGTCTCATGAACCTGATGCTCCAGACAGGTGAGATAGGCTAACCCAGGGCAATGTCTTCCACAGTAGACCAGGTTGGCAAACAGGAAGATGCTAAGCCTGATTTTGAACCTTGCACTGATGTCCACAGGAAGCCCTTGTTCCCAGATCTGGCAGCACCCGAGGTTTGCAGCCAAAAAGCGGAGCTCCGTGGTGAAGTTTCACTGCTACACAAACTACTCAGGAGTCATGACCTGGTTCCGACAGCAGGGGAACCACCAGCCCCAGGAGTTGCTCCCAGAAGAGGGACACATTTTGCAGACCCAGAATGGCTCTGTCTACACCCTCACTATCCAAAACATCCAGTATGAAGATAATGGTATCTACTTCTGCAAGCAGAAATGCAAAAACGAAAACCCTAATGTTGCCCAGAGCTGTGGCACAGAACTTCTAGTCTTAGGTGTGTGCAAGGTAGACTGTGTAGCCATCCACACCCACTCCCCAGCTCAGCCTACCTACTAGGGGAGGTGGCTATGGCCCTAGAGCCCCCAGGAGAGCTGCTGAGCAGTAGATCCCGAGGGTGTCCAAAGACCCACCACATTTACCTTCAACGCCAGCCTTATACCCTGCCCTACCTCCTCAGGATTCAGCACGTTGGACCAACTGAAGAGGCGGAACACACTGAAAGATGGCATTATCATGATCCAGACCCTCCTCATCATCCTTTTCATCGTTGTGCCCATCTTCCTGCTACTAGACAAGGTGCCCACGGGAGAAGGGGGGTCTTCGGGAAGGCTGGGAGGTTGGTACAGGGTAGACAGGACATGGGCATGGTCTCCATATTCTCAGATTCTCTGGTTGCTCATCCAGCTCCAAGTCCTGTCCATTGGTTCACTGTTCATTCATTCATTCGGTCTTGGAGACTCCTTCCTCTCCCCCACCCAGACCCACATCCTTGGCCCATCAGGGGACAGAGATGGAGGACCCTAACCCTCTGAACTGCATTCTCTCCCCTCCCCATCCCCACACTCCTGCAGGATGACAGCAAGGCTGGAGCAGAGGAAGATCACACCTACGAGGTAAGGGACAGGGTTGCTTAGCAGCTCTGAGCTGCAGTGCTCACCCCTGGCCGTGATGGTTAGAATGTGACCCAAACCTGACCTCCACTTTGTATTTCTAGGGCTTGAACATTGACCAGACAGCCACCTATGAAGACATAGTGACTCTTCGGACAGGGGAGGTAAAGTGGTCGGTGGGAGAACACCCAGGCCAGGAGTGAGGGCCACCATCACCCTGCTCAACTCTTGGGTCTCACTGCTTCCAAACCGCCTGGCTCACAGCCCATTCCCTGCTTCCTGGATACACCGGCCAGCGTCTGAAGCTGGACCATCAATGCCACCTCTCTTTCTAGCCCCTGGTCCCCAGCTCTTGCTGAACGGCCTGGGGTAGAAGGACAATAGGGTGGGGACATGGAATAAGGAGTTCTCTGGGGATAGACTTGACCCAAGGCTTCTGAAGTGCCATGCAGGATCTGTCCCTGTGTTTGGGACAGTAAAGCAGAAACTTGTTGGAATCTGCAAATGGACTCAGAGCACACTGGCTTCCTGAGGAGCCCAGGAAGGACCATAGTTCACACTGGCACCAGAAGGGGATGCCAGGATGCTATTTCTCTCTCCCATCCCAGGGATCACCTAAAACCTACAGCCCATCCTCCTGTGGAATAAACAATGTGTCTGACACCAGAGGCATTTGTGATATCCATCTCTTGATGCTGGCTGGGTGGGTGTGGTTCTGTAAGCTATGGTGACATCTGAATGTGGTACCTGTGAGCTTATGAAACTATGGGAGGGAGTGCCTGCCCCAGTCACCCTACCTTACTCTCTGGAGGCCCAATTGGGGCCTGCAGCCACATCCCCATCAACCCTGCCCTGGAACAATTGCTGGAGAAAGAGGATCCAACCCACCCTTCTGATGAACAGGGATGCCCTCAACCTGTTCTTCCTTAAACCATTAAGAGAGAGAGATTCCTGCTGGGTGTGGTGGCACACATCTTTAATCCTAGCACTGAGGAGGCAGAGGTACTTGGATCTCTGAGTTCAAGGCCAGCATGGTCTACAGAGTGAGTTCCAGGACAGACAGGGATATGGAGAAACAGAGACACAGACACACAGAGAGAGACACACACAGAAAGAGAGAGACAGACAGACACAGAGACAGACAGACAGACAGACACAGAGACAGAGAGACAGAGAGATTGATTCCTAAACAGGATTCAAATGGTGAATGTTGGGGGCTTTTGTTCAGGGTGATCCCAGTATCACAGGAAAGGAAGGCATCTTTAATCACCTCCCATGGACTCTAATGCCTTACAAATTAGGTCCTGACCTACCAGCTGTGAGAGTAACTGGGAGCCCCTTAAATAACTGGGAAGTCAGGCTGAGCAGTGGTGGCGCACACCTTTAATCCCAGCACTTGGGAGGCAGAGGTAGGTGGATTTCTGAGTTCGAGGTCAGCCTGTTCTACAGAGTGAGTTCCAGGACAGCCAGGGCTACACAGAGAAACCCTGTCTCGAAAAACAAAACAAAACAACAAAAACAAAACAAAACAACAACAACAAACAACTGGGAAGCCGGGGGCAGTTAGCCTATATAAGCCAAGCCTCTCTCCCAAGCCCCACTCCGGTGCTCTATTCCCTAACTGACCTCGGTTGAACCCATAACACACCTTTGCCATTCCTGCTGTGGATTCAGGCAGGTGAATCTCTACCCTGGGCAGCTGTCACCATGAGACTACAAATGCCATTGGAATTCAGGGTGGGACAGGTAGGTAGGGCACATGGGCCTGGGGCTGCGGGTCAGAGCCCCTGTCACGCAGTGAACCAGGATAGTTGAACTGGGCTGATCCACCCCCTGGCCTGGGCTGCCAGAGGGAACTGACTTGTTTTACCATCTGCCTTCACTGAGCTGGAGCCTCACTTTCCTGCTGCTTTGCATACTAGGGCTAATTCTGTCCCCTACCTCCACTAGGGACCAGGCAGCCAGCCAGGGTGGGGGAGTCTTAACTTCTTCCCTAAGTAGGATCTCCTCTGTTTGGGGCCACCCTGGTTCAGGGGAGACCACATTTCAGCAACAGGGGTTCCCTGGGCCTTGAAATGCTTGTTGACAAAGAATCATTTGGACAGGAAGCACCCGATCAGCAGATACCATCACAGGGCAGTAACTTCCATGGTTTTTATGGAGGAGCCCTTCTTGGGGTGTTTTTCTGTTTCAGGAGGGTTTATGGTTTCACTTTGTCTTGTGGACCCCTGGAATTCACACAGGCAGTGAAAACCTAGCTGAGCCCTAAGAGTGAATGTGAGCACTGTCTCAGACTTCAGGTGTCTTATCTGTAACATGGGAATCATAAATCCAGTCTGGCTGCCACAAGCCATGATAACACATGTCTATTGATCCCAGCTACCCAGGCTGAGGAAGGGTCTTGAATTCAAGGCTAGCCTTGGCAATATACTAAGAACTGTCTGAAAAACTGAAGGGAGTTGAGCCAGATACTGGGTATTTCTTATACAGAAAGATATGGAAAGCTTCATGAATTTTTGGGACAAGGCCTCTAACTGAGCTAAAGTCCTTAGATGAGGCTAGCCTGTTTGGCTATCCAGCCCCAAACATCTGCTATCTGCAACCCCAGCACTGGGATTACACAAGTAGGTGCTACCATGCCAGGGGGTTGTACATGTGTTCTGAGAACTAAAGGAAAGTCTTAATCTTTATGTGACCAGAGCTTTACCAACTGAGATAAACTGAGATAGGCTGGCATCTTGCCAGCCTATCTGAGGTTTCATTTTCCTTGTTTTGTTTTTGTTGTTGTTGTTATTGTTATTGCTGGTTTTTTGCTTTGTTTTTGAGACAAGGTTTCTCCATGTAGCCCTGGCTGTCCTGGAACTTGCCCTGTAGACCAGGCTGGCCTCGAACTCACAGAGATTCTCCTGACTCTGCCTCCTGAGTACCGGGATGAAAGATGTGCACCACCACTGCCTGGCTTTGTTTTCGTTTTTGATGTCACATCAAATCATCAAGTTTGTTTACTTTTCTGTCATTCTGTATCATTCATTCCATGAATTCTAAAACATGTCAAGTTCGTACAAACCAGGAAACGGAACAGGAATCAAAAGTTAGTACTGAATGAATAAATATTGAACACCTCGTTAGTGCTCCCAAATTTTTTGTGGAAGACCCACCCATCGTCATCTACAGGATACTGCTTAGCCCCAGCTTAACCATGGGAGTAAGTAATCTTAGTCCCATAACACACTCACAGGAAGAAAGCCTAGCAAGCTCAGAAAAACTGGCCAACAGCCGCACCCAGGTCTTGTGATCCAAAGATCCATTCTGCCTACTACTTCATGGCTGCCTCCCTCATGGGGCTTGGAAGCAATAAAATTGAAGGGAGGAAGGAAGGGACTGGGGGATAGAACCACGATGGGATGGCATTCCAGTAGGTGTTTAAAAGAGCTATGTTTTTATAAAGATCCACTCTTTCCATTTTCACAAAGTAGGAAACACCCCCTTGTTAATAGGGCCCGGACCGGCTCTTTTCTGCAGAATGCAGCTCAGAGGCCATGGGTGGGCACATGCCCCACTGCCCACTGGGGGAATCCAGCCAGGTCCCTCGGGGCCCTGGGTTAAGCACAGAATGGTTCCTCCTCCGCGCTAGCTTGACTTCCGGCCCTTCTCGATGCAGGTGCTGCTTGCGCTGGGGCCATCTGACCCATGGCCTTGGGTGTTTTTCCAGCCGAATTAGAGATGAGAGAAAAACAAAGTACCAAAGGCCACCTCTGTTTGGGTGGTAGCAGCAGGTAGTTCTCATCGCTAGCCACTGCTGAGCGAGATGTGCCACCTGCATGGGGACAGGACCTCACAAGGCACCTGGGAACATTGTTTGGCCTTGCGGGACTCTGCTGTTTTTAAGGTCACTTCAGAACCAGAGAGTTTCTGGATGCTTCCTGAGCCTTGGAGCTGATCCCCACTCCCACTATGGCATCCCCAACCCAGTGCCGCATTGTAATAAAAACACCAACGTTCAACTGGGGGTGCCTTTCCCAGCCCAGGAGCCTTTCCTTGGAAACGCAGCTGACTGCAAAGAACAAAAATTAACAGGCATTAAATTCTGAGTTCAGTCAGAACATAATTTGTTTAAAAACATTTGGACTGATCCTAGCACAGTTGGGTTTTTTTGTTGTTGTTTTTTGTTTTTTGTTTTTTTTTTCATCGGACCCTGGTGTGGTGGCTTACATCTGTAACCCCACTTGCCCCAAGCTTGGGAAGCTAAGACAGGAGACTGGACATGTGTGTGTCTGTAGTCAACCTGGGTTACCGAAAAAACCTAGTAAAATAAATAAATGAATGAATAAATAAACACACATATATGTCATCTTTTCTTGGATACACCTCCTCCACTTGGCAGGATGGAGAAGCCAGACACCACTGGGATCCAGATTTAGCAAGCATGGGTCGGTTTGTGTAGACTTGTTACCAGTGTGTGCATGCAGCCTTGTTTACTTTTACAGTTATTTGTGTGTGTGTGTGTGTGTGTGTGTGTGTGTGTATGTAACTGTACATTCGTGTTCCTATCCCTTTAATTTAAAAGCAGCTATAAAGCTAGGCATGGCCGCTCACAGCTGTGTTCCCAGCACTTGGGAAGTGGAGACCAGAGGATTACTATTTATTTCCGGGCTGGTTGGACTGTGTATATAGTGAGACTCTGTCTAAAAACAAACAAACCAGCCAAACAAAAAACCCACAATAACAGAAAAAACAAAAGAATTGTTTTAGTAAAAAGACTTTGAGACGAGACACGTCTGCTTGCTATTTGTAGCTGGTTTGCCCTCTGGGCTCCCTTGGCTCTCGTTCCCCAGCATTTGTTCCTGTGGACAGGAGCTCTTTGGTCCTCCGCCCAGTACTGCACCAGCTTCCCTGCTCCCTCCGTGGGGTGGCTTGTTCTCACCCCGGTAAAAAGAAAGGATCCAGTCTTTTGTTCATGGAGGTATGCCCAGCTTCCTGGTACTATGCTCACCTTGGGAGATGGACTGCCAGCACTTGCTCAATATCTGAGAGAGAATAGTGGCATGCACTTATATGCAATCCCAGCACTTGGGGACTGAGTTTGGGTCCAACCTGGGCTACACAGTGAGATCTCTGTCTTATCGAGAGGAGTAGAACAGGGCGGAGAATGAGTAGAAGAAAGGCAGAGATACCACCTCAAAGATGACAGTGAGGTGATGGGAACGAGATAATCACAAAAAGGTGAGACAAGGTGAGAGCAGGGAGCAGTTACTGAGGACACCCATTAGGAAAAGCATCCCAGACTTCTGTACATATCTCTCTCTCTCTCTCTCTCTCTCTCTCTCTCTCTCTCTCTCTGTGTGTGTGTCTACATGTAGGTGTGGGTGCACACACGTGCGTATACAAGCACATATGTGTGTTTGCATATGGAGACCAGAGAGCAACTTTGGATGGTACTTACTATTCCTCAGGTTATTTTTCAACAGGGTCTCTCTCTCTCTCTCTCTCTCTCTCTCTCTCTCTCTCTCTCTGGCCTGGAACTGGCTGGGTCTGCAAAGATGGCTGGCTCACTATCCCCATGGATCCTCCTGCCGCTGTCTTCTCAGCACCATGGTTATAAGAGTAATCCATTTACCAACCTTTAAACACACACACACACACACACACACACACACACACACACACACACAGGTTCTAGGGAACTTTACTGACTGAGGTATCTCTCTACCCCAGAACTTCTTTTTCAATAAGTCTCTCCCTGGGGAATAACCTCCAGAGTGGAGGCTAATCCACCTGTCCAGCTACAAGTGGATTTATCCCCCAGCATAAACAACCCCTACTGATACACAGGGGTGCCTGCCCAGCCTTCTACTCAGCCTTCTATGACCCGCCTTCTGCTCAGAGCCTTCTGCTGCATTGTGGGAAGAGAACTCCAGGGTCCAAGAAGATACAAGAAGTGAAACCATGAGGCACACTGAAACGTGCAATACAAATATGAGGAACAGTGGTGTGGTCTGCCTCACTGACCCAGGCTGCATCGGGATGTTTTTTTCCTACGACTTTTCTTAGTGTCTGTGGGTGGCCCGGTTCAATTCCTTTGATTCCTCCCACCTTCAGGGACCATCTGTGTGAGAGCTTGCTTGGCACTGAGGAAAGTCCTATCCATGCAGGCAGTGCCTTTGCCTTTACCAGAGCAGGCTTCTAAAGGGCTGTGGGGGGTGGGGGGTAGGAGGGCACTACAGAGTCATCACTTAGAAACTACAAGACCCAGGCAATTTATCTTGAAGCCTTGGTTTCCTCCGCTCTCAAGTGAGATGCACATGCCCTATTGTCCAGTACAGTTTCTGCCACAAGGTGGGTCTTCAGAAACACACATCTCCTGGAAAGGCCCTTGGGACTCCCCAGATAATACTCTCTGTTTTAGGGTCTAAGCCTGTCATAGTGGTGCATGCTTTTATTCCCAGAACTCAGGAGGCAGAGACAGATCTCTGTGGGTTCAAGGTCAGCCTGGTCTACAAAGGGAATCTAGGATAGCCAGGGTTCTGTTACACAGAGAAACCCTGTCCCGAAAACAAAACAACTTTAGAGTTCAAAGACTTTGACTCAATAGAGCAAGTGACCAACAGTGCTGAGACTCATGTACTAGCTGGAGACAGGGGCCTACACAGCACTCAGGATGCTGGGGCAGGAGGGTCATGGGTTTGAGGCCAGCCTGGGCTACACAGTGAGTTCCAAGGTAGCTTGAGCAAGAATATGTATGTGTATTTTTATTATATAGATATGAATGCAATAACCAACTTTGACTTCCAGAAGAGGACAAAGCAAGAAGAGGGAAGGGCCAGGCAGTGGTGGCGGATGCCTTTAATCCCAGCACTTGGGAGGCAGAGGCAGGTGGATTTCTGAGTTCGAGGACAGCCTGGTCTACAGAGTGAGTTCCAGGACAGCCAGGGCTACACAGAGAAACCCTGTCTCGAAAAAACAAAAAAACAAAGAGGAAGAAGAGGAGGAGGAAGAAGAGGAGGAGGAGGAGGAGGAGGAGGAGGAGGAGGAGGAGGAGGGGGAACGGGCAGGCTTCAAATTCCCAGTGAGGAGTGTGCAGAGCTATCCCTAACCCTCCTGAAGTCATCCCCACAACCAGAATTAGAAAAACGAGACTGTTTCCACCCACAGACTTGAACTTCAAAATGTAGAAGAGGCTGCTTTAGGATCAGGTCTATGACCTTGCCTGGTAGGTATGGAGAAGCCCAGAGACAGTCATGTCTGGAAACACAAAGGGCTTCCAAACATAGAAGCCCATGGACTCCAAGTTATAAGGGGTGTTCTTTGTGTATCTGTTCGTGTGTGTGTGTGTGTGTGTGTGTGCGTGTGTGTGTGTGTGTGTGTGTGTGTGCGCGCGCGCATGCGCGCGCACATGAATGCAGGCAAGCATGGAGACTAGAGGAGGGTATTGGACCCCCTGGAACTGCAGTTGTGAGCTGCTCCCTGGAGATGTTAGGAAACAAACTTGGGTCTTCTGTAAGAGCAGTCTGTGCTCTGAACTGCCGAATTATCGCTCCAGCCCCTTCATCTTGTTTTTAGTGAAAGGGTCTTTTACTGAACCTGAAACTCATAGGTTCATCTAGAGCAGTTCCAGGCATCCTGCTGTCTCTGCCTCTCCAGTTCTAGGATTACAGGTATACATAGCCATGCCCTGATTTACAAAGGCTAGATGCTGGGGATTCAGGCTTGGGTCTTCATGCTTGTGAAGCAAGCTCTTTAATGACTAAGCCATCTCTCCAGCTCTAAAATGTGTATTTCTTTGAGATGACTGGAGGTGTCAGTCTGAACTTTTGATGGCTGGAATCAGAGATGCTGCTCGCACTGTTTGGGCAGCCTCTGAAGTTATCCAAGGTCTCAGTAGTACACCAAGACTGGGCAACTTTCCAGAAGTACTGAACAAACCCTAACTCAAAGCTTAGCTTCTGGGGACTGGAGAGATGGCTCAGTGGTTAAGAGCACTGACTGTTCTTCCAGAGGTCCCGAGTTCAGTTCAATTCTCAGCAACCACGTGATGGCTCACAACCATCTATAATGGGATCGTGAGTCTGAAGACAGCTACAGTGTACTCACATACATAAAGTAAATAAATAATTCTTAAAAAAAAAAAAAAAAAGCTTAGCTTCTATTAGCAATGGATTCTGATTTTGGTCTCTGTCACCTGACATCCTAAAATGGTACGGACTAGAGAAAAGATCACCAACCCCCTCCGATCTCACATTTATCTTCAGGTTGCCCTCCCAGCGACTAACATTCTATAAAGACATATCCCCAGGGGTCCTCAAGGTCTTCTGGGCAACTCCATTCTGAGGTCATTTCAGTTTTGATATGGCAAAAGAAGGTGTCAATTATACCCCCAAGGGTACCTTCTTTCTTAGCGTCTGTATCTATGGTTAACCCCTGAAGCCTTCTCCAGACCTAGCTCCTACAGCCCTAGCAGCCTCCTCAGAGTACTGGATAAATCAGGGGCGCTGCTGGGAAGTGCTTGTGGGATATTTAGGTATTATATCTTTTGGTCCTTAATGGGGAGAAGTGCAGAGGCCCCAGCATTTGCATTGTAGACCCCAGGGACATGATTTTTCAATCTTGGTTGCTGACATCACAACCAAGTACTTCTGGAGAGATTTGCTTGCTTGTGTGTTTTCATACTGGATCAAACATTAAACATCCTGCAATCCAAAGGTAAGAGATCTAGACACAGGGAATGTTGAGGACTTGGATGCTGGTGAGCACCACATACTGACACAGCCCAGCCCTCTTTGGCCCTACCTTTGTCCTGTGGTGGGCTTTCCCTTCTGTACTCCATGTTCCTGGGCCATTTTCATATGGGAATTGTCAGGGAAAACAAAATGAGGTGAAGGTGTCCTTACATTTAAGGATGAGACCCAGTACTCAGGATTCAGAAACTAAAATGACTGGGTGATTCCACACAGGTCTAGGGATAAGGGGCCTTGGGCCATGGACCATGGGAGCTGCAATGCTGAGGGAGCTGCTGTCTCAGCAGAACCAGCTCTTAAGCTCTTGAATTTGTTCCTTCAGTCTCTTCCTCTGAAAAATGGGTGTGATGTGTACACCACATTCCCAAGTTGGCCATGGGACCAAATGTGAGTTCGTTTTTTGCCTCCTGAGAAGCTCTTGACAGATGCTAGGGGAACAGAATACTACAGTGGGTGAACTGGCTTCTTTCAGAGTGCCCACCCTGATTCCCAGTTCAGCCAGAAGACTCAAAACCCTGAAGAGCTTTCTAAACTTTGAGGTGCTCAAAGCTTTAAGGCTGTAGAGGGAAGCACCTGAGGTCCAAGTCTGTTTACAAGAATCTTGCTTCTTGGTTTACAGATGCATGTACGGCAGGTCCAAGGAGGAGGTTTGGGTCCTGTGCTCCACAGACCTTAGAGCTTGTGGGAGAACATTGTGGTGCGTGACTAGTGCACTCTAGTGGTCAGTGTTAGCACTGCATCCAGCTGCCCTACACCAGTTTATGCTAAGGGAGAAGTCTCCCTTTTCCCAATACATGTATATTCTCTCTCTCTCTCTCTCTCTCTCTCCCCCCCCCTCTCTCTCTCTCTCTCTCCCACCCCTCGGTTATTTTCACTTCTATGATTGTGTATGTGTGTGAGTCTATGTCACATGTATGAGAGTGCTCATGGAGGCCAGAAGAGGGCATCAGATCCCCTAGACCTGGAGAACAGATGCTTGTGAACCACTTGACATGGGAACCGAACTCAGGTCCTCTGGAAGAACAACAAGCTCTCTTACCACATAACACATCTCTAAATCCAGAACATAGATAGATAGATAGATAGATAGATAGATAGACAGACAAACAGACAGATTTAGACTCAAGAAGAAGAGGACAGAATAAGGCCAACAAAATAGCCAAGGAGGTATAGGCACCTGCAGCCAAGCCTGAGTATATGAGTTCAATCCCTGAGACCCGCATAATGGAAAGGTGGAACCAATTCCCAAAAGTTATCTTCTGGTCCCTACACACACACACACACACACACACACACACACACACACACGTAACTGAAAAAGAAACCTCCATGGAGACAACGCCACCTCGGAGCCCCTCGTCTCAGTGAACAAACAACAGTACCCTGCCAGAGTATCCTACCCCTGGATTCAAGGTACTCTCAACAGGACACGTTGGGTGGTCTCTGTAGCTGAGATCTTGCATATCCAATGCCCATAAACCTGGCAAAGGTGGCGATGGAAAGATAAGATCAGGACGTGACCACAGGAGAGGAGTGGGGACGCAGTGAGTGGGAGGAGCTTCTAAATTATCCATCAGCACAAGCTGTCAGTGGCCCCAGCCATGAATAAATGTATAGGGGCAAAGGCAGGAGCTTCGGGGTCGAGGAAAACAGGTAGGGTATAAAAAGGGCATGCAAGGGACCAAGTCCAGCATCCTAGAGTCCAGATTCCAAACTGTTCAGGGTCTCGTGGACAGATCACTGAGTGGCGATGGCTGCTGGTAAGCATGCGCAAATCCCCTGGGTGTGGTTTGGACCCAGGGGCCCTAAAGATCAATCTGAGGTTTCTAATGTGAGTACATCCCAACTTCCGCCCATGTTGGGAACACTCTGGGTCCCTATGGGGATTGGGAGAGACTGGTCATTGCTCCCAGGTTTTTCCTGCTCCCCCATCTCTCTCTCTCTCTAGACTCTCGGACCTCGTGGCTCCTGACCTTCAGCCTGCTCTGCCTGCTCTGGCCTCAGGAGGCTGGTGCTTTCCCCGCCATGCCCTTGTCCAGTCTGTTTGCCAATGCTGTGCTCCGAGCCCAGCACCTGCACCAGCTGGCTGCTGACACCTACAAAGAGTTCGTAAGTTCCTGGGGATGGGTGCTTGCCTATGGAAGCAGGAAGGGGCAGATCCCACCCTACACTCCTGCCCCCAGGAAGTCATAGGAGGAAACTATGGGGTGAGGATCTCGAGCCTTAAGATGAGCATAAACAGAGTGAACCCTTCATAACATAGTAATGATGGCGAGCTACAAGCTGGTCCCTCAGTGACTACCCTTCCTCCAGGAGCGTGCCTACATTCCCGAGGGACAGCGCTATTCCATTCAGAATGCCCAGGCTGCTTTCTGCTTCTCAGAGACCATCCCAGCCCCCACAGGCAAGGAGGAGGCCCAGCAGAGAACCGTGAGTAGGCCTTATTTGCACAAATCCTCTTTTCCCTCCAAGCAGCCCTAACTGCACTCCAGACCAGGGACCAGCTCCTCCCTGAAACTGGGGTAACCTGGGACTCCCAGGCAGAGGTCACTAGGCAATACACTGCACCCAGCCTTTTTTTCCTCAGGACATGGAATTGCTTCGCTTCTCGCTGCTGCTCATCCAGTCATGGCTGGGGCCTGTGCAGTTCCTCAGCAGGATCTTCACCAACAGCCTGATGTTTGGCACCTCGGACCGTGTCTATGAGAAACTGAAGGACCTGGAAGAGGGCATCCAGGCTCTCATGCAGGTAAGGATGGACCAAGGTCCCTAGCCTGGGGTTATACTGACCTTTACCTCTACCTGGAGGCTAGCTGAGGGCTCTCTGCTCTTCTCTGTTTACTGGTCAGGCCTGAGACCCTTGAGAAGGCTTCTTACTCATGTCTCCTTATGAAGACTCCAGGCCTTTCTCTAGTCCTGGCCTGGGGGAAGGCACAGCTCCTGAGTCTCCTGCCCTTCTTCCTCATGGCAGGAGCTGGAAGATGGCAGCCCCCGTGTTGGGCAGATCCTCAAGCAAACCTATGACAAGTTTGACGCCAACATGCGCAGCGATGACGCTCTGCTCAAAAACTATGGGCTGCTCTCCTGCTTCAAGAAGGACCTGCACAAGGCGGAGACCTACCTGCGGGTCATGAAGTGTCGCCGCTTTGTAGAAAGCAGCTGTGCTTTCTAGCCACACACCAGTGTCTCTGCTGCACTCCCCTGGTGCCTCCCTGTACCCTGGCAACTGCCTTCCATCCCTATGCTTTGTCCTAATAAAATTAAGATGCATCATATCGCTCGACTAGATGTCTTTCTATTATGGGATAGAGCAGTTGTGTCAATGTGCATCCTGGAAGCCAACCTGCAAGAATCCTGTGGGCAGATGGAAGAGCATCCTGGCTCTCCCTGGACCAGAAAGAACCCACACACCACTTTCTCCGTTACACAGAGTCTGTTCCCACTTGGTGACCAAAATCCCAGCTCTCTCAGCATTCAGAAGCCAATGAGGCCATAGGCCACCCCCATAAAGTACCCAAAGGCATCCCTCCCTCCTCCAGCCAGAATCAGGAAGACCAAATGGCTCCCTGCCCGAGAGATTGGCAAGAAATGAAAGGGAGACGAAACACAGAAGGGAAATGAGAAAATGAGTAAAATCACAGATTTACTCTTGTACCTAAATCTTAAAATGGGTTTTCATTCATATCAACTACCCATGGGAAATGGAGGCAGTTCATACATGAGTTTGGAAGCTATGCATGGTGACACACATCTGCAATCCCAGAATTTAAGAGGCTGAGGCAGGAGGATTGCTGTGAGTTTGAGTCTAGCCTAGCAGTTCTGACCTCTGAATTAGGGTAAGGGGCATGGAAGAGTGGTCCTAAGACTGCAGTAGTAATTCCAGTGAGTACCAGGTAGGGGATGAGGGGTGGTGCAGTTGGGAAGGTGCTTGGCTTGCAAGCACGAGGATCTGAGTTCAATTTCCAGAATCTACATTAAAAAACAAACAAAACCCCACAAACCCTAAACAACAAACCCGGGCATGAGACTGTAAGCCTAGCTCTGGGGTAGCGGAAGCAGGCAGATCCCTGCTCACTTCATGAACTGTGAGAGACCCTGTCTCAAAAAGTAAGGCTCCTGAGGAATGACATCTGAAGTTGTCCTCTTGTCTGTGCAAGCATGTACATCCGTGTGCACTGAACACACAGGCACACATACACACACATACACACACATACACACACATACACATACACACACATACATACATACACACATACACACAAATAGGTATCAGATAGAGAAAGCTTGTTGGGTGGAGATAAATCACAGTTGCCACGAGGCTTCCTTGTGAGGGAAGGCTACAACAGAGAAGGGTAGGGATCTGTATAACCAGAAGAATTGAGGGCCAAGCTAAACAGGGGCTCCTCTGACCTTGTCACCATTTACCATGGAACAATAGGTCTCTAAAACCCTCTGAGGTGGAGACATGCAGACATATATGGGAGATTTAAGATTGAACATTGTATCTATGGAAAACATTTTAAAGGAAAGCAGGACCTTTCTGCTCTGGAAGGTGAGTCTGCTTGATCTGAAGTCCTTCCAATCTCCCTTGTCCTGCCATTGACAAGGTTTTATCGTTTTTATTTGGTTTTATTCATTTGTTTGGTTTTGCTAACTATGGCACCAATGCTGCTCAAATAGATGACTTTGATCCTGGTGTCAGACTTGTGTAGCAGCTAGATTCAGATTCAGAATGATGTGGCCAATGCTGTATGTACCATGGCCTTCTCTGAGCTGAAAGACCCAAGACATCTCATCCCGTTAAACTATGATTGAATGGAGTGTGTGTCGGGTAATGGAGACAGAATAGCAGTTGTGAAGTGTACAAAGCATTTTGGAGATGAATGGTGACGAGCCAGTCAAGGACCACGTGGGGACAGAGGTGGATGAGCTCGGGGGGGGGGGGGGGTTAATCCATGTTTCTTACTAAGAGTAGCAGCTGTGTCTTTCCCCCTAGTCTCCTACATGTAGATGCATCTTCTCTCAGCCTCTTACTCTGATCCTTGGGACCAGCCTGGGCTGGTGCACCAGAAAAACCAGGATGAGGGGCTGGGGGGATGGCTCAGAGGTTAGGAGCATGTGCTGCTCTTCCAGAGGTCCTGAGTTCCAACATCCATGTTGGGTAACGCCAGTTACTGGGGATCCAATACCCTCTTCTGTTTACCTGCACATATATGGCAGACGCATAAATAGAAGTCATTAATCTTAAATAATAACAACCAGGATAGTACAAATATCAAAATGACTACCAGCCTAGATCTTACATAAGAAAATTTTTTTAAAAAGTTTGTATTCATGTCCAGTACATGTCCAGACTTCAGCCCTCACTGGCAACCTGATAAAAAACTGGACCCTTTGCTTTTTTTTTTTTTTTTCTTTTCGGTTTTTCGAGACAGGGTTTCTCTGTGTAGCCCTGGCTGTCCTGGAACTCACTCTGTAGACCAGGCTGGCCTCGAACTCAGAAATCCACCTGCCTCTGCCTCCCAAGTGCTGGGATTAAAGGCGTGCGCCACCACTGCCCGGCTTGGCCCTTTGCTTTGAGGCAGCCTGAGCAGTGCTGGTCCTGTCCCCTTGAATAAAGGCCTCTCTTAGAGTTTTGCTGCATGTCCACACCCTGTGGCACATTCGTTTCTACAATCACTAAATAAAAAGTTCCCTTGACTGACAGCTTTGGTGTGAAATGCTCAACACACAACAGTAAAAATGTAAATTTTATATTGTGTATTTTTTGTCACAATTTTTTGGGCTGAGGCAGAAGACAGTCTTCCTCAACATCCCAGGCTGGTGTCAAACTCAAAATCCCTGTGCTTCACTCAGCTTTCCAAGTTCTGGGAACACAGGTGTGTGCTACCATGCCTGGTACAACAAACTTTGTTTTCTAGATAGCCCAGGCTGGCCTTGAACTTGTAATCCTCCTGCCTCATCCCTTTAAGCACTTAAAGACATGCAGTACCAGACAGGCATGATGGCACACGTCTTTAATCCCAGAACTTGGGAGGCAGAGGCAGGTGAATCTCTGAGTTTGAGGTCAGCTTGGTCTACAGAGTGAGTTTCAGAACAGCCAGGGCTACACAGAGAAACCCTGTCTTTAAAAATGAGAGGGAGGGTCTGGCTCAGTGGTTAAGAGCACTGACTGCTTTTCCAGAGGTCCTGAGTTCAATTCCCAGCAGCCACATGGTGGCTCACAACCATCTGTAATGAGATCTGATGCCCTCTTCTGGTGTGTCTGAAGACAGGTAGAGTGTACTCATATACATAAAATAAAAATAAATAAATCTTTAAAACTGAGAGATGCAGTACCACACATAGTTCAAAAAACTTTAAGCAGTGTTTTTCTAGTGAAAAGTCTTCCTGAGGTACGGCTCACACTAGGAAGGATTCAACAGGTGTATTTCAAGTGCTCCTTGATCCCTATAGCCATTCCTGGGTCATTTGTTCATTTTCCCCCCTTGGAGGTGCTGTTGCAAACATTTTGGACAGCCAGGTTGTTTCCAGTCAGTTTCAGCAAGGTCTTGTTTTCCTGGGGTGAAGTCGAATGCTGTTTGCTTTAGGACAACTCAGCTGTTGCATCAGCCTTGTGTTGCTAGGCAACCACCTCTTTCCCTTGGTCTTTTGGTACCTATTCATTTCCCTGTCAGAGATTCCCATCAGGTGCTTTTTGTAGTCCTTGTGACAAAAGTACCTCATCTAAGGGGCAACTCAAGGCTAAAGAAGTTTAATATGGGTCAAAGCTCCAATGTCCGTCATGACTAGGGAAGATCTAGCTGTCCACAATGCACAGTGACATCTTTCACATCTTGGTGGAGCAGGAGGTAGAGATGGCAGACTGGGCCCAGGATGGTATATCTCCGAGGCCTGCCCTTGGCAACCTGTCTACTAGCGAGCCCCTAACCCAAAGATTCCATGGCTTCCCTAAAACAGTGTCACCAGTTAGGGACCAAGCATTCAAACATTTCTAGGGGAAATTTAGCATTCAAAGCATAGCACATCTTTTAACCAGAGGCTTGGTGTCTGGGGCTTCCTGCTGCTGAGGTCAGAATATCTGACCTTTCTGTCTTGGGAGTGGAAGTCTCTGACTTTCTGACCAGCTAGGACCAGCAGTGTTACAGGAGATTCTGAAGTCTAAATGGCTGGAATCTTTGCGAGGCCATCATTCCAGGGTGTGGGATAGTGAGTTTGAGGCTAGCCTGGGTTACATAGGGAGACTTCCCAAACACACACACACACTACATTTTTAAAACATGGTAAGTGCGAGGTTAAGGAGAGTAATTCATGGCCTTTTGAACTTTACTAACAGGTGAGTTCTCCTTTCCTAAAGCATGAAGCCATTTAGCCTGGTCGTAGTCTTCCCGCATCTTCTTTAGCTTGTCCTGCAGAGTTGACCCAAGTGCTACAGATCTCACTGATGATCTTGTAGAAGCACCCTTCCCATGTGCCCCCACTCCATTTGGCTGACAGATAGCTCAGGGCATGGAGGGATCTAATCCTAGCCTAGCCAAAGGTCAGTGTGAGTTTTCAGTTGCTGGTATTGTGGTTTCATTCTGCTGCTGTGATAAAACTCTGATGAAAAGCAACTTAGGGAGAAAAGGGAGTCTCTCAGCATACAGGTTTCAGTCCATTACTGAGGGAGGTCAAGGCAGAATCTCAGCAGAACTCTGGGGGAATGCTCCTTGCTGGTTTGCTCAGACTCATGCTTAGACAGTTTTCTATGGATCACCTGCCCAGGGAATAGCACCACCCATGGTGGGATGGGCCTTCCTACATAAACAATCCCCACCCCAAAAATAGGCCATAAGATAACCTATTTGGGAAAACCTCTCAACTGTGAATCTCTTCTCAGGTGACTTTAAGCTGTGTCAAGTTTTGACAGATTAATTTGAGATACTGGACATATATACCCTTTCCAGGGATCCTCTGGTCCTAAGCTTGAGATTTTACCAAGGAATGGAGTTCTAGTAGAATTTTTTTTTCTGTCCTTTGTCTTGGAATGAATAGTGCCAATATTGTTAAGAATTGTCTTTGGGGGTTTTCAAAGTCTAGGCTTATATACCAGGTATGGTAGCACACACCTTTAATGTCAGTACTGAGAAGGCAAAGGCAGGTAGATATTTTATAGAATCAGGTTAGTATAGTCTGCACAGCGAGTTTCTGGCCACACAGGCTTACATAGACAGCCTCTGTCTCAGAAACAAAAGTAAAACAAAAGGTGGAATTATGAGAGACACAAGTACTGTCTTAGTCAGGGTTTCTATTGCTGTAACACCAGGACCTAAAAGCAAGTTGGGGTTTATTTGGCTTATACTTCCAGATCACAGTCCATCATAGAGGAAGTCAGGACCAGAACTCAAGCAGGGCAGGAACCTGAAGCTGATGCAGAGGCCATAGCGGGGTGCTGCTTACTGGCTTGCTCCTCATGGCTTGCTCAGTCTGTTTTCTTATAGAACCCAGGGCCACCAGCCCAGGGATGGCACCACCCACAATGGGCTGGGCCCTCCCCCCTTGATCACTATTTGAGAAAATGCCCTACAGCTGGATCTCATGGAGGCATTTCCTCATCTGAGGCTCCTTTCTCTGTGATGACTCTAGATTGTGTCAAGTCTACACACATAGCCAGCCAGTACACTAATATGAGAGATGTGACCATGGAAAGCTGAGCAGGAGTCAGCAGGATCATCTGAGATCCATGGCAGCCAACAGGGACCTAGCAGGGCCATCTGATAACAGTGGCACCATGTGGCAGTGAGAAATCACAGCAGTCTAAACCACTAGCTCCCCTTGCTAGGCCTAGGAAGCCAATGACATTGTTAAGTTTTGGGTTCATGTGCCTTAATGTTTCCCTAAGTGGCATTTGCAAATATGACTGTTGCTGACCTGGCCTGGTGCCACTAATTCAAGACAGTAAAATGTCTGAGGTCCCTGGATTAATATGATCTTAAATCTGCTTCCTAATGTACCTTCCCACGTGCTCACCTTGAGAAGATGACTTTGTTTGAGAGGAACTACCAAATTCAGTGTGGAAATTGGCATTGTGAAGGCCTTTCAAGGAATACTGACTTACAAACTTGAAATACTTCCTAGGTCCTGAGTTAGACTTTCTCTAAACAAACCACACATTTCTGGTCATAGAAATGAATGTGCCTTCAGTTTGGACCTGGGTCCCCCAAAGGCCCACGTCTTAAGGGCTCCCAGGCCATGGCACCATTGGGAGGCCATGAAACAAGATGGCGCCTAGTGAAATGTCCTGAGGGGATTCCTAGAATTCTGGCCCTTTCACATGTCTCTATTTGCTTCCTGCTTCTGTGATGTGGAAGGCCCCCTCTGTGCTCCCACCACAGTACACTGCCTCTACACAAGCCTAAACAAGTCGAAGACTTAGAAACCACGGTGGAAATCATTCTTTCTTATAGGTTGACGTACCTGTCACAGCAACAGAAAGTGAGCACATTCCTCAAAGATTCTAAGTTTGTAGAAGCAAGGACAAGCCTTTGTTTACCATGGGGCCTCTGTTGCCTTGTATGGTGAAAGCAAAAGATAATTTTTTTCACCAAATCCTTAACCTCAGATTCAGGATGGCGCAGGAAGAAAGGGAGACACCCTTTGGCATCTGATGTTGCATTGTTTCTAGCTAGCGTCTATAAGGTGGGGACTGGGTACAAGCATGAGCTTTGGTTTTGAGAGCAGGAAACACAGGAGCTGGCTGGAGCTGAGACTGCCTGCTGTAGGCTGCTGACTGGAGCTGAGACTGCCTGCTGTAGGCTGGCTGCTCATGTTGCAAACTGGAAGCTATCATCAAAGTTCTGAAACACAACCATTTGGCTTAATATAACAAAAGCTTCACTTATGACAACGGGAGAAGAAACTCATATTCACAAAGCCTATTTTATTTTGCCACAGCTAACATTTCAGTAGATATTTCATGACAGCTCTGGAGCAAAGACCTGGCTTGATATTCTTTAAGCCATCACCTAGGAGGACACAGTCCTTCTGAAGGACTGTGAAAGAAGCTGAGCTGTTACAGCATAGGGAATACCAGTCACAGAGAATTCTGGTGACAGGACAGAGACTCATCTCTGTGTTAAGCACACTGCTGTGGGGTTGTATACTTCCAACCCAGGTGGGACTCTGTGACACTGATGACAAACGTAGGCAATTCTCATAGAGAGGGAGCCATGGGACTCAAGAAACTTACAGTATGGTACCCTAAGATCAAGTTCATGGAAGTATTCTATCTTCTACTTTAAAGCAGCCCTCCAAAAGTTAGATAAGGTATGATGGTACATACCTGTAATCCCAGCACTCAGCAGCCTGAGGCTGGGGGATCACAAGTTCGAGGCCGTCTTGTGCTCCATAGTAAGTCCTGGGTATTTTGTTTTGTTAGAAAAATAGGTAAGCGACTTCACTGATCCAAAGTGAAATTGCAGAGGGTTACTAGGGTGACACTTAACCTGCCAGCATCCTTCATGATGTCAATGGGCACCGTTTGGGGAGCAGGGGAGTATGGTCAGGGGAAGAGTTCGAATTCCTGCCTATTGGTTTGCTACCTATCCTATGAAGTCTTGTTCCTGAACTATGAAATAAGTTCTTAGTCGGTCATCCGCAAAAACCCTGAGCAATGCCCTCCAGGATATTTCTGATGATCCTTCCTTCTCCTTTGCTGTTTGGGAGGTGGGCAGTGAGAATGAGGGGTAAGGACAGGGCCTTCTGTGTGCCCGAGAGTGGACTAGTTAAATACAGAGTAAGAGTGAGAGGATCCCTCACAGATGGAACAATCAGACTGAAATGTCTACAAACTGGAATGAACTCAACAGAGAAAAAAGCTCCAGATGGACTGGATGCAAGCCATGTGGGGCCTGAAACCCTGCTTTGGGGGACAACGGAATGCAAGGAAATGAAGCCTCACATTGTCTCCTCCTTCCTCCTTGGCTCTCTCTTGCATCCCCGGTAGCTGAAATCACACTCAAGCAAAGAGCTGTTTGTGGTCAGCAGAGATGCGTATTACACTCCTCTGCCTCGGCCTGTATATCCGAAAACTGGCCCTCCTCGCCTCTGTTCTGCTCTTTCTTCCTGTGCGTCCGTATCCTATTGCTTCTTTTGCAGGGCTGGAAGCTCAGGTATAATGCTATGGTGATCACGGCCATGCCCAGGGTAAAAATGATGATGATGAAGATAGTGGAGGAGCTGATTCCCTCATGCAGGCCTGTGTAGGCACAGAAGACAGAACTGGGGAAGGCAGGCTGAGGACAAGAAAATCATTCCACCCCAAGCTACCAAGCCCATGCCTCATACTCCAGCCAAGGAGCACCCTCATGCATCCATGCTTGTGTGAGAATCCCAAACCCCTGGGGTGCCAGACAGCAGGTGCAGCAGGTACCTTGGACAACAACAGCAATGTCTTTGCTGACAGAGCCGAGTGGGTTGGTGGCTGTGCAGCAGTAGGTTCCCATGTGGTTCTGTGTGGCCTTCTGAGGTACATCAAGGTCAAAGATCATCCCATTCCAGACACACACCAAAGCTGGGGTGGGGTTTCCCTCTGGGATGCAGGCAAGCATCTGATCCATGCCTTCTACCCATATCTGGTTGCCAGGGCAGCCAGATTCCTGAAACCTTGGCTTGTCTGCAAGAGAGCCCCGCCAGGAGCCCAGTTCTATGACCTGTTCCCTTCTCACTTCCATTTACAGCTTCCTTCCCCATCAACTCAAATGCTGCCCCCTCAACCCAACACTTTCTTCCTCACGGAGAAGAGAATCAGCTCTCTGACTAAACCCTTCCCTATTGCAAAGATATGAGCTGCAGCCTAGGGCATGTCTGTGGACTCAGGCTAAGTGATAACACAGCCTTGTTGGTGACCCAGGGGACTTTCCCATCTTAGCTTCTTGGTGGGCAAGGGGTGAGAGCTCAGAAATAGGATTTCCTCATTTTTCAAAACACAAATCTTGATATGGAATATTGGAGGTTTCTCTCCTCAGCGGCTGCCTCAGCTGTCTCCTCTTATTCTAAGTCTCCCAGCCACTGGTCTCAACTAACAGTCTGACTACAGAACCCTTTCCTTTCTGGGCTGCCTCTCCCATCTTGCTCCCACTCACTTTCCTGAGTGCAAGACAAGCTTGGTGGGAGTTTATTTTCTTTTCTTCTCTGGGTTTTTCCAACTAGAAAAGTGTGGCCCCTTTACTAACAAAGCTACTAGCTAGCATCACTAGAAGGGAAACTAAGTATCTTCACTTTGTCCAGGGGTACAGGGCCTCTCCTCACATAAGACATGAAGCTGGATCTCGGTGGTTTTGACCAGTCGCTGGCCCTGCACCTCCAAAGAGGCCTCACAGGAGAGAGTTCGTCCATCATCTTCCTCCCTGGCAGTAAACAGAAGCCAGGCAGACTCCCCAGGAGCAGAGAAGTTTAGGGATCCCTGAAGCCGAAGAGTAGGGCTAGGTGATGTTAACGCATGGCCTGAGCAGGTCACATTAACGGCTGTCCCTGCCCGAGGGTAAGCATCTTCTACCTCCAGGATTGGTGGAGGGAAACCTACAAAGAAAGGAAAAAGAACAGTGGACACATTTTCAAGCCTCGTGTGCCCTTCTTGTCTCTTCTTGTTGGAGGTCTCCTTGGGTAGACGATGTCAGGAGAGACTTGGGATGACATTATCGCTTCTGTAAAGGCTCAAGAGCAGGGACAACACCGTGGTTTAAGGACTGGGGAGCTTCCCTTCAGCAATATACCTGGCCACACTGGGCTAGGCCTCTTCTTCGAGGACAGTCTCCTTATAGTGTAGATTTCTTACTGGTTCAAATGATTATTCTAGAATGAAGTACAAGCATCTCAGCAGGACAGGTTAGGAAACTGAAGGTGGAGGCCACACAGAGCTACTGTCACAATCAGGTCTCTAACCCACCTCCATCAGAGAAAGAGGAAAGCTAATGCTCACTTAAGAAGATACTCAGCAGAGGTTAGCAAGGATAAATATCTGTAGTCAAGTCCATGCACATCGCTAGCAAACTCTCCCTAGCTGAGACCCTATACGGAGAAGGGACGGGGTCACTTACTGTAGACATACACTGGTTTCCTTGCTTTCTGCTCCACAGGACCCAGAGACACGAGGCAGGTCAGTTCCTGGTCACCGGTCTCCATGGCCCGAATGGTGGCACTGGCCCATGCTGCATCTTCCTTCCAGGAGGAGAAAGGGCTCAGCTCCTGGTCTTCCAGGAACATTCGGAAGACAGCTTCCTGGGCTGGAAACATTCTAGCTACCTCACAGCTCACAGTCTCGGCCATGCCAACTTCCAGCAGTGAAGGCACCCCGATCTGGGGATTCTGAGAGAATTCTGCCAAGTAATTGAGAAAAAGAAAGGAGGAAAGCCACGGTCATGTGTCACATGGGACGCCGTGGAAGGGGACAGGGCTGATGGTGAACCAGAGGTGAGGCTCAGTCACCCTCACCCCTAAACCCTGTGGGAACAGAGTCCCAAAGGGCAAAGCAGGCCCTGGGCTCCTTTCATGACTGGACTCTGACTCACCAAAGATCCGGAGTTGCTTTGTGGCTGACCTGCCATGAAACAACCCCCCACCTTGTGGGCTCAGATCCAGTTCTGCTCGGCAGGAGAAATTGTGCCTGTCATTCCCCCGGTGGGCTCTGGCATTGACGGTGACCTCAGCTCTTTGGGATACCAAAGATAAACTCAGGAAGTCTTTTCTGTGCAGTTCTTGGTCACCCTGGAGGAGGGTAAGGGTGAGGCTCTGCAGGGGTGCCACACTAGGCACGTGACACTTCACTGTGAAGGCTTCATCCATGGCCACCCACTCAGGCTGCAGGTCCAGGATCACCTGCTCTGGTGGCTCTTTAAGACAAAAGGGCAAACCTTCATGAGGGGCCACTCACCTCCAGAAGGAAATGTCTCAACCGAAAGTGACTGTGACCCTTAAAGCTTCAGGGGACCCAGAAGCTTCCAGCTCTCTGTCTACTGAAGGTGGCCATGGCCAAGAATTTTGACAGTTAACAGGAAGGCCTCTGCTTTGAGTATTCCTGCCATTCTGAGACATTTTAGTTCTTATCAGGTTTCAAAGGCATAAGAAGCTTGGCAGATAGGTCTTTAGCAGTCCATGAAAACTACCACACCCTCCCCACAAGGATCCCACTCATTCTTACCTTTGCCATGCAAGATGGCCCCATGTAGGATCCTGCCTAACAGTCCCAACACCTCAGAGCCTCTTTCCTGATCTGTAGGAGGGGCACTCAGGGCCTGCACCATGGGCTTCTCTAACTGCCCCAGCTCAAAAGACTGTCCCTCCCTGGTGATCCTAAGAGCTAGCAGCAAACAAGCCAGCACTCATTTTACACTTGTCTGGTCACTCAGAGGCTGGCATTCTTAGCATCTGCTCCCTGTATGGTCTGTGTATTCTCAAGGATGCCCCATGGCTTATGGTGTAAACTCAGAAGGGAGAGAATCCTGACAGTATGGTTGAATCTTTACTTGGTGTGTGTGTGGTGTGTGTGTGTGTGTGTGTGTGTGTGTGTGTGTGTGTGTAATTCTCTCTCCCGAGAAAACTTCCTGCCTAATTCTTCCTAATTAGGATGCCTTCCTGTCTCTCCATTCCTCTCTTCTTCTAAGCCCTCCACTGTCCGTACTCACGGTACATGGTGACGTCAAGCACAGTGTCCTTCTGCACCCCTGCACAAGAGAAGAAGCACTGCAGCACAGAGTTCTCTGTGATGTCCTCCAGGAGAAACTCCTTCCACTGGGACCCTTTGCTTAGCTGGGTTTTCTTTAAGAAGGTCTCGATTCCACTGGGCCCAGGGTCTGGGCAGGTGGTACTGCAGTTGATGGTTAGGGAGTGTCCAAACTCTACCAGGGCCCGATTTGGATGAACAGACACCTGAAACAGCTCTTCCGAGGTTCCTGAAAAGAAGCACACATGCCAAAAAAGCTGGTGAGGTCCAGGAGATCCAGAATGCATCGAGAGGCCATTCTGTACATGTGATCTGGGTTAGAGAAAAAGGAACCTGTCAAGAATAACAAAGTTCAAGGATCTGGTGAGTTAGCCCTTGCATCACCAAGGGAGAGTCCTGATCCCAACCTCACTCCTGTCCTGTAGTCTAGATCTTGCCACAGACTCTAAGGCATTTTGAAAAGTCATATCCTGGAAAGCATTCTCTTTGTAAACTTCTAGAGGTCTTCGTAGCTGTCTGGGATCAGGCACTAAAGACCCTAATGGGGCCTTTATTCTTATACTCCAAAGCAGTATTTCTCCAAATGATAATTCTCCAGAATCACCTGGAATGGTTGTAAAACTGCAGACTCCAGACAGACTGAATACCAGCTAGTGAACACCTGGAAATATGCTTGAGAACAAAAAAAGGCCTCTTGGGAACCCTTCTATCACAGAACCATGAGAACGAAAGACTTCAAGGTAGCTCCCATGCTCACTTGTATCCCACAGAACGTTCTCCCTCTTCTGTGAAATTCCTCCATTTTGCTTTGTGATGCTAAGATGAATGTTTCACTGTTTGAAAGTTTAGCATACATGATGGTTTGGCTCTCAAGTGTCCTCAGAAGCCCATAAGCTAAAAGCTTGCTGCCAGCTGCAGCACTTATCAGGAAGATCCTGTTGCCAGCTGTGGCACTATCAGGTGGTAGGCTCTTTAGAAGGTGGGGCCCGGTGAGGGGGGCCCTGCATGCATGTCTTTGCACCAAGTGCATATGAAAATCAGAAGATGCTGGATCCCCCGGAACACAAGCATAGGATGACTGTAAATGGCCATGCAGGTCCTGAGAACCAAGTCTAGGTCCTCTGCAAGAGCACCACACTCATAATGGCTGGACCATTTCTCCAGCCCCAAGAAAAATATTTTTGAGAAAATGAAAAAGGAGCTGCAGATGTAGCTTACCCAGTCCATTGCTTGCTTAACATGCACAAAGCCTTGGGTTCAGTCCTCATCACTGTATAAAACTGTCAGGGCAGTTGTGGTATATTCCTTTAGTCCCAGGAATTGGGAGGCAGAGGCAGGTAGATCTCTGTGGGTTAGAGACCAACCTGGTCTACAGAGTGAGTTCCAGGACACCCAGGGCTACACAGAGAAGCCCTGTCTCAAAACAAAAACAAAAAACAAAACAAAACCCCAGGAGGTTTTGAAAATTTTATTTATTGTTAGTGTATGTATATGTGTGTACACACACATATACTTAAATCACTTACCATTATATGTGTATGAGAGAGGGAGAGAGACAGAGAAGAGGAAGAAACAGGGCAGTGTGGGGCAGCAGAGAGCCAAGTAGAGAAGACACATTCCCTTTGGAGAACGCTAAAGCTCTGACACTGTTAATCTGGGCTACATTAAGGATTCTGTGTCCTAGTGTCTCACCCAAGGGTCCAGATGAAGGTCGTCAGTCTGCTCTGGATGTCTCTCCCATCTTAATTCCTTTCCTGTTGCCATGATAAAGTGACCCGACAAAAGCAATGTAGGGGAGAGGTTTTTATTTCTGCTCACAGTTCAAGAAAACATTTCAAGGCAGGAGGAGCCTGAGGAACTCAGCACGTGCATCTCTGATCAGAAGCAGGAGCAAGAGTGTGTGAGTTCAGCTCACTTTCTCCTTCAGCCCTGGCTGTTCTGGGACACTCTCTGCAGACCAGGCCAGCCTCATACTCACAGAGATCCACCTGCCTCCCGAGTGCTGGGATTAAAGGTGTGTGCCACCACCACAGGGCATTTTCTCTTTTTTATTCAGTGCAGGCTTGCAGCCTACAGAATGCTGCCACCCACAGTGGGCAGGTCTTCCCACTCCAATGAACCAAATCAAAATAATCCCCCACAGGCATTCCCAAGACCCATCTCTTAGGAGATCCTGGATTGAATCAAGTTAACAACTGAGATTAACCATCAACCCATTCCCTTCAGGACCCATGTGTGTCCTGGCATGTAGTGACTATAAAGAAACTTGTCTAGATACCCTCACCTGGACAAGGGATCAAGGCCAGCAGAGTCCAGATATCCAACAGAAGCATTTTCATTCTTGGGAGAAAGTCCAAAAGCTGGGGAAAAAGAAAAGGAAGAAGTGCTGGAAAGATGCTGTTTCAGTACATTTCCATGATAACTTTTGTGTATGAGTGATTTCCCTGTGTGTGTGCCTGCCTGTGTACCACATGTGTTCCTGGTACCGGTGGGGATGCAGCGCTGGATCTCCTGGGACTGGAGGTACAGAAGACGGTGAACAGCGATGGAGGTTCTGGGAATCCAACTCTGGTCCTCTGCAAGAGCAACAGTGCTCTTAACCTCTGAGCTATGCTCTAGTCTGGTGAATATTTTTTATAAATAAAGGTGTGTAAAGAAAGCGATTTGCTGTAGTGATGTCCTGCCTACAGTCAAGCACCTGAAGTGGAGGCAGGAGGATCAGGAGTTTAAGGTCATCCTCCTTTACTGTCTTTGGAGTGTTGGAAGTTAGCCTGGGCTACACGAGACTTCATCTCAAAAAAAGAAAAGGACTGGAAAACACACACACATTCATATATATTCATATATATGTTCACACATATACACTTATACATGAAACCAGAAACCGCACTATAGTAAGACTCTCAGTGTGGTGTATTGAAAGAACTTCCTGCATCCAACTGATTTAAGTTTGGTCCTTGTTCACGGACAGGGAAGACATGAGGAGGATGGGAATGTTTGATTACAGTTTCCCATGTGGCTGTATTGTACACATCCCTTTACTTGTCTGTTTTGTCTATTAGACCGAGTCCAAAAAAAAAAAAAAGTATGTCAGCAGGGAACCATGAACAATGGTGACTGGGGAGATGAAATCGGGCAGTGTTTAGTTGGCCATGTTCAGTGCAAAGTGACCCTGAACCCAGCGAACACAGCCACTGGAAGTTTGGTCTCTGATGTAAGGGAGAAATGTTTCCACCTGGCCTCTTCAGAACTTCTGTGAAACATCTCTCAAGACCATTGTCTCTCCCTGGGTCACCACCACATTCAACAAACAATGCCTCTTCTTCAGCTGCCTCCAGTTTGTCTTTCCAGTCCATGCATGCTTAGGTCACCTGTCCCTGTTCTGCATACTTTCATTCAAACAAAACAAACAAAAACCCCATCTAAACTAACTTCTTCTAGAAGTCCCCTCTATCACGGTTCTTCCCCTCTTTGTCTGTTTCCCCCACGGAGCATAACAGAGGCCTCTGATATGCTAGACAAGTGCTCTACTCTGGGCCTGGTCTTCAACCTGAAAGGAGCGTTCTTGCTTTGTTTTGATGTAGGGGTTGGTTGTTTTATTTTATTTTGTTCTTTTTTTTTTTTTTTGTACAAATGTAACAGACATATCAAAAGTAATACTTCCAAGTAAATGGTACTTTTCCAAAATAACCACTTTAAGTGCCAGCGCTTGGGAGGCAGAGGCAGATGCAGGTGGATCTCTATGAATTAAAGTCCAGTCTGGTTTACATACTGAGTTCAGGGCCAGCCAAGGTTACAGAGAACCTGTCTAAACAAACAAACAAAATAAACAAACAAACCAACCACACTTTGGGAGGCCATGAACTTATTCCAAAAATGATATACTATTATTCAAAAGACTGTTGGAAGTGATTTATAACTGGCTTTTAAGTTACACAGGAAAAATCATTTTCTTTATTAAATTCTCTTTGTGTGTGTGTGTGTGTGTGTGTGTGTGTGTGTGCGCGCGCGCACAAAAAAAGAAAATTATACTAGTCACTGGAGTTTCCAAACTTCATTCCAGTGACTTCCATCTCTTTCCTGAGAGCTGCCATTATCTAAGGAAGAATACCTTAACTAGATTCTGGAGGAATTTCCAAATGCAAGCTGGGTAACAACTCTGAAGGAAATGTCTCTAGACAGGGCAGATGGTATCCATGTATTTTTATAAACCTATTGTTGAGCATGCCAGGCTCTTAGTAAAATGAGGAAGAATCAGCCAGGCACTGACGGCACACGCCTTTAATCCCAGCACTTGGGAGGCAGAGGCAGGCGGATTTCTGAGTTCGAGGCCAGCCTGGTCTACAGAGTGAGTTCCAGGACAGCCAGGGCTACACAGAGAAACCCTGTCTCAGGGCGGAAAGAAAGAGAGAGAGAGAGAGAGAGAGTGTGTGTGTGATGGAGGACCTGAGTTCAAAACCCCAGCAGCCAAATAAAAATCTGGACATGGCCATGCAAACCTGTAAGGTTTGCTAAGTAGGCACAGGAAAACAGGGGAAAGTGAGGTTCTTTTTGGTCATCACCCCACCACCTCTCACCCCTCACCTCCACACCTGTAGGTTCTCTCTTTTCTTTTCTTCTGAGACAGAATCTTGCTCTATAGCCCAGGCCAATCTGTATTTATCCTAGGCTGACCTTGAACTCACAGTCCTCCTGACTCGGCTTTTCCAATGCTGGATTAAAGATTTGTGCCACCATACTAGGTTCCCAGACACTCTGTGCCATGCTGTGTCATGCCCTCCTCCCATCTGCCATATCCTTAGCTCTAATCCATCATCACTGCTGCCAGCACACATACAATCTGATTCTGAAACCTGAGATTTTATCCACATTTTGTTGAGAAAGAAAGCAGCATCTTTAAGACAAACCAGTTTTAAATCCCTTAAATCCCTTGGGTTTATTCTGTAAACTGCATCCCAACTTAGAGAACTTAAACTGGTTCTTTCTCTTTGGCTTTGCTGTTTAGAGACAAAGTCTCATGTGGCTCAGGCTGGCTGGCCTTGAACTTGCTATGTGGCTGTGGATGACTTTGAACTCCTGATCCTCCTGCCTCTCCCTAATGCTGGGACTACAGGAGTGCAACACCAGGACCAGCTAGGATTAAACTATTAGAAAGTTTAGGCCCATGCTCCAGCCCCTTGGAGATTGGCTATGGGGTCAGGACCTAACCCAGACGTGCGCTGTACAACCACATTGTGTGCTGGGTTCTCACAGCTCATTCGTATTCAAGGGTTCTTGCAGTTTCTCCTAATCAGGAGCCACACTCTACCCTTTGCCTGGGACTCACCTCCTCCTCTCCTTGCTCTCTGCCCATCTCTTGTGAGGTCTACCTACCCCGCTGCTCTGTGTTCAGCCCTCAGCACCCACAACGTTAGTCCACGCGACTGTTTTTTCTTTTCCTGTCCTACACATGGCCTCTAACACGTTTATGGCGGCCAGGCCCTGTAAGTGTTACCGAGGAGAAAACGTAAATACCCCCTCCCCCAATTTCTTTTGTTCTCAGTTAACTCAAAAATCACTCATTGTGAAGGTCCCACAGTGCAGCGTTGGTCTCCCAGTAGCTCTGCCATAGACTGCAATTGGCCAGGGTGAGTTGAGAATGGTTTCGTAGATTACTTCTGTTTGTTTGTTTGTTTAGCATCCTGAAGACTGTTTCTACTGCAAACACTCTTCACTCCAGCCTTAGATGGGCGGTTGGAAATGGTAAAGAGGCCTGCCTCTGTCTTCAGACAGAGTGTTGCATGCAGATATATGAGACCATTTGAAAACACTTTGGTCCAAAAGGATAATACAGGGTTAACTTGACCTAGAGCCCATCTCCCTTTAATGTCACCTACAGCAGGGGTGACTACAATCATCAGACCATGAAATTAGCGAAAAGGGGCAGCACAGCTTAACCCTGAGTCCTAGAAGGTCCTAACTTTGTCCCAGAAAACAGGACCACCACCACTATCAGCCAACACTTGAGTTGAGAAGCATCTTTGGCCACTGAATAAAGATCTCTCTTGACAATGGCTTGTGGTGGTGGTATGCCAAGAACATTTTCCCTAGTTTCCTAGGCTGTCTCTCTCATCCCTGGACTATAGACACCATGAAGGAAGGGCTCCTTGTTTTATCCACTGAAGGGTTCCTACAGACTGGAATGATTATAGCAATTACCGAAGGTGGAACCAAAGAAAATATAAAGTAATACTTGTAGGAACGAACACTTGGATAGGGAACAAAAGGCCAGCCTTTGCTGGTAAGGAGGTTCCCTCTAGCTGGGAAAGTGGCATGCACACAGCTGAGCCTGAAGGCATTTAAAGGCATTTGAAAATAGATGGGAAACAAATACTTCCAGGCGTGTTGGTGAACTCCCCCACCAGACGTTCCTCTCCTGGATTTCACAAGAACAAAACAACATAAACCCAAGCAAACAGGATCCAAATCCTCACTGAGTCGGAGTGGTCTGCTTGTCCCTCTTGCTTCACTGAAGGCTTCTCCTCGATGCTTGGGGACCTCAGACTGAACAGCGACATCGCCAACGCGCTCGAAACCGCCGCGTGCTCCAACCGTTACTCCGTGCACAAGGAAGATGCGCTGTGCGCCCGCGCTGCGCCCCGAATGCCCATGATCTGCCCGGAAACTCATGACGCTCACTCAGTCTCTCAACAGGATTGGCTGAGAGGAGAAGCGTGAACAAGTAGCTTCAAAAGATGGGTGCTTCGGAAGAAGAGCAGAGAAGCCATCTCTTGCTTCGAAGGGAGTGCGGATTTGACTCTAGACAATCACTACTGAGCGATTTGTTTGTTTCAAGACAGGGCTTCTCTGTGTAACCCTAGAACTTGCTTTATAGACCAGGCTGGCCTCGAAAATAGAGATCCACTTGCCTCTGCCACCCAAGTGCTAGGATTAAAGCCATGTGCTACTACCACCGCCTGGCCAATAAGTGCTCAAAACTATCCCTCCAGCTCCAAGAAAAGATCTTTAAACAAAACGAAAGAATGTCTTTCTCCCATGGCTGTTCATCTGTTAGTTCTTCCTGCACACTTGAGAAGGCAGGTAGCCTCAGTCTTGCTTTGAGTGATGCAGTTCCTTGTGTCCCTCAAAAGTCCTGAGCTACCCAGCTGCTTCCCCATCTCTTCTTTCGGGGTATGTGTGCCAGGTAATAATTTAATGTGGCTTTGTCAAGATTCAAAAGGTCCTTTTTAGCCCAATGGCCCAAGTGTGCATGTGTGTTGTGTGCATGTGCGTTCGTGCATGTGTGCAGGGGTGTGTGCGTATGTATGTAGGGGTATGTGTTGTTATTATTTGAAACAGGATCTCACATAGCCCAGACTAACCTCAGATTCCCGATGTTGCCCAAGTGGACCTTGAAGTGATCCTCTTTGCCTCTACCTCCCAGTTGTTGGGATTACAGGCATAAATCACCTTGTGTGGCTCCCTACCCTACCTCATTCCTGCATCCCCCCCCCCCCCATTTACAAATGGTCTGACTGATCTGAAAAGCATGGGGGACGGCAACAGTGATGATGTCAGTTGGGAGGTGGGGGGTCTGGGTGGGGATAAGAAGTCATGGAAAATTCCAGAGGCAGGGACGTTAGACAAACTGATGCTTGAATGTCGAAGAACTGGGGAAGGGGAAGAATCTGGCTGTGAACTGGGTACTTAGCTTTGTACCACTTATGGTTCAAGTACTGGGGACCCAGCAGGCACAAAGCTCCCGTCTTTGAGGAGCTACTCTTTCTTCTGAAATGTAGACAAAAGGAAACCATGGCATTGAGAGCAAGGGGCGTGTTCAGGGAGTGGGTGTGGCCTCATGGTAGGACACTTGAGCTGCTGGTAGCAAATAAAGCTAGGTAGGGACAGATGGTAAAGTCAACCATGCCACCCTAAGCCGTTTAGACAGGTTTTTCTATAAGTTGCCAGCTTTGGGAGTATGTAGGGTGGTGTGGCCCTTTACAGGAAATCCTGTGATCATGTGATACAGCAAAGCAGAGCTGCTTGCAAGTCAGGATAAAGGGGAAGGTGGAAGTGCCTTGGTCTACTCTCCTATCTCAAACTCAGCTCCGGGTTCCTGAGACAGTTCTGAGAAGCCCAGAGAACCACATTCTGAAGTTCCCCATGAAGATAAGGGAGGGCACTTGGGTTACTGGATGGAAGTGTTCTGATTTGCTTTCTCGGGGAAAAGAAATGCCAGGGAGGATTGGATAGGGTGGCCCATGCAGGAAGCCAGTTGGATGGGGAAGACATGCTGAGGGTTTAGGAAAGATTTGGTAAAACACAGAAGTCAGTAATTCAGAATGCTGAGGGGTGGGGTTGGGGGAGTGGAAGATGAAGGTAGGTACAGAGAAATCAAAAGCTCTAAGCTGTTTGTCACCACAATGCCTTTTACCCCCATCATGGACTCTAACCCTTCGAAACCATAAGGCAAATTAAATGGGTGTTGGGTTAACTGGCGGGGTGGAGAGTGACGTCCTGAGCCCCAGGCTCTCGGGCCTCTCGGAGAGGCAGATGAGTGTGTCGGGCTTTGAGAAGCCACCCCCCCACACACACGCTGCCCAGGTGGGGGAACGAGGCCTGGAGTCCTGGGGATTGCATGGAAGCCATCTCAGTCAGATTCCCACGCTCTTGAGCATCCCAGACACCACTGGATGCCGCAGAAGAGCTGAGAATGGAGTGGGAGCCTGCTGGCGGCCAAGAGGTGAAAGGCAGGGAGGAGACCAGCTGGATCCCATTAGGGACCGGGTCCTGTGGCTTGGTGTCGGCTAGCTGGGTAGGTTGGTTGGCTGGAAGCGCTGGGAGGCCTTCTGCGGGAGACTAGACACAGCTCTTTAGATGAAGGCCTGTTTCATCAGTCCCCATGGGGGATCCCGATGAAGAGAGATAGTCCAAGGTTTCAGGGTGTTTATTGTCATGGCGGAGTGTGGCATGAGTGAATCCCCACCCCTGCAACTTCAGGGAGGGGTGAGGTTGAAATAGTAACTGGGAAGAGGAGTGGCTAAGCCTCTAGATGCCTCATTAACTTGGGAATATCTTGAGGCTAAGTGACCACGCCTCTACCTGTGGAAGGGCTTGGGGCTTTCCCTTTACATGACTAAATGTCTCAGACCTATGGAGAGCTGCGGCCACGTGTCAGGAGCTGGTTTCTAGGACTATGGCAAACACCTGCCATCTCTTGCACGGTTGTCCCCTGCCTTTCATAATCCCACCAATGGGTTTCCTTTGTTTGTTTGTTTGTCTTTAAGACAGTGTTTTTTTGTTTGTTTATTTGTTTTGGTTTTGGTTTTTCGAGACAGGGTTTCTCTGTGTAGCCCTGGCTGTCCTGGAACTCACTCTGTAGACCAGGCTGGCCTTGAACTCAGAAATCTGCCTGTCTCTGTCTCCCAAGTGCTGGGATTAAAGGCGTGTGCAGCCACTGCCCAGCTCTAAGACAGTGTTTCTTTGTGTAACATTTTTGGCTGTCTTGGAACTGCTTTGTAGACCAGGCTGGCCTTGAGCTCAGAGAGATCCACTTGCCTCTGTCTCCTGAGTGCTGGAACCAAAAGCCTGCACCAACACACCTAGTTTAAGTGTTTTCTTTTCTAAATTGCTTTGGTCATCACACTTTGTCAGAGCAATAGAAAAGTAACCAATACAATCAGAAAGCAGCCTTAACTTATAAACTATGTCTCCATCTCTACAGCATCCTTTTCAATGACCATGTAACACTGTTTCCTATGTATTATCCTCGTCTCTTGTCAAACACTGATGCTGTTACAGGATATAAAGAAAACACTAGGATGATAACAACAAGCCTTGGCTCTACACAGCAGCAAGTCAAACTTGGCTGACCCCCACACCCCCTCAGGAGATTCACTGGCCCTGCTTTTTGAGGGAAGGAACCCCTGCCCCATTTTTTGGAGACAAGATCTTATGTACAGTGTAGCCAATAACGAAATTGACTTTCCACTTCTCTGGTCTTCACCTCCCAAGTGCTGAGATTACATGCATGTATGACCACACCCAGCTTTATGTAGTACTAGGTATGGAATTTAGGGCTCCATGCATGCTAGGCAAGCACACTGCCACCATGCTTACATCCCCAGTCCAGAGCAAAGAAGCCTTATAGATAGGACACGTTAGCTTAGAAAGTAGAAGAAAACATCTGGCAAGCACTCTGATGGCAGAACCCAAGCAAAGCTGTAAACACTACAAGTCATTTTTTCCTTCCAAAAGAGCCTTTCCAAACTCCTTTGCCAATCCTTTGTCCCTGCAGCCCCAGAAGCAAATAAAGAATTGAAGTTTCTTGTGATTGCCAGGCTAGGAAGCTGAGCTCCTAGGACCTAATTGCACGTCTTTACACCAGCTTCTGCTCCTTCTACCAGCCCACTCTATACTTTAGATCGTTCACCTATTAGACTATGTATGTAAAGACCATGATCACAGAAGAGTTTTCGTTTTACACTTGGTGATTCAATGACACTGATTTGATTCTCATCCTGTACCACTTCACATCCTCCACTCAATTCCATTTGTTGGTTGATTGGTTTTTTGTTTTTGTTTTTGTTTTTGTTTTTGAGATAAGGTTTCTCTGTGAAGTCATGGCTATCCTGGAATTTACTCTGTAGACCAGGCTGGTCCTGAACTCACAGATACCTGACTGCCTCTACCTCACGAGTGCTGAGATTAAAGCATACACCACCACTGCCCTGCTCAGAAGTCTTTATTGATCCTTCATCCATTAAAAGGTTTCTGTTTCTCTATGGTATCTTGTGGATATTTTACATTTCAAAATTTATTTTAAAATTCTGTATATATGTTCATGTGTGTTTCTGAACATAAATGTGGTGCCTAACAAGGCCAGAAGAGGACGTCAGACTCCCTTGGGACTGGAGTTGTTCTGGGGCACCTGAAGTGAGTGCTGGGACTTGAGTCCTCCGAGAGAGCAGTATGTACTCTTAACCACTGAGCCATCTCTCCACCCCACTTGTAGAGATCTTTACCTTAGAGTGTCAGTCACACAGAGGGTTATGAGAAAAGGTCTGTTTGGCTCAGTTTGGTGGTTCCAGTCCAGACTCTACAGGCCTGTGACAAGGCAACACACCATGGCAGGGTTGTGTATCAGAACAAGACCACTTCCATCAGGAGCCAAGGAGTAAAGAGAAAGAAGGTGCCAGAGTCCCACAGTTCCTTTTGAAGACCATTTCCCACCCCATGACCCTAAGGACCTGCTATCAAAAGCTTCACTACCTCCCAATAGCACCACCCTAAGGATCAAGCTTTTGGGGGAACATTTTCTGAGAGGGGAAATGTTTTTATATTGTCCTTTTTAGTAGTACACCAGGGGTGAGTGCAAGGTGCTCAGGACCTTTCTGTCTTTAGTACAGCAACTGCCTTTGTCCTGCCAGCTAGGTCTTTCTGCTCCTCTGCCTAGCCAGTGCCCTCGGCTTGCCTCCACCACCACATCCTTGTGGCAGATGTGTCCTTCAGCTGCCTGGATTCTCCAGCTGAAAGAGGTTGGTATGGTCCAGCAGTGCCAGCATGTCTGTAAATACCTCCCACACTGACCTGACTATCCATGTCGCTTTTCCTTAAATTTTGACCTTTGAAGGATCTTCTATATTGAGGAATGAATGATCCTTTGCTGGTGTGCTCTAGGCAAAGCACTGAGGTATCTTGTTCTCTTTTGCACATTAGGTCCATCAAAGAGCTAATCAAGGAACCTCGGGGGCCCATGCTGGAACTTGTCCCATTGGATTTATTTTATTTTTTAAAAAGTAATGAATTACTGTAGAGCTCAGACTGGCCTGTAACTTGTAATCCTCCTAGCCTGCCTCTTTCCCCCAGTTGTTTCCTACGGAACCAGGGCACCTGGTGGAGTGAAGAGCAAGCTGGCAGGGATCCTTGAAATAAATTCCCAGAGGAGCTTGACTCTCCACTGCCCCCTAGCTTCTTGAAGAGCTAGTGCAGCTACAAAGGGTTGAAATGGAAGTTAGCTTTCTAACTTTCCTACGAAGGCCTGGGAAGGACCATGGTTCAGTGACTAACCATTTAAGCGGCCTATTCCAAGACTGATAGGTAATCAGCTTTTAGGAAGAAGAGAGAGTGTCTGAGATGGCCAGAAGGCAGGAGCTGCTGCAGAGTTTATTACTAGAAAAAAAGGTACAAAGAGAAATGGGAGTAGTGGAATACAGGCTTTAATCCCAGCACTTGGAAGGTGGATCTCTGAGACTTAAAGAGACCAGCCTGGTCTACCTAGGGAATCCCAGCCTGGTCTACCTAGGGAATCCCAGCCCAGACAAGGCTATTAGTGATATCTTATCTCAAAATAAGAAAAACAAAAGATATGAAGAGGTAGAGATTAAAACTAACTTCTAAAAAATGACAGAGGGCTGCCATAAATATATATATATGTGCAATCATTTGGTTGGGAATAAAAACATAAAGCGAAGGATTTTTCTTATGAAAAAGTCTCTGCCCAGTCTGCTTAAAATGTGGTCTACTAAGCCAGACAGTGTTGGCACATGCCTTTAATCCCAGCACTTAGGAGGCAGGGGCAGGGGGCAGGGGTCAGGGGTCAGGGGGCAGAGGGTAGAGGCAGGTAGATTTCTGTGAGTTTGAGGCCAGCCTGGTCTACAGACCTAGTTCCAAGACATCCTGGGCTACACAAAGAAACCCTGTCTCAAAAAACAAAAAAAGAAATACAGAATGTTGGACCCTGCTCCCATTTCATTGAACCATAAACCACATTTTAACAAAAAGCTTGGATTTCTTTTGGTACAGAGTCTCCTGTAGAATCAGCTGGTGGTGTAGCTGAGAACAACCCTGAACTTCTGGCCCACCTGCCTCCTCTTGTGTGCTAGAGTTTTGGCAAGCACCACCATGCAGTTTATGCAGTCTGGGGTTCAAAGCCCAGGACTTTGTACATGCTAGGCAAGCACTCTATAACCTTCACTACATCCCAATGCGATTCTGAGGATTTTCAGTGCTTAGTAAAGTAGCATTGAATCTGTACCGTGGGCAGTTGATACATTAGCAGAGGGTAGGTCTATAACATAGCTGAAGCCAGTGGTTTCTGAAAAGGTTCTCAACTTTTCAAAATGAAGTCCTATACAAACTGGATAAAACGTATCTCATTACCTAGAGTTCTCTCAGCATGCGGAGTAAATTACCAGGCTTCCTTAAAGTAAGGCACGGACAAGTAAGTGCGGTAAGTACTCAGAGCTGGGCCAAGTCAAGCTTTCACCCAGCTGGGTCACGTCAGGGGCCACCCAAGTCCATGGAAGCGCTGAGCAACCAATATAGGCTTCTGGGGGTAGATGGGTGGGTGGGTGTGGGGCGCTGGAAGGTGAACGCCTTATACCACTGGCCCTGAGATGGGCTCTTAAAAAGTTGTTGGCGGCTATTCCGCCATGGATCGCTTATTTTTAAGGCTTGAAAATGCAGAATTGACGGAACTGTCTTGGAGGGTATATCGGGTATCTCGCTGAGGAAGGAGCACTTCAGAGCAAGCAGCAAACACCTAATCGTTGTGACGGCCCTACGTGACCTTCGAACTCTGACCCCCCGCCTTTCTCAGCGCTTCCGAGTGCAGCTTCCGCTCCCGCTCCCCCGCGAAAAGGAGGTCCCAAAGGGCGGGGCTCTAAGGCTGTCAGTTATGGGAGGTGCTTGCTTGAGGCGGGTCTCGCGAGGGCGGGATTTAAAGAGGCATTCTCGATTGGGCTGCCGGGCAGGGGCGGGGCCTGCCGAGGCCTGGGTTGGGCGGGGCTGGGAGTTCGTAACCGCCTCTGGGTAACTGGACCCGGGTGATCAAACCTCCGGAGGCCGGGAGAGGCCTGCGGGCTTGCAGCACATCCCGGATCTGGAGTATCCCTGGCGGGAGCGGAGTCAGAGGGGCTGCGGATCCTAAAGCTGGGCTGCGAAGAACTTGCGAACTTGGAATAGAAGATCCCGGAACCCGGTAATAAAATCGGAAAGTCCCGGATCGCGGAACGAGCTCGCGGAGCGGACTCAACACGGAGACCGGAGACCGGATCGCTGCACCGCAGGACGGGACAGAGTGATGTCGGGCCGTGGCGCGGGCGGGTTCCCGCTGCCCCCGCTGAGCCCCGGCGGCGGCGCGGTTGCCGCGGCCCTTGGTGCGCCGCCTCCCCCTGCGGGACCCGGAATGCTGCCCAACCCGGCGCTCAGGGGCCCGGGGCCTTCTGGAGGCATGGGAGTACCGGGGGCCGCCGCCTTCCGCCCCATGGGCCCCGCGGGCCCTGCAGCGCAGTACCAGGTGAGGAAGGCAGGCGGGCGGGGCCTCGAGGGCGCTGGGTCGGTCTCCCTGGGGCCTCAGGTGAGGACAGGCGGACCGGGGAACACTGCAGGAGGAACTGTCGGGGGCTGGTGGCGGGCAGGCCAGAGTTCCTTGGTTAGTGGCTAGGGGTTGGAGGCAGTGTTGGGGAAAAGGTGAAAGCTCTTTGCAGTGGAGGGCTTGAGCAGTTAGAAGAGTCCCGGGGCTTCTTGGCACTGAGTAACTTAGAGATGGAGGCTTCGTGGGATTTAGAGAATTGTGGGCAATCGGGTTGAAAAGTGTAAGGCAGGTCCCGGAGTAGAGATGAGGGAGTGACCCGGGATGTGGTGAGGAAATTTTGGAAGAGGGTCGTTAGTGAGAAAACAGGGTTACTCTTTCTTTGGCCTCGGTCCCACTGCATCTCTGCCTTGGCCTTTTTTTTTTTTCCCCCTAGTTGGGAACTGGCAGAGCGTTAGTATGCCTGTGATGGCTCCCAGCTGCTCAAGTTGAGGAGGAAGGAAGCCTGGCTTCCTACGAAATGGGAGACCAAAGAGAGGGGGTCCAGATAACTCCAGGATAGATTAGAGATAGCAGTGGCCAGGTCTGAAGAAAGCCCAATCTCATTAACAGACCATTCTAGATAACCTCTGTACTGGGCTTTCTTCCTGGTGTCAGTGTCCAGTTGTTAAGTTTGGAGGAGCAAGCCAGGCAGTGGTGGCGCACGCCTTTAATCCCAGCACTTGGGAGGCAGAGGCGGGCGGATTTCTGAGTTCGAGGCCAACCTGGTCAGCGTGAGTTCCACGACAGCCAGGGCTACACAGAGAAACCCTGTCTCGAAAAACCAAAAAAAAAAAATAAATAAATAAATAAATAAATAAATAAATAAAAAAAGTTTGGAGGAGCAGGGAGGCTTTGTGGAGTCCTGCTGGTCTTGGGCTGCACAGGGTACTGCCCTGACCCTTCTGTCTTGGAAGAAAGCAGTCTTGGGTTGCAGGGTCAAAGGCCATTGACAAGAGCCTCTGGTCAGTGCATTGAGAACTCACTCAGCCAGATTCTGCATGTGGGGCTCCTCCTTCCCCAGTGCTCTGGTTCAAGTTGTACCAGAATGTTTGGGAATTTTATTTTGCTTTTGCATTTTGGTGCTGAGCATGGAAACCAGGCAGGGTTCTTCTGCATGTGGCAGACAATTGCTGTATCAGTGAGCTGCACCTCCTTTCCCTGAGTGCCTGGGGATTCTGTCCATTCTTTCCCCATATCCTTGTCACTTTTGTTACTTGCTTTTTGATACAGGGTCTCATATAGTCCAGGCTGACTGTGTAGTCAAAGCCGACCTTGAACTCTTTCTGTCTCTCAAGTGCTGGCATTACAATCACACATTACCACATCCAACTTCTCTTTACTTTTACTTAACCCCCAGGTTCCTGACAAGGCAAAATGTCTCTCAACCTGTGTGGTACAGCCAAAGGCAGTGGCTTATTTCGAAAGTCTGAAGGTGTGCACTGTAGCCTCCTCTGTTCTCTGCTGGTGTCTCTAGGTAGAAGTCTCAGAAATAGATCTTCCTGGAGCATGCATATTCCACCCAGGAATCAAATTTCTAAGGAGATACCTAACTGGGGGTTAGGGTGAAGATAAGTGACCCCCTTCATTTCTCCTTCTAACTCAAAAGAAAATGATGAGTGTGGGTATGAACAGAGATAGACTTGGTTCCAAGGCTACTAGCTGGAGTTTATCTTTCCTACATTGCTTTCTTTGGAGATCATGGGCCTAGTGTATCACTGATGAGTCCCTACATCAGTTATTCTAGCCCTTGGTCCTGCTTGCTTAGAACTGATCTGGGAGCTTCCTGCAGGCACTGGGGATATCTGTTTGGTTGGTTGTTTTTCCAAGTCTTTCTAGATAGTCCTGGCTGTCCTGTAACTCGCTATGTAGACCCGTTTCCTTGGCATGCAGCTTATAGAGAACGTGCCCTTGGGAAAGCCCCTGTTGAAGATGAGAAGATGGATTCCTGCCTTGGGCCTATGCTGAGGCCAGGCTGGCCAGCTGAATAGCTGTGGCTACTAGTTGTGAGAAAGGAGATGACCTTGAATCTGGGCATCCAATACCAATTCTGTTACCTCTTCTCCTCCTCTTCCTCTTCTTCCTCCAGAGAAGGGTAGGGGAAAGGAGGGAAGGAGAACCCAGTTAACAATGGTTGAGTTTGAAGGAGATCCGGCTTGCTTCTTTCCATGCCCAGGTGTCCAGCTTCCAGAAAGGCTTGGGGTGTGAGGACAAAGGGGCTCCTGGTTAGAGCTCTTAGGGGTGAGCAGGAAGAGCAAAGGCTTGTATGCTCAAGCCAGGCATACTGGGGAGTCTGCAGAAATCAGTTGATAGCCCACCTACCTCTAGAGGGTTTTTCTCGTTTTAGAATACAGCCAGCCTGAAGGGCTTAACATTCCATGATCAAAACCAAAACAAACAACAACCTGGTGTGCATTATTGCTGGGTTCACTCAGCTCAGAGTTTAAAATACTTTCTGTTCATAGCGTCAGGGAATGTCCTGATGAGGCTCTTAGGTTCAACAGCTATCAGAAGGATTAGGGTTACAGACTTTGGGGCAGAACAGAGCATACTTACTTGAGCCCTAGATTCTTAACCCAGAGATGGCAGAATCAGGCCTAGCCTACTTCCCTTGTCTTCATGGTAGTTATAAAATCAAGCCTAGAAAGTGGGGTTGGTGCTTGACCAAGTGGATGTTACTGCATTCTGGTATCCTGGGGACTTAAGCAGGCCTACTTACCCACCCCCATGGCGGGGCAGGCTGGCAGAGAGGCTGAGAATCTGTGGCGGTGACTCTGTTTTGTTTTTAAGTAGGAGTTACTAGCTCTTCAAAGCCCAGGTGTAGAGCTTGACAAGAGGAAACTAGGACTTGAATTGTGAGCAGCCTCCCCTGAGGCTGTGGGTGAGCTCGGGGGGCCTGGAGCCCGAGCCCCAGAAGTCTGGAGCAGATGTCTGGGAGGGGCCTACTCCAGGCCTGCCTAGGCTGCCTTGCCTTGGGATTTCCTGGAGGGCTCAGCAGTACCACAGGCTTTATAAACCTCAGTGGAGAGCTTTTGGGGGACCAGAGCACCTCAGATTATATCTGCAGTTACTCTAGGAAAACCTCAAGTCTGGGGTGATGATGGGGGTCTTATAGCTGTGGCCACCTGAGGTTTTTCTTTTGTCCCCCTCCCCCCTTCTATAATCTCTTGCTCTGGCTTATTAGGGCAGAGAAACAGGCTGTCTTCTGCCTTTCAACAGCTTTGATGAATTTCTTCCTGATGAGGAGAGGCTTGTGGCAGGACTCCCAAGGTCCCAGGGTCTCCCACTTTTAACTCCTCAGTTGCCACTGTCATCCATCTCTGCTCCTGTCCCCTTTCCCTTGTCTCTGGGTCATGTTTCTTTCCTGCCCTCTCTGCTACTGGTCATGAATCTTGACTCCTTAGTGCTGGATAAAGAAATTGCAGAGACTCCAGGATGCTTGGGTGTGGGGATTGGGGGGAGGGGGTCCTTTAACTTGGTGTGAATCTCCACCCAGGCTGGCCTGGTTGTCTGGTTGTACTGATTGATTGCATAACCTGGGCCCTTGGGCCAGCCCTGTGAAGCTGCCAGGGACAGTGTGTGCAGGGCAGAGCTGCCAAACAGGCCTGTCAGGCAGCAGCTATGTGGATGGAGTTGGGAGGCAGAGGGCTCCCAGAATGTTGGAAAACTGGGCCTTGGATGGGAAGCTAAGAAGCTACTTGTGTCACCCAGACTGTTGCTGTTGACTCTGTGTCCTTGTATCCCAGGACAATCTTATTCTGCAGCTTGGGATGGCTAGGGTTAAGTCGAACCAGCAGCAGCCTGGCAGCCAGGTGGTGCCGAGACCACTGGCAGAGTCCAGATGTTTGCTGTTCTCATTCCCATAGGCCACCCAAGAACCATAATTTCCTTTTGTGAGGTTCTTTTGACATAGAGATAGGGGCATAGCAGTAAGGAAAAGGGGGAGGGGGAAGGGAGGAGAGGGGGAGGAGGAGGGAACAACGGGTCCAGGTTGTGTTAGGGGCCATATGGTGACCAGATGGTGTCTATACTCTCCTGAGGCCATCCCCACAAGTTGTGCCATGGCCAAGCCATCCTGTTGTACTTGCTCACCTGGGGTGCTACTGCCTAATTGGCTTGCCAACCCTACTGCCTTTCTTCTCGTCACGCCACCAGGCAGCAGACTTTTTATATCCCCCTGGACTCCCCTGGGTTGCTATGCATTGCCCCTGGTCTCCTGAGTAATGTTTTTCCTTCAGGATGGGGAAAGGAAGAAGGGGTGTCTAGTGGGCTATCTAGACTCTAAATACCTTGAAGCTGGCTGGTCCCAGGGTGCAGGACATAGCATATTGGAGCTGGAAAGGTGTTGATAAGTCCTAAAAAATTCCCCAGGCCCTTCCTTCTGTAAGAGGTACTCTCCTCCCACCCATGGACTCTGGCTGCCTCATTTGTTGGCACGGCTGCCAGGGCGGTTGCAGGGGCGGGGCAGGTGTGGTTTACACGCTGGGCTCAGGCGCCTGTTCCCCTTTGTTCCTGGTCTCCCCATGTGTGAGAGAGAGATGGAGGGTATGGGGTATGGACCTCGTAGGGCTCTGCCACTGACCTGTACCCCTCCATTGTTCCACTTTCCCCAGCGACCTGGCATGTCACCAGGAAGCAGGATGCCCATGGCTGGCTTGCAGGTGGGACCTCCAGCCGGTTCCCCATTTGGCACAGCTGCTCCACTTCGACCTGGCATGCCACCTACCATGATGGATCCATTCCGAAAACGCCTGCTCGTGCCTCAGGCCCAGCCCCCGATGCCCGCCCAGCGCCGAGGGTAAGACTATTTCTCATAGCTTGCCTATCTTGTCTCTGGTGGTAACAGTTTCTCCTACCTTTATCCAAGGAGACACTTGGCAATATGAGAGAGAGTTTTGAAGATAGTGAGTTTGGACTGTTAACCTCTTAATGGGTTTCTGTTTCCTACTAGGTTAAAGAGGAGGAAGATGGCAGATAAGGTTCTACCTCAGCGAGTGAGTGTGTGAGCCTAGGTTTGGCTGGCCAGGGTGGGAGTCCTAGACTGGAGAAGGATGGGAGGATGGTAGAGTTAGAGCTGGTGAAGCAAGCCAGCCATTTCTCAACCTGCAGATCCGGGAGCTTGTCCCAGAGTCTCAGGCATACATGGATCTTTTAGCTTTCGAGAGGAAGCTGGACCAGACCATCGCTCGCAAGCGGATGGAGATCCAAGAGGCCATCAAGAAGCCTCTGACGGTACCTACTACCCCAAGTTCTCCCTAACTGTTTTTCCTTCCTGGCCTTGTTCTCCAGGGATGAGCTTGAGCTTGAGCAGTACTTCCCACACAGGGAACATCCACTAGTGGGGCATACACTCACTTTAGCACGCTTTGAAATGGTGTCTTTCTACACATGGCTACTCACTCAGTCCTCCTGCCTCTTGTTCTTCCTATTCAGCAAAAGCGAAAACTTCGGATCTATATTTCCAATACATTCAGCCCCAGCAAGGCAGATGGTGACAGTGCAGGAACTGCAGGGACCCCTGGGGGAACCCCAGCAGCAGACAAGGTGGCCTCCTGGGAGCTTCGAGTAGAGGGAAAACTTCTGGATGATGTGAGTTGGGAAGAGGTGTTGGGAGGGGAGAAGGCGTGCGGGGAGAAGGCGCTTGTGAGCTTAGACTGTGGGCAGACAGTGCACGCTTAGAAAGTTGTAGCCTAGGGAAAGTGCACATCTATCCAGTTAAGGTTAGACTTGTTGGTGGGGTTGTTTCTATGCTGGGGACCAAACCCAGACCTCACACTAGGCCAGAGTGAACATCTGTAGTTACTACAACATTCCTGTAGATGGCAGTCAAGTGTCTTGGATTCACTCTCTCATTGGTTGGCAGTGGGGTTCATGAAGAGCCCGTTTCCTGCCACTTTGCCCAAACTTTGAATGCTACTTCAGGGCCCAAGACTGGACCTTGAGTTTCATGCTTGAATCATGTCTGATCAATAAACTCAGCAGCACACCAATCTTATACAGCTCTTTCCACTTTCAGCCTAGCAAACAGAAGAGGAAGTTCTCATCATTCTTTAAGAGCCTTGTTATTGAGTTGGACAAGGAACTGTATGGGCCTGACAACCATCTGGTGGAGGTAAGGATGGTTCTGGAGCCTGGGAGGGACAAGCTGCCAGGGGATAGAGCATAACTAACATCAGTGTGCTGGTAGAGTGCTGTAGCCCATCTGGTAGTGAACTCTGCCATTCTCTTGCCTGACAGTGGCATCGGATGCCTACCACACAGGAAACAGATGGCTTTCAGGTGAAACGGCCAGGGGATCTCAATGTCAAGTGCACCCTTCTGCTCATGCTGGATCATCAGGTGACAGTTGCCCAGGGTCACAAATGGGGCCCTCTAACTCAGCAGTTGTCCACCTCTGGGTCATGACCCTTGGCCGGGGGGAAGAGGGGTTGACAAGTGACCATAGGGGTCACCTAAGACCATTGGGACACAGATATTTATATTACAGTTCATAACAGTAGCAAAACTAGAGTGATGGAGCAGTTAGAAAGATGATTTTATGGTTGGGGGCAGATCACCCCAACATGAGGGGCTGTATTTTAACCCCTTCATATGTTTCTGTATGAGAACCTTTCTTGACGCCTTCTGTCCATTCCTAGCCTCCTCAGTATAAACTGGACCCCCGCCTGGCAAGGTTGCTGGGAGTGCACACACAGACGAGAGCTGCCATCATGCAGGCACTGTGGCTTTACATCAAACACAACCAGCTGCAGGACGGCCACGAACGGGAGTACATCAACTGCAATCGTTACTTCCGCCAGGTCAGCTGGAATTATCTGCTTCTTGTTCTCTTAACCCTTGGCTCTTCTGCTCTGGAACCGTAGTGCTTGGCCCTGGAACAGTCAGTTTCCCCAGGCCCTCAGGCATCACCATGCCTTTGATGCTCTTTCCAGATCTTCAGTTGTGGCCGACTCCGTTTCTCCGAGATTCCCATGAAGCTGGCTGGATTGCTGCAGCATCCAGACCCCATTGTTATTAATCATGTCATTAGGTAAATAGAAGGAAGAGAAATGAGATGGCTCCTGGAAAACAGAATTCACCCTGAAACCCTACTCATAGGATAGGCTTGGTGGTTGGGATATACATAGCCTTGTTTCCCATGCTTTCCTGTGCTGCCTGCAGTGTGGATCCTAATGACCAAAAGAAGACAGCCTGCTATGACATTGATGTAGAGGTTGATGACCCACTGAAGGCCCAGATGAGCAACTTCCTGGCCTCTACCACCAACCAGCAGGAGATCGCCTCTCTTGATGTCAAGGTGAGTCCTCTAGAGCCAGAATGTGAGTGAGTTGGTCTGTCACTTTCACTCAGCACACTGACAGGACCTCAGGCTTAGTCCTCTGGACCTAGATGTGAGACCAGATCCCATGGCTGGAGCACATTTGACACAGGCACCCTTTCTCCAGATCCATGAGACCATTGAGTCCATCAACCAGCTAAAGACCCAGAGGGATTTCATGCTCAGCTTTAGCACTGAGCCTCAGGACTTCATCCAGGAATGGCTCCGTTCCCAACGCCGAGACCTCAAGGTACACTTCTTGTTTTTGAAGGGAATCCCATGTAACACACTGGGTGAATTTTTTTTCCTACCCCATGTCCCAGTAGACTGACTCAGGCAGGGGTGGGAATTATGCCACACCCCACCCCTTGCTCTGTACAGATCATCACAGATGTGATTGGAAACCCTGAGGAAGAGAGACGAGCTGCTTTCTACCACCAGCCCTGGGCTCAGGAAGCAGTTGGGAGGCACATCTTTGCTAAGGTGAGGCTTCACCATTTTGGCCTCCTTTTCTTGAGAAGCTAAATAAAGCCTGAGTCATGCTTTGTCTTCTTCAGGTGCAGCAGCGAAGGCAGGAACTGGAACAGGTGCTGGGAATTCGCCTGACCTAACTGCTCAGGGATTGTTTGCTTCCTTCCTTCCCTGCCCTGGAACCTGGCAGGAGACTGTCCTCTTGGTTCTGGCTGGGGCTGCAGACAGGTGGGCTGGAGTGAGGTGTGTTCTTGTCACCCTCCACCCCCCAGCTTTAGTTTCGTAAGTGTAGCTTTAGATTCCTCACTGCTTGGTCCCCAAAGCCTTATTACTTACCTTTTGTCGATGGCTGTAATTGGGTTCACCATGTGTCGCCTCAGCCCCTGCAGGCCCAGGTAGGACTGCTGGAGGTTGTGCTTTAACTTTGTAACAGACATTTCCGGACCAAAGGCTGCTGGGTTTGCATGTTTACAGGCTCCACCCTAGGGCCAGTGTCAGACCTGGCTTTGGGGAGCTGGGCAAGGAAGAGGAGGCCCAGCCCAGCCTCTTCCTGGCCTTTCTCAACCAAAGTTCTTTGCCATTCCTACAAGCCCAGCCTTGCTGCTGGTTTGTCCTTCTCTTTGGGTATTTGCACTATTGGGCAGCAGGTTTTTCTATGTGGGAGCCACTTTTTTGTACAGAGGTAATTGGGGTTTTTCAGGGAGCCCACTTGGTGCCTCCTTTCTTATTTTCTTTTCTTAATCTATGCAAGCGGCTGCAGCCGCCATCATCTCCTGGGATGCCGTGGGGCTGCCCACCCATAGCTGCTTGGGCAGGGGAGGTGGAATCTCTCGAGGGTGGGAATGTACCAGTTCTCTAACCCAGCTAAAGTAGGGGTGTGTGCGGGTGCATTTGAGCTGCAGGACTGTTGTTACCTTTTGCAGTTGGTCTTAAAGAGGGTGGGTCTAAAGCTTGGCAAATGCCACTTCTGACAAACTTGGAAAATTCCAAATAAATCTTTTTGTTTATTGGTGGTGCTCAGACCTGGTCATTGAACATGCAGTCACTTATTAACAAACTGGAGTTCTAGAGTTTATCGCACAGACCTTTATTTGAGGAATCCACACAAAGGACATACCCTCACTTCCATAGCTTCTTGATGGACATATTTTTCTCACTATCCTTTTGCATGACCTAGGGAGGGAGGGAAAAGAGAGTACATATACATGAGTGAGCAGGGATTTAGGAACTGTGAACACAAGCTTTACCCTGCTCCAGAGCCACCACAGCAAAGGCAGACAAGTGGAGGCACATACCTTGGCTACTGCCATCTCAAAGTCCTCCTGAGTAACGTGGACACGCCGTTCCCGCAGAGCATACATGCCAGCTTCTGTGCACACACCCTAGGTGGGGAGAGAAGCTGAGACCCTGCTGCTGGATCCCCTTAGCACCGAGTTGGCTCTTAAGGTTTCCTGCAACTGCCCAGCTTCCCTGAAGCCTCCAGTTACCTTCACTTCAGCCCCTGAAGCTCCTGGCATCAACTCAGCAATTTTTCTCAGGTTGATCCCCCTGGTCAAGTTCATTTTCCGAGAGTGGATTTTCAAAATGTCCAGCCGGGCCTAGGGATAAGAGAAGAAAGCCCTAAGCCCTGCACTCTGTCTCCACAGCCAGAGCTCCTCCAGACACCTCCAGCACAGACCTCCTCATTGGGAGGTGGGAATTCAATTTTTCTGTCAATCCTCCCAGGACGAAGCAGGGCAGAGTCTAGGATATCAATCCTATTAGTAGCCATGATAACCTGGGAAAAGAAGAGTGGAATCAGCTACACAACTCTTGGGCCTGCATGCCACCTCATACCTTTAGCTGGTTTGTCTGAAGGCTTATCCCATCTCACCTTGATATTCTTGGTGGCCTCAAAGCCATCCAGCTGGTTGAGCAGTTCCAGCATTGTGCGCTGTACTTCACTGTCGCCTCCAGAGCCTCCCTCCAGCCGGGAAGAGCCAATGGAGTCAATCTCGTCCATGAAGATGATGGACGGAGCATGTTCCCGTGCCATGACAAACAGCTCCCTCACCATTCTTGCCCCTATGCAAAGGCCAACCTGGCATTAGAACTGACGTGCACCCCACCTGCTACCCTTCCGCTCACTCCTCACGTCCTTAGCCACAGTTACCTTCCCCGATGAATTTCTGTACCAATTCAGAGCCAGAGACGCGAATGAAGGTACAGTCCGTATGATGAGCCACAGCACGGGCCAACAATGTCTTCCCAGTGCCTGGGGGTCCATATAGCAGGACTCCCTATAGGGAGAGTGTACATCACACTTAGGGGAAAGGCCAGCTCTCTTCATTTATTGATCATGTGTAAGTGAGGGCTTTGTGTCAGACCCCTTGCTTGAGGTGAGGGATATAAAAACTGAAGGCCAACAGCTTTTCTGGACTGTGTATTCAAACTAGATTACTGCTCCAGAAATCTCTCTTGTTGCTGCTGTTCAGCGGGGAGGGCTATCCAGCGCTGGCCAAGTCTGATGTTACCTTTGGCTGTGCAATGCCCAATGCTTCAAAGAGCTCAGGATGCTTCACAGGCAGCTCAATCACTTCTTTGATCTCCTTGATCTGCTTGTCCAGCCCGCCAATCATCTCATAAGTTGAGTCTGGCACCTTTTCCACCATCATTAGTGACACCAAAGGGTCTACCTTGTTAGGGAGGATCTTATGCAGAGTGTAGCTGTCATTTCTTAGAGCAACCCGACAATTGGGTGTCACCTGGAGGGAAGAAGGGGAGGGAGTCTCAGGATGCAGGGTGGTGCTACTCCCCCACCCACAACACTCCCTGCCACACTTACATCATTGATATCAATGTTCTTGTCCACATCAACAACAAATTTGCCCTCAGGATGGACCTGAAGAAATAATAAGGGCTTATGAGTTCCCTTAGTAGTTAACACAGCCACCCCAGCCAGGATTGACACAGGGAAGCTCTGAGGTAATGCGACATGCAAGGCGACATGCAGAGGGAAGGAGCCGGGGCTGGCCCCTGCTGCTGTGCTGCTGTTACCTTGACCAACACTTTTTTCTTATCCATGGCCCTCACGACCTCTCCAACATAGGAGCCCTGTTCCTGCAGCAGCTGCAGCTCCTCCCGCAACAGGCGAACTACAACAGTAACAAGCCCAAAAACCACTTAAAAAAAGTCAGTCACATAAGGACCATTTTAACACTTGGAAGGGAAGAAAGAACTTACGACTTGAGACTTCCAGCAGGGCTTTGAAGAGATGTGCATGGGAAACAGCCATATAATGAACAGTGAGCATCACTGTAGGCTGAGATGGGAAACAGCCACATAATGGACAGTGAGAGCATCACTGTAGGCTGAGAAGAGACTGAGCGCTACACAAGATGGAAGGTTGGGAACACCCAGACCTTGCCTCAAACCAACACCAAGTTTTCTATCTTCTCCCCTCACCTTTTGCATTCAGCTCATTCCTCTGTGCCTGCAGTCTCCGGAGATTCTGGCTCTTATCATTTACAATCAACTGTGGAGACAAGAGACAAATCCCATTACTTAAAGTCAAAAGCCTGTAGGAGACTGGATCTTGGCTGAGACTCTTAAAGGCAGGTTTAAGTTGCTTCTTTAGCTTCTCCAGCAGTATCTGAAGGCCCTGTCTTGTCCTCTCTAAGATTTCCTAACGACCAGGCAGGTATCACAAAAGGCCTACCACTACTGGTCCAGGAAGACCAAAATTTAATGGAGAGAAACTATAGTTCGCTCATGGGAGTGGCTTCTGGAGAGGTAACAGGGTATGGTGGAAAGGTCCTCAGGTGAGAAGCCCGGGTTCTAGCCCAACTGCTGTGAGTTAAAGGAAGGTAGTTCCTAGCTCCATGTCTTGAGATGTGTGTATACAGCCTGGAGTGACTGCAGAAACCAGGAAAGTGACACACAAACCATGGTGCGTGTGTGACAGAGGGGTATAAGTGATTTGTAGGGAGAATGAGAATGGAGGGGACTTTAATTAGAGAGAGTGAGAGGAAAGAGCAAGATGAGATGGTAAGGATGTTTGGAAAGTCATCGAGGCATTTTCATCTACACAATATATACTACATGTAAGCTGTGGAGACACATACGGTTAAATGCAATTTCCCCATATGGATTGATACTGCTCTATTCAACATTAGTTAATTAAAAACCCAGCAGGTCTGAGAAGCCACCTTTTGAGTTGTTGGTCAGAGTCACTCAAGAGACTCCTAGAACATTTTAGGCTATTGCTGTTGCCCTTGGTTGTGTCCCCCTCCCCCAAGAGTAAAGCAGGATTTTATTGCTGAAGACACCATGCACTTCACACACAGGACCCGGAGCACTTGATTTGGCTCTGACCTGAAAGCCTTATCCCTAAGGACTAGCTTTCATGGCACCAAAGGCACCACACAAGCTTCCAAGGAGGAATCAACCAACAGGTCTACTCAGCTACGGTGCCTAGGAACCACAACATATGGTGGTGGCACCCAACAGTTCTCAAATTGGACTTGCAGCCTGCTTAGCAGGAGGAGAACCACCCCTGGTACTAGAAACATAGCCAACCACCCTGGGCTAGTTAAGTTATGGATCTTAAAAGAACCTACAATCACCACTTTACTAAATCTGCATAATCCCTAACTGCAGTCTATCCACTACAGATAAATGTAGTTCTTATCCCTTCTCAAGAAACTTCTCTTGGCAACAAATGGAGACATTTACAGACAACCACAACTGATCAAAATGTAGAGACCAAGAGACTGAGAGGTGTACTACACAACTCCCACACCGAAGGCTTGAAGATCATTTTGGAAGAGGGGGCAGAAAGATCCTAAGAGCCAGAGGAACAAAAAGTTTGCTGGGAGATTGTCTCTTAGAAATATAGAGAGGCTACACTCATGAAGTCTCATCAACATAGCTGCTTAAACAAGTCCTGAACACTGATGACACCAACAGACATGCTAATATGGAAGAGGAGGCGTTCATTCATGGGGCCACAACCCTAGACAAAGAATTATGGGCTACTGAGGAATGCTGAGAGGAAGACAAGTAGACTTCCCCAAGGAAGAAACCCCCCCATTTGGTTATCCAATACCAAGTGAGGACATGCATGCAGGTAACATTATACAGATGGAACAGGTTGTATCTATGTTTTTAGGAATACCTAGACAAGGGGCAGTGATAAGGACTTCAAAATATAGAAATTAAAAAACAAACAAAACCAGTTAGTTTAAAAGGCAGGCATGACAACACAGGCTTGTGATTCCAACAACAAGGAGGCTGAGGCTGACAGCTGGAGAGTCCCAGGCCAGTCTGAGCTAAACAATGAGATCCTGTTAAATAAACAAAATCACATGTAGAAGTATTTTTTAAAAAATGATAAAAACCAAACTGAATGTGGAGGCTTACACTTTTATCCCAGCACTTGGGAAGCAGAGGCAGGAAAATTCTGAGTTTGAACCCAGCCTGGTCTACAGAGTGAGTTTTTGGGTCAATTGGGGGTACACAGTGAGACATCTGCCTAAAGAAGACAAGGTAAACTAAACAGAATAGCTGCAAATGCACCTGGGGTTTGTAGAGCTAAAAACAACACTGCTAACTCCATTTTGTTTTCCAGACGCCATATGGGCCAAACTAAGGGCCTGGGAAACTAAACTTCTGACCTGCACAGGAGCAGAATGTCCCAGGGAGGTCCCCTCCCTGCCCACTGAATAGAATGACTCCCTGCCCACTGAATAGAATGACTCCCTGCCCACTGAATAGAATGACTCACCTGCCCACTGAACAGAATGACCCACCTGCCCACCGAGCAGAATGTTAAGATGCCCACCCTGTCCACTGACAGGGGCCAAGCCTCGGAGGGTGCATTCCTGCCTACAGCCAATCAGCTTCTCGCTACTATGGAAACCCCCTAACCATCCACCAGTGATTACTGCCTTTAAAATGCCCCTTTCCCTGGAGCACAGGAACGCCATCTTGTGGTGGTCCAAGGTAGCTTGCTTTGATTAAAGCCCTCTTGTTTGTGCATCGAGTGGTCTTTATTTCTGGGGTCTCGTGAGTCGGGCACTACAGTTTCAGACACTTTCTCTGTGGCTTCCTTCCCAAACTCTTCACACCTTTGGCTAGTGGTTCCTTTTGCAGGGGATTTTGTTTTCCAAACAGGGTTTTATGTAATCCAGGCTGGCTTCAAATTCAAAACACTACTCCTGCCTCAGCCTCCTGAGTGCCAACATTACAGGTGTGTCTACCACACCCTACTCACAAGTACCTTTAAAAATAAATAAATAAATAAAAATAAATTTGACTCTTGGGCCTGGAGAGCTGGTTCAGTGGTTAAAAGCACCGGCTGCTCCTCTAGAGGATGATCCCCAGCACCCACATGTCAGCTCACAACCTTCTGTAACTCCATTTCCAGAGGCTCCTACGCCGTCCTCTGACCTTCACAGGCAAATGTGTGGCACAGACATAGAGGCAAGCAAAACACCCAAACACGTAAAATAAAAATGGAAAAACTTGAAAAGGCAAGCAAGCAAACAAAAATCCTAACTGAATACTATTCCCATCAAAGAGATTATCATTCTACCTCACACTGCTTATTACCTTCTAACTGCAAAGAAAGGGCTGGAGAGATTGCTCAGCAGTTAAGAGGGTTTACTGCTTTTGCAGAGGCCCTGGGTTTAATTCTCAGCAGCTGTGGTAGCTCATAACTATCTGTAACTCAAGTTTCAGGAGATCCACTGCCCTCTTCTGCCCTGCACAGGCACCTCCATACATGTGGTGCACATAAACTTATGTAGGCATATATACATATACACATAACAAACAAAGCTACAAACGAACAACATTGGAAAAGAATTCTTTGCTGCATTCCCAGTGGAAAAAGGTTGTGGAGAAATGTGGACCCTTCAGCTCTCATCCACGACTAGCTCCCTCTGGTGTCTGTACTCACCTGGAGTTCTTCAATCTTGGACAGATAATATTGACGGAGTCCACTGCCTGCCTTCCCCTCTTCCAGTTCCATCTGAAGACAAGTTTAATTGTTAAACAAGGGCATAAACTACTAAGGGATAAAGCCAAAGTATTTTCAGGGCACTTTACCAAATAGCTTAAGAAACAAGGCCAGGAAAATATCATTTCCTTTTCCTCAGAAACTGGTATCTTGATGGGTGAAGTATGTGTGTTCGAACTTCGGAGGCTTAGTTCTTGGTTCTAATCCTTCACTTTTGAATCTACTAAAAGGATGTGATTACCGCTTACCTTCTAAGACTTTTAGGAGGCTCAAAGGGCCACCTATACACCTACAGAGCGCTTTGCTCTGTGGCAAGAGAAGAGTTATACATATCCAAGGTGTAACTACTACAGACAAAGCCAGAACGGAGGGACCAAGTCCAGGTCCCACCCCAGGCCATTCCGGCTTGCAAGCTCTTCATTCAGTTTCTACCCACCCCTGTCCCGCTTACCTCGGGCGGCGCTGACACAGCAGATCCAGTCCCAGGCTCGGTCCAGTCTGACGTGATCCACCCACCCCTGATCCACTCGACCCTCTTGCTCGTAGCCACCCCTCACTATAGATTTTGTGCACTTTGCACTCAGCTTGGATGCCGCCCTACCGCGGCGGCAGAATCCTTACCTGCTCTGGCCCATCAAGCGCCATCTTCCCTCTTTCGGCAGGGACCGCCGGCATCCAAGTCACCCTATTGCGCAGGCGCGGAGGAGAAAGTGTGCGACCTGGGTCACGACCGAGAACAGTTCCGGGTCAATGGGCGGGGTGTGTGGCAAGACAATAACAGTGGTTCTGATAGTAGAGGCTCTACTGGAGATCATTACTTTTGTGAAGGGATATAGAACTTCTGGCTGATGCTTCCTAGAGGCTAGGTTAGTGGTTATTGTACTCTACGTCCTAGCCTCTACTTTTAACTTGTAAGACTCGCTGACACAAAATTTTGGCCACACTTAAAATGGCGGAAATCATGAGGCCAGGAATACAGGAAACGCCAGCGGAAGCGGAAGTACGAGTGCTGCCTACATGTGCTGCTTCCTAAGTGTTGAAAACCTGCGGAGTTAAGGGCTATCTAACGTCCCGGTAAGTGATTGCTTCGCTACCTGAGGAACCGAAACAAAATCCAGTGCTCGGAAAGATGTGCTCAACTTTTTCTTTCTCCCCAGAGTGAGTGATACTACCCCATCCCGCCATGGGCAAGAAAGGCAAAGTAGGCAAGAGCCGGCGGGACAAGTTCTATCACTTGGCCAAGGAGACCGGTGAGTGGGTTAGCGCTGCGGAATAACATACCAGTCTTTCCGCTTCTTCTAATACTGAGTTCCTTTTCCTTGGAGGGGGTGATGGGGTTGTGAGGCTGTGGACGTCCTAGGAAAGGCCTCTGTAGGCGTTATTGTTTTATACATCCACTCTCTACGGTCCAGGTTATCGTTCGCGTTCTGCCTTCAAACTGATCCAGCTCAATCGCCGCTTTCAGTTCCTTCAGAAAGCCCGGGCCTTGCTGGACCTGTGTGCTGCGCCTGGAGGATGGTAACATTCGACAGGGGCCTCTCTTGACACGTTCTTGGCACTGGTTGGCTTTGTGTTGCTTTGGGGGGAGGATGGGAATCCGATTACACAATTCAGGTTAAATATTCTATAGCATGTGTCACTCTTAAATTTTGGAAGGCAGCGTCATTTTTTTCACCTCTTGTGGGACTGAACCTGAGGACTATTCACGCTAGGTAGCCAACTCTACCGCCGAGTTATATCCCCAATCTGCTTTATAAAGTTGAGACAGAGACTCTCAAAAATTGCCCAGGATGGCCTTGAACTTTTGATCTTAATCTCTTGCCTTCCTTGGTAGCTGGTAATGCAGCCATGTGTTGCCATGTCCAGCAGGTTGCTTCTTGAATGTATGCATAGACATTTGGTCACTACATTTAACAGGTGCCCCTTAAGCGGGTCCTAGGGGTGCAAGGTATTTAAATCCGTCTCTTTCACAGGCTGCAAGTGGCTGCCAAGTTCATGCCCGTATCCAGTCTTATTGTAGGTGAGTGACTCTCTTGGGTATTTGAGGGGGAAAGGGGAGTGAGGTACTAATTTTGTCCTATATCTCTCTCCACTCTGTAATACACTTACTTAACATCTTTCAGGAGTGGACCTTGTTCCAATCAAGCCTCTCCCCAATGTGGTGACTCTCCAGGAAGATATCACAACAGAACGCTGTAGGCAGGTAATAAGATCTCTCCTTCCCCTTTATGTGCTAACATCATTGCCTCTTAAGAGTGAAACACATGGCCAAAAAAGACTGTGACAATCCTGATGTACATTTCCATCTTTACTTAAAATGAAGCGGTCCCCCCCCCCTTTTTCTTTGAGATAAGAGTCTTGCTGTGTACTTCAAGATAGCTTCTAACTATGTAGCCCACACTGATGTGGACCTGAGTACACGGCCTAGTTTGGCCTTGGTCCTATAGGCACGTGCCACCATGCCTGGCAGCGATAGTGCTGTGAATTGGTGGAAGGATAAGAAATCTGTCTTCAGTAAAGCTCTTCCCAGTGAACTAATTGTAGGCTTAGAGAAGATAAATATGTTTGTTGTTGTTGTTGTATCCCTAGTGCCTGGCACAGGGTGATGTCAATTGTGCGCACTCAGTAAATGACTAGACAGATGACTGAACTAGAATTCTGCCCTTAGCAATTACTGTGTTACCATTGCTATAAACCCTTTACTCTCATTAGGCCCTGAGGAAGGAGCTGAAGACCTGGAAAGTTGATGTTGTGCTCAATGATGGGGCTCCCAATGTGGGGGCTAGTTGGGTCCATGACGCTTACTCACAAGGTACAGGGAATGTGGGCTTGGAGGTGAGGGGGGAGGTGGCATGCCCTAAGACTTCAGAGGTTCACTGACTCTTTCTGTCCTACAGCTCACTTAACTCTGATGGCTCTGCGTTTGGCTTGTGATTTTTTGGCCCGTGGTGGTTGTTTCATCACAAAAGTTTTCCGTTCTCGAGACTATCAGCCTCTGCTGTGGATCTTCCAGCAGCTGTTCCATCGTGTCCAGGCCACGAAGCCCCAGGCCTCTCGCCATGAATCTGCAGAAATCTTTGTAGTCTGTCAAGGTGAGACATCACTCCTTCCTCTTGATACAACTTTCTAATTATGAAAGCATACTGTTAATCTGTCTTCCTATTTTAGGATTCCTGGCTCCAGACAAGGTTGATGCTAAATTCTTCGATCCCAAGTTCGCCTTTAAGGAGCTTGAAGTTCAGGCTAAAACTGTTACTGAGTTGGTGACAAAGAAGAAGCCAAAGGTGTTTCTGTTGTTTTGAGAAATGGGTCCTGAAACTGGGAGAACTTGACATCTAAGAAGCGACAGTGTAGTAATCATCTTTATTTCCCTTCCTAAGGCTGAAGGCTATGCTGAAGGTGACCTTACTCTTTATCACCGAACCTCAGTCACTGACTTCTTGCGAGCTGCCAATCCTGTTGACTTCCTCTCCAAGGCCAGCGAAGTGAGTTCCCAGATTGAGAGTCTGCAGGAGGCCCAGACACATGGCCAGAACAACATCCCATTCCTTTTCCTCACAAACAGATCTCAATAGATGATGAAGAGTTGGCACAGCACCCAGCTACAACCGAAGATATAAGAGCATGCTGTCAGGACATCAAAGTGTTGGGGCGCAAGGAACTTAGGTACACAGGTGTAAGGGCAGCATGTTGTTGGACTCTGGGGACCACGATTTAATTAAGTTTATGACTGAAATCTGGAGTGTAGACATTAAGGAATAGACAGGGACAAAGATGGAGATAGTGAGATTAGCAGTAATAGTATTTCTTGGGCAGGTCTCTACTGAATTGGAGAACAAAGCTTAGGCGCTATGTGGCCAAGAAGCTGAAAGAGCAAGCAAAGGCACTAGACATCAGGTAAGGAGGAGGTGACCAGGGTTAGGGATGGTTGGGTGATGGACCAAGTGTCTGGGAAAATAAGTAAATCTTTGGTTTGTCAGCCTCAGCTCAGAAGAAGAAGGTGATGAAGAAGAGTCAATAGCTGAGACAAAGCAGGCTTCAGAGGAGGAAGAGGAAGAGCAGCTTCACCGGACTCTGGCAGAGATGAAAGCCCAAGAAGTGGCAGAACTAAAGAGGTGAGGGGTCTGAGGACGAGTACATGGAGGACAAAGGGCACTCAAGTCTTGGAGACAAGCAGGTTAAGTCCCTCAACCGTCTGTTCAGGAAGAAGAAGAAATTGCTTCGTGAGCAAAGGAAGCAGCGGGAGCGTGTAGAGCTGAAAATGGATCTGCCTGGGGTTTCCATTGCAGATGAGGGGGAGACAGGCATGTTCTCCCTGCGTACCATCCGTGGTCAGCAGGTAAGGGAGGGCTGGGCAGTCAAGTTTGAGGGCTTGGAGGTTAAATGTTAAATGTTTTGCGTGATCATGGGGTTTGGTTGTTGTGTTTACCTATAAATTAGAGGAGAAAATGAGTACCCTGTGACTACAAAATGCTAAAAAGAAACACAGCTAATATGAGATCAGAAAGATCTATAAGCTAGAGTTTTAAGACCAAGAGTTAATTACCAAGGGGGCACAATTGACTTCACTTCATTGGGTCTAATGAGCACCTTGATTTGGGCTGCTGAAGAACATACCTTTCATAGTAAAAGCAACCTCACAGCAAAATGAACTTTTGTGGTGAAATAGCCTGGTCACCTGACACAGGACAGGCAATAGAGCAGCAACAGTTTAGTGCCAACTCCCCTTGAATTATGTAACACAGTCTGTTTTCCTCATTTGTTAAGAATATAACATACCCACTGAAAATTTTATGGAGTTTAAAAAAAAGCTTGAGTATTTTCCCTGGAATGTTGTGGTACTCATATAGCAGCTCTGTCCACTGTGAGAATAGATTTTGAGGTCCTAAGAGTAGTTGAAAGCAACCGATAATTCAGTTTGATGCATGCTGTCTAGTGCTCCTTTACTCGGGATCAAAATACATAGATGTGAATTTGGTATCTCAAGTGGCTTTTGAAGGCTTTTTTTTGTAAACGTGTCAGTATGTAGATCAGCACCCTGGATGTTTTAGACAGTCTGGTTACTTCCTAGCTCACAGCTGCTGTGTAAAGCTAGTATTTGCCAGTGTTCTTTCTTACTGATGTTGCTACGGATGATCTAAGGTAATGGGCATGGGAAGATAAACTATGTTGCCCAAGTACTTGAATCTATTCCTGTTGAACTTCAGTTGTTAGAGGAAGTAACACAAGGAGACATGAATGCTGCAGACACCTTTCTGTCTGATCTGCCAAGGGATGACATCTATGTGTCGGATGCTGAGGATGATGATGATACTTCTCTGGAAAGTGACCTGGATCCCGAAGAGCTGGCAGGAATCAGGACACACTCGGATCAGAAGGAACAGAAGTAGTAAGGGCTCTGTGTGTGGGAGGAAGTGCTGCCATCTGAGACAGAATTAGTGTGGGCATGGACAGACAAAGGAAGAAGCCTCTGAGGTTGGTTGGGTCTCTTGAGTTTGACCTCACTTTCCTTTGGGTCTACAGCTTGCAGTTTGCTCAAGTAGATGACAATAAAGAGGAAGAAGGAGAGAATCCATTGCTGGTACCACTAGAAGAAAAGGCGGTGCTGCAGGAAGAGCAAGCTAGTCTGTGGTTCTCCAAGGTAGAGCTAGGGAGACTGATGGGATGTGGCATTCCCTAGTAGAAGAATTGCTGAGGTTTTCCTAATCACAGGACGGCTTCAGTGGGATCGAGGACGATGCCGACGAAGCCCTGGAGATCAGTCAGGCACAGCTGCTGTACAAGAGCCGTCAGAAGGAGCAGCAGCCAATAGACCCACCTCCATCACCTCCTAACTTGAAGACTGAGAAGAAATCTTCCCAGTGCCAGAATGAGGTCCCCAAGGAGATGGAGGCTGCTTTGGGGACAGAAGCTGACCCTGGAGGGGAGGACAGAGACAGCAGCTCAGATAGTAACAGCAGCAGTAATGAGGATGAAGATAGGTGAGTAGATTTCTGTGCAGTTGCATTGGGCAGTTTTAAGTGGGAGGAAAGTTGAGGCACCTTACAGGGGTGGAATAAGCACAATCTGTCTCTTCCACAGTTGGAAAGCATCTCGTGGTATGAAGCGAAGCCGTGGCTCTAAGACAGATGAGGATGGGTTTGAGGTAGTGCCAATTGAGGACCCAGGTGAGAAGTACACAGTGGAGAGAAAAACCAGTGCAAGCTTCTTCAATGAGAATCGGGCTTTGACTTTTATCTTTACCTCTCTAGTGAAATATCGAATTCTGGACCCTGAAGGCCTAGCTCTAGGTGCTGTTATTGCCTCCTCCAAAAAGGCAAAGAGAGACCTTATAGATAACTCATTCAACCGGTAAGGGGCCAGAGCACTGGCAGGGGCAGTGGACTAAGGCCAAGTTCTTCCTGAGAAAAATAACAACAGGTGATTACTGGCCTGGTATCCTCTCTACTCAGATATGCTTTTAATGAAGAAGAGGAAGAACTTCCAGAGTGGTTTGTGCAGGAAGAGAAGCAGCATCGGATACGCCAGCTGCCTATTGATAAGAAGGAGGTAGAACATTACCGAAAACGCTGGCGGGAAATCAATGCACGGCCCATCAAGAAAGTAGCTGAGGCCAAGGCCAGAAAGAAACGGAGGGTAAGTGGCTGAGGTTGCCTGAGGTTAGGAGTTGTGAAGAAAGGTATGGAGAAAGAACTAACTGATGTTCTCTTCCCAGATGCTGAAGAAGCTGGAGCAGACCAAAAAGAAGGCGGAAGCTGTGGTGAACACAGTGGATATCTCAGAACGAGAAAAGGTGGCACAGCTGCGAAGGTGATTTGGCAAAGAATAGCCACAAGGACACTGGGTTAAATAGTTCTAGAGAGCAGACCTTTTAACCTTTCTTTCTTTTATAGTCTCTACAAGAAGGCTGGACTGGGCAAGGAGAAACGCCAGGTCACCTATGTTGTAGCCAAAAAAGGTGTAGGCCGTAAGGTCCGGCGGCCAGCTGGAGTCAGAGGTCATTTCAAGGTAGTGGACTCTCGGATGAAGAAGGACCAGAGAGCACAACAACGAAAGGAACAGAAGAAAAAACACAAGCGAAAGTGAGCAGAGTTGTCTGAAGACTGAAGACTAGGAAAGAAGGTGTTCTCTCTGGTACCAGTTGGTGCCCGTATGATTGGGAGAGCTGCCGGGCACCTACAGTTCCTCTCTGGAATGATTATTTCTTCATCGTGATAGACTGACAGTCACCCACAATCTTGGCTTGTGATGGAACTCCTTCAGGGGAATCAGTGTAGAATAAGCATGTGGTTGGTTCCTTCCGAGTCCCTTCCCACCCCTTTCCAGTATTTGAATAAAAAGATAATAGAAGAGGTAACTTTTCTGATAGTTTAATAAGCAAGCACTTCCCCACATTTCACATCATGGGCTGTACTGTTCCAAGCCATAATTTAATATGTCGCAACTATCTGCATGGTAGAAAGGACAGCCCTCAGGTCCCAGTAGTAAGACATTTACTATCGAGCAAGCAGAGAGGGAATGCACATCTTAAAGAAACCTTCACAAAAATCACAAAATTCAAAGTTTGTATATTTTCCTTTTATAAACAAGATAGAACAAAAATCAGAATCATTTCAGCAGAAGACTTTTTCTACCATTAGGGCAAGTTTAAAAAAAACAAAAAAACAAAACAAAAAACAATGAAATAAGACACTTTTTGAAAGCTACTGTTGGGGTTGGTTTTAAATGGTAAATTTAGCAGTACTCCAGGCCTGGATAACCCTGGAATCCTTCAGTCCTAGGATTTAGGATTAAAAAAAAATTTAGGTTTAGGATTTCAAAGCCTGTCTGGAAGGCCGTCTTTCCTAAATGTCTCAGGGCTGGAAACAACGTCTGGGGAACCTGAGCTATCAGGTCTCTTCCCTGCAAACATCTGAAAGCACCACACTGCTTCCCAAGCATCCTAACAGGTCAAAGTTGGGTTTGCAGAAGCCAACTCCAAAAAAAAGGGACTGCCTGGCCACAGCCAAGAAAAAAACAAAAAACCCCCAATTTACAGATGTTTATAAGGTGACATTTTAGTAAAAAATATAAGCTATTATAAACCTAGAGTGAGTTTTTGTGCCCTAAAAGGCCCTTTCTCCCTAAGTATCTGCTACTCACCCTCCTTAAAACTCACCCAGAGCAAACAAAAGCTTCTCTGCTCTCTGCTTTCCAGGGCCAACTCAGGTTCCCAAGAAAACATCTGAATGAACACCAGATGAAGGTATAATATCTCCACACTCCAGTTCTCCACCAAGGGCAGGGGGTCTGTATATCTTGGACCCCAACCCAGCCCTGAGACACACCTCATTACCAAAATCTTTCTAAAAATAAAATTAAAGACAACTGACCACGCTGATTTTCACATACCCTCTAACTATCCCATCTGCTTTTCTTGCGTTTGGGTGGCTCTGGGACTGCAAAGCCATCAGGTGTCTTATCTGTCTTGCTGTCCACTTTGTCCATCCTGCTGCTGTCCACCTTGGGGTCCATCTTGTTTTCACGATTAAAGCCTTCTTTTCTGCTTTCTCCGTTCCTGCCATCATTTGCACCCCGGCTCTCTCCATGTCTGCCAGCACCTCCTCCGTGCCTGGTCTCTCCATGTCGGTGGCCATCAGTATGACGGCTACCGCTTTCTGGGTAACGGTATCCATCTCCATGGCGGCCACCATCTCCATGCCGATTGCCACCATCTCCATGGCTATGACGGCCACCACCCCGGTTCTCAGTATATCTCTCTCTCTTCCCATTGCCACCCCCAATCCCTTCACGGTTGTTACTCCCTGAAGCTGTGTTGTTGACTCCTTGGGCTCCAATAGAAGGGTAGGTCACTGGGGCACTACTGATATTCCCAGAATTGTTGAAGCCTGGGATGTTCTTGGAACTGGTGATGGGGTTGTCAGGACTATTATGGCCCTGCTGTGCTGAATTAGTTGGAACAGAATTTAAGCTTCCTGCACTAGTCCATCCACTTGCCCCAGCAGCAGAGGTTCCGGCCTTCTGATTACTTAAACTGGCTGCAACAAAGTGACTCTTGTACTGGGACTGAAAGAGAAAGACACCAGGAATAAGTATAACAAATTTCAGTATACAAATAATGTTACAAATAATTGTTAATGATAAAGCATACAGAAACTCCATTTGCATATCCAGGCAGGATACTGTTAAAACCTGTATATAAACTTCAAGTAAACAGAAGGCTCTAAATCTAGCATGAAGCTTACAGACTCAGCTACCTTTCTAAGAAAGGTTTTCTCACCCTTCAGGAGTTACTGTTGAAAGGTTGTTTTTTTTTTTTAAAAAATTATTCTGATAAGTGTCATAGTGTTTTTTGCCTGTGTATATGATGTGTATGCATGTACCACACATGCATGCCTGATACCTGTGCAGGCCACAAGAGGGTGTCAGATTTCTTGGAACTGAATAAAAGATCACTGTAAACTGCTATGTGATTGCTAAGAAAACAAACCTGGATCCTCTGCAAGAATACAAGTTCTCTTAAGCACTGAACCATCTCTCTAATCCCCTCTTGAAAGCGTTTATATTTATTTCAGACCTGAAAAGCTGCTTTCATTGCTGTCAGCCTATCTCCCATGGCTCCTGTGGAGGGCTTGTAGGCTTCATAATTGCTCATTACATTGTTATTATTTCCTCGGTCCTAAAAAAGCAAGCATACTTATTAGAAAAGCAATTGCAGCAGACAGTCCTATCACACTGAAACCCTGGGTCCAGGGCTGCAACAGGAACCAGGTATTTTTTTTAGAAGTTACTTCCTTTGTGAGAAAAGGTACAATAATAAAGAGGTATAAATAAAACCCCTTAAGTGCCTCAACCTAGTACATTTATTTCTGGGAACCAACCCCAATGATCAGAATGCATTCATTGTATGACTGCATATTATATGATTGTATATTATATCAATGATATGAGTGCATATTATAGCAAGATTCTATTAATGCTCCATCCAAGTATACTGACAGCTTTGTTCCTGGCTTTAAGAATGAGTCTCTGTGACAACAAACAAGCAAGCTAGTGAGTGAGTGAGTGCTTTATGTGATTTGTGAGACCATTTATATCTTCTCAAATCCTTCTGACCAAAATTTTCAGTGTAGAGACTATTTCTGAGTATAATTCTAGCCAAGTGACCCACTTAATGTTTCCCAAGCAACAGATTCTAGGCTAGAGAAAGGCTTTTAAAAACAGATTACTGCAAGCCCGGCAGTGGTGGCACACGCCTTTAATCCCTGCACCTAGGAGGTGGAGGAAGAGATGGAGGTGGAGGCAGATAGATCTGAGGTCATCCTGGTCTACAGAGGAAGTTCCAGGATGACCAAGGCCTTTCTCTAAAACCAAACCAACCCAACCCACCAAAAAAACAAGAACAACAACAACAACAAAAACCAACACACCATACCAAATCAATCATTTGGTGCAAAGTTATATACATATATAAGCAGCTAGATCCCATGTCAGTAGGACATTGCAATTTGAAATCCACTAAAGCTAGACTAACTTCCTGAGCAAGCTTAGTCAGCCAAGCACACACACTTCTCCCACAGCAGTTTCATTGTAAGAAACAGCACTGCTGTTGGGCAGTGGTGGCGCACGCCTTTAATCCCAGCACTTGGGAGGCAGAGGCAGGTGGATTTCTGAGTTCGAGGCCAGCCTGGTCTACAGAGTGAGTTCCAGGACAGCCAGGGATACACAGAGAAACCCTGTCTCGAAAAACCAAAAAAAAAAAAAGGAGAAAGAAACAGCACTGTACTGACTCTCATCAGCACATTAAATACACACCCCCTGAACGACAGGGTTTGGGACGCATGAGGCTTTCAGGTACATTAAAGCACCATAATTTTTGGGACCTATCCCCAGAGTACTACTGTAGAATGAACTCACCGAATTCTCAGAGCCTAGCCCAGGCCGCTCTCTATAGCCCAAGCCTCCTCCACCAATATTCAGCTTTTTGCCTTTCCCTCCTTTGAAGCGAGATTTCCGAAACCAGGCATTCTGCAAAGAACACAGTTCAAGGTTAAACCCAAGAAGAAAAGCAGACGGGAATCACAAAATTAGGTAGGAAGGAAGAGCTTTGGTTCATCTTTAGCTGATGCTTTTCTGATGAGAGGGATCATTCACAGTTAAGTTCCTGTCTTGGCCTTTTGAGGCCACAGCTGACTCTGAATTTCTGTACCTCTGCTACCATTTCCTAAGGACTGGGATTAGAAATATTTGCCGCCATGTACAGTTTACATGGCAACATGGATTGAATCTAGGATTTCAAGCAAACCAGACAAGCACTGTAACAACAAGCCACATCCCCAAACTCCAATATGCCTTCTGTACTGGCTGGTTTTGTGTCAACTTGACACAAGCTGGAGTTATCCCAGAAAAAGAAGCTTCAGTTGAGAAGATGCCTCCATGAGATCCAGGTGTAAGGGATTTTCTCAATTAGTGATCAAGGGGGAAGAGTCCCTCGTGGGTGGTGCCATCCCTGGGCTGGTAGTCTTGGGTTCTATAAGAAAGCAAGCTGAGCAAGCCAGTAAGTAACATCCCTCCTTGGCCTCTGCATCAGCTCCTGCTTCCTGACCTGCTTGAGTTCCAGTCCTGACTTCCTTGGGTGATGAACAGCAGCATGGAAGTGTAAGCTGAATAAACCCTTTCCTCCCCAGCTTGCTTCTTGGTCATGATGCTGTGCAGGAATGGAAAGCCTGGCTAAGACATCTTCTTTTAGGTAGCTTGATGCACCAAATTTATCAGTGTGCTTAGGTGCTTACCTAAGGTGTCCCTTATTATTCCTTCTTCCAGAGCCTCCTGGAAGTACAGTGACATAAACATAAAATGTAAAGTAACTATCTTACATTGGTCACGTCTAACTTTAGAGAGAAAAATGATTTATTTATATTAGTGAATGTGTATCTGTCTGTGTGAATTTATGTCCACCAAGTGGTACATTTGCATAGTCCAGAGGATATAGAAATCTCTTGGGATGGGAGGTACAGGTAGTTGTGAGCCACCTAATGTGGCTGCTGGAAACACCACCAGGGTCTTCCGCAAGAGCAGTATTTTTAGCCACTCACTGAGCCATCTCTTCAGCCCTATATGTTATTTCATAGCCTAGGGTTTCACAACCTTCTTAATGCTTAAACCCTTTAAGACAGTTCATTATGTTGGGTTGAACCCCAATCACACAATTATTTTGCTCTTACTTTGTAACTGTAATTTTGCTATTGTAATGAATCATAATATAAATATCTGTGTTTTCTGATGGTCCTAGGTAGCTCCTGTGAAAAGGTCATTTAACCTCTCAAAGGGATTGTGACCCACAGGTTGAGAACTACTGACTTAATCCTTCCACTGGACACAAACTTACAGTTAGGAGCAAAGCTTTATAAAGAATAGACACATTGAGAAATGAAGGAAAGAGGGCTAGGTGAAATAAGGCTTTCTAAGAACTGACAGGTTAGTACACACCTTTAATCCTAGCACTTGGAAAGAGAGACAGGTAGATGTCTCAGTTCAAAGCCAGCCTGATCTACAAAGTGAGTTCTACTCACTGACAACCAGGGCCATATAGTGAAGCCCTGCCTCAAAACAACAAACAAGCAGAATGCAAACATCGCAGAGTTAAAGCTCTTCTGAGATTTACAGACTACTTAATCCTTGAAAGTAAAGCAGGCTTGGAAAAGGTACTGAGCACAGAAAACCCAAGACACAAAAGGGTAAACGAAATACTATGCAAACTGCATCCTCAAATTTTAGTTCAGTTTTACTCTATATCAAGGAAAAGGGGAAAAAAAATCACTCTCCTTTCTTCTGCACTACAGTTCTTTGCCATTAGGGTTACAAACAAGAGTATTCTCAACAGTTCAGCTGTGCTACATACGGCTAAAACAGCCAAATAGACTGGTTTGAGTTGAACAAACACTTTCTACTACCAGGATTTGTCCTGAGGAACAGGAAATAGAATGTGTGCCTAGTACATACAGACCCTGAGTTTAATTTCTAGCCTAGCAATAAAAAACAAATTGTCCTGAATCCACTTGTTATTTGAGAACTGCACAGAATAAGTGACTCAAGGTATACTTTGGCATAATATCTTACTTAGTTTTAGAATAGAGCAAATCATATCTGGAAGTGGGCAATCAGTACATTCAGATGTGAAATGTCAATATGTAAGAAATACTTAAAGCCCACTATCATAGAGGCAAGGGGTGTAGCTCAATAGCAGAGCACTTGCCTAGCATGTACAAAAACCCCTGGACTTAATTTCTAGTAGCAAAAACAAAAAATGAATAAAACAAAAACAAATATTCATCACACAATTGTTTCCTTAAGAAACAAACAAATATTTTTAGCCCCCCCCCCCAAAAAGGACTTGGGGAAAGGAGTGGGCAAGAACAGTGTGCATCTTCTGAGATTAAACTTACTCCTAAAAGTGTGCTAATGGGCTAAGAAAGTCGAAACTAAAGAACAGATTTTGGCCCAAAGAAAGGAGCAGCTTTTCAATAGAAAGTACAGCAAGAACGCACATATGATCATGACACCCGTGGTACCAGTCTACACAGTAACCAGCCCTTTCTGCCCATTTTCCTTTCAAGCTCCTATGACACCTCCTTCCCCTTCCTATGAACTTTCTTACTCGGTTATATTATTTCTACTAACTTTAAGTGCCTAACCCTTACCTGCATTGCAAGATCTAAGAGTTCCTTAGAAACATGTTGGTTGGCTCCTTCAAGGTTCCGTACAAGGTCACCAGCAAAATTGCTGTCTTTGGGGGTCAGTAAGGTATAGGCTACACCCTTTTCACCAGCTCTTCCTGTTCGGCCAATCCTATGAGTGTGGGTATCAATGTCTCGTGCTACATCATAGTTAATGACTGTCTTAATTGAAGGAATATCCAGACCACGGGCTGAAAAAGAAAGTATTGAGATTCTCTTTACTTTTTATCTACAGCTAAAAAAATAAATAAATAAAAAAATAAAAAATAAAAGTAACTAGAAATAGTAAATTTATACGAATGTGCATATCCCATATCTAGGTAAGCTCATGGATATGAAGCCAAGAATAAAAACTAGTTCACTCTATTGGTAGTAGCATGAATACAAAAAATTCCTGTGGATCTTACTGGAATCACATCGGCCCAATACTTGAAAGAGGTAGGCAGAAGGATTGGAGTTCAAGGTCGCTTAGGCTATGCATAAGAACTCATCTCAAAAGTAAAAACAGAAGCCAGGAGTGATGGTGCACACCTTTAGTCCCAGTGCTCTGGAGGCAGAGGCAGGCAGATCTCTGAGTCTGAGGCCAGTCTGGTCTACAGAGTGAGATCCAAGACAGTCAGGGATACACAGAGAAACCCTGTCTTGAAAAGACAAAAAAAAAAAAAAGACAACAAACCCCAAAACCAAAACAACCCCCCTAAAACTCACACAAGTTAGCCCTCTAAGGGTTGTATGTAATTCAGTTAGTATCGTGTTTGCATGAGGACCTGAGTTCAGTCCCCAGAACCCATGTGTATGTGTGTAGGCAGGCATACACCAGAGCTTATGTATAGAGGATAGAAAACAACTTGTGGGGGTCAGGTTTTTTTTCTTCCATTATATTTGAGTCCTGAGTACCAAGCTCAGGCTGTCAGAGCTAGCTGGCAAGAACCCAGTGAATCATCTTGCAGTTCCAAAATACAAGTCTTTAAGGGTAGCAGCTAAATTTAGCAGAGTAAAGCCAAAGCTTATATTACTAATTTAAGACACACACTGGAGTTGACATGAGGGCATAACTGTTCTCCCCAAGGCATTCTCTGGCATCAAAGAGTACTTTGATGACCAAGAACAGTAAGCACAATAAGCGAAGGTGGCCACAGAGCCACTGCTCTATATAGGTCTCATTACAGTGTAGGGCAACACCCATAAAATACAGGCTTGTGTTATGATGAAATTTGTACTCTTACCTGCAACGTCAGTGGCCACTAGGACAGGGATGTCCTTTTTCTTAAAATCTGAAATGACCTTGTTTCTTTCACTCTGATCCATGTCACCGTGGAGCAGACCAAGACTATGACCCTCCTGCTTAAGGTTATTGGCTAGTTCTTCAGCATTGGCTTTCTTAGTAACAAACAAGAGGACACTCCCTGAAGAAGTAAACTCTACCAGACGCCGAGTAAGCCAGTTCCATTTACTAGGTCCAGAATGGAGTATCTCCACAATCTGTGTCACATCTTCATTTGCCTGAGAGGAAATAAAATAACCAATTATGACTGGTGCCACAGGAGACTTCAAAGACTAGGTATTATATTTTCTACCTGCATGGGAATAATCCTAGACAATCCCTGTTATCTTGGGGTTTTCCTTTAGTATGTCAAATACAGCTTAAAACCTACTATTCCTTTAAAGCACCTTGCTCATCAACTTCCCGGTATGTTCATTTCTAATTTGTATGCCAAAAGAATTTGTAATGGTTGTTATATACTTATTCTTATTATTCCCTGGGGAATACTTTTCAGGGTCCTGTCCACTCACTGTCAAGTACAACTTATATGTAAGTACATTAAAAATAAGACTGGACATATAAAGGTGCTTACCATTCAGTAACTTTAATAATCATGAGAAGTTAAAGATATGGCTGACCAATAAATACATATTTCAATAAAGATCTGTCTCCAACACAAAGAAAGGATAACTATTTGAGGTGTTAGATATGCTATTTGCACATTACATGCATATATTGAAATGCCACATTGTATCCCATGTTTATAATTATATGTCAAAAACTCTATTGTCCTAGTTGCGTTTATGTCAAATACAAGCTAGAGTCATCTCAGAAGTGGAACCTCAACTGACAAAATGCCTGCAGGCAATTTGTGGAGTATTTTCTTGGTTGTTAACTGAGAGAGGGAGAGCCCAGCCCACTGGAGGTGTTACACCTTTGGGTAGGTAGTCCTGGGCTGTGTAAGAAAGTAGGCTGAGCAAGCCATGGAAAACATGCCAGGAAGCAGTGTTCCTCCATGGCCTTTGTTTCAGTTCCTGCCTCCAGTTTCCTGTCCTGACTTCTCTTCACTCAACTGTACGCTAAAATAAACCCTTTCCTTCCCAAATTGCTTTTGGTCATGGTATTTATCACAGCAACAGAAACCAAGACATTTACATAAAAAAATGATAAAAGTTCATGCTAAAGCACATGCATGAAGGTCAAAGAATAATTTACAGAAATTAGTTTTCACCTTTGACCATGTGGATTCTGAGGATTGAATTCAGGCTTAGAGGCAAGCGCCATAACTAGCTGAGCCATCTACTGGCCCCCAAGGAATTCTCTTAAAGACCTTAACTGAATTCCAAATTCCAATTCAGAGAAATCATCATGTAAGGGCATATGCAGGTAAGCACAAAATCAAAGCTATTTTTTTCCAGACCCTCAAATGATGCCATGCCACCCTGTGTAGCCTGCTTTAACAGTCAGTTAAATATCTGTTCTATTCTAATTTACTGAGTCTTCCAGGAAGATTGTTTTTTGTTTTTTTGAGACAGGTCTTCTCAATGTAATAGCCCTGGCTATCCTGGAGCTCACTATGCAGACCAGGCTGGCCACCTGCCTCTGCCGCCTGAGCTGGGATTCAAGAAATGTGCCAACACCATCCAGCTCTTTTAAAACTTTAATAAAACATTAAAAACTTGGGGAAAAGGCCAGGTGAAGGAGCATACACCTTTAGACCCAGCATTCAGAAGGCAGAAACAGGGATATCTGAGTTCAAGGCCAACCTGGTGAGTTTCATAACAACCAGAGCTACACAGTGAGGCCTTGTTTAAAAAAAAAGCATTTAAGGAACAAACATAATTCCCATATACCCATCACTCAGTTTCCATGTACCAACTCTTGTCTGTGCCACTCTTGTTTGTGCTATTCCCTTAACTTGTATATCTTAAAACATATCCAGGGGCTGTAGAGATGGTTCAGCAGTTAAGAACACTGACTGTTCTTCCAAAAGACAGGGGCATCTACACAGCAGCCCATAGCTATCTGTAACTCTAGTTCCAGGGGATCCAATACTATCACACACATACAAGCTGGAAGAACACCAATACACACACACACACACACACACACACACACACACACACCGTTTAAAAAAAAAAAAAAAGTAAAAACGAAATCTAAACCATGTTGCTCTATACACTAAAGTGTAGCACTTTAATTTTTAAGACACTACTGAAGAGCCAGGTATGGTGACACATGCCTTTAAGTCCATCACTTGGGAGGCAAAGTGCTAATCTACAGAGCTAGTTCCAGGACATCCAAGGCTACAGAGAAATCTTGTCTCAAAACAAAAACAAAGAAAACAACAATAAAACAATCATTACTTAAGAATTAAACTCCACATCCTTATGAGAAATAAATCCCAGGACCCACCCTGCCTTATGCAGGATTACCTCTCCAATGTCTCCCTGTACCACTCGAATAGGGTCAATCAAGATGTCTCTGGCCAACTTTTCAATCTTTTTCCGAAAAGTTGCACTGAATAAGAGAGCTAAAAGATAAAGCAAATACTGTTAAAAATCATTTCTTACTAAATCCACTCTTTAAGCTTTTATAATGTAACTGATTCACTAAATAAAAATGATTTTCTATTTTTTTCATTTTCAATCAAGAAATGAATTGCCATAATGGTTGAGGAAAAGACTTTAATTCTGAATCAGCAGATTTATACTGCAGCAGATTATTTAAATTCAGTTTTAGCACCAATAAAAAGTGAGCAGTGGGCTGGGCCTGGTGGCAAGACCCCATAACCCCAGCTATGTGGAGGAGGAAGCATGAAGGACTGAGCACTGCAAGCTTATGGCTGCTTAGACTATAGTGAGTTCAAGGACAGCCTAGTCAGCTTAGCAGGACAATGCCTAAAAAACAAAGTGAAAAAGGGCTGGCTATACACATAAAGCTCAGAGAGGTAGGTTTGTCGAACATACACGAAGCCATAGGTCTGATACAACGGGCAACAATAAAACACCTCACAGCTGATGAAGTCTAAGGTATTTTCTACCTCAAATAAATGTCATTAACTCTCCTCTGTAGTATTCATCAGCACATACATAGCAATTTTTGCTTCCGTAATTGTGAGTATTTATAAACATCAAGGTTCATTTTGAATATAAATACAGTTATAAAGCTGCTGCATACATACTTTGTCTGTCAGGACGAACATGACTTGCTATGGACCGAACCTGATACTCTGAAAGAAACAGAACAGTAATCAACACACTACTGTAATGTAGGTAAGACAGGTATGAAAAGTCACTTTAGTAAAATCCACACGAGAACTTTTGAAGATTAAAAAAACCCTTGAAACTCCTAGACATCATTCAGTAAGAAATTAAAAAAAAAACAAAAACAAAAACAAAAACCAACAAAAAACCAAAATCAAACAAACAAACAAAAACCTCAACAAAGCTGACCTGGGTAGATAGTTTGGTTAAGAAAAGGACCATGGATGATTTAATATTCACCTACCCACGAATATGGACTTTAACCTTCAAAGGTCTGAGTAAAACACAGTTGAAGAACAAAACATTCCTTCTGTCCTAAGCCACATGCAAACTTTCTCAACACTGTCAAGACTAGTGTACTTCTCTTCAGAAAACTATAAATGGTTTATGGCTTGGTCTATCCCTTCATTTGAGACCCTGAAGAGGTTTAAATTTCTTTCATGATGAACAGTACTGGTTAAAGATATGGGAAAAACTAACTTGAGAATAGGGGCAAAAGAAACTAATATTCGAGGCATACCAAATCCCATGTCAAACATCCGATCGGCTTCATCAAACACAAGGTAAGAGACTCTTTGGAGATTAGTAGCTTTTTTCTTCACATGATCAATCAGTCGACCCTGTGAGATTCACAGAATGAATAGTAAGTACAATCAAAGGCATTCAAAGACATTCTTTAGTTATACTCCTGGAAAAATGTCAATTCTTTGGTCTTGAAACAAACTGATCTGACAGACTTTCTATACCAAACCCAGAAAACAGAAAAAGCACTTTTGAGACAGGGTGCTGTTCACAGGTGGCCTGAAGCTCAGAGGTGTGACTGCCTCTACCTCTAAGTGCTAGGTAAAGGCATGCACCGCCACTCTTAGAATAGAATTCTGAAAACTCAAGTTCTTCCTTTACATTAATTATGGTTTAAAGTCTATGGGCAAGTGGGCCAGAACCATTCTTGTAATATATTCTGAAAAGATTTTTTAAAAAACTTATGGATGAGTTTTATGTCTACCCTACATCCTCTGGGCAGGTCTAACCATTATCTGAGTATCTCTATGGTTCCCCATTTTCTTGGAAACCACAGACCCAGCTTTTAAGAGAGCCTAAGAAAACCTGCTTAAAACAGGAACTCGTAGCTGCTGATTGGCTGGTCATGGATATTGTAACTACACTGCTGTTTAGTCAACCAATCGTAACAAAACCAGGATCAAAGGCTGGCGACTCATAGGATATCCCCAGCCCAGCTTTCCCGCACTTAGAGGAGATCCCCTCAACGTCTTCTGTATCAAGTGAGACTGAGAACACATTTGAACACACGGTGTACTTACCGGGGTACACACAACAATCTCTGCCCCTTCCTGAAGGGCCTTGGCCTGCTCCCACATGCTTCCTCCTCCATACACTGCCACTGATCGAAGGTTATATGCTTTCCCAAACCGCTTACATTCTGCATGGATCTAAAAAGGCATTAATAATATTTTAAAAACTATAAGCATAAAAAAAATACTTTTATCATTACTCAAAACAGAGTTCTGAAAACACAGTACATGCTATTATAGAAAACCAAAATATAGCTGTACCTAGTGGTGTAGGCTTGTAATTTAACTAGGTGGTTGAAGCAGAAAGATAGCAAGTTTGAGACTAGCCTGGGTAACTTAACGAGACACAATCTCACAAAACAAAAACTGGAAAAACACAAACAGAAAAGGGCTGGCTGGGCATATAGCTCAACACTTGCCTAGCATTCAAGGGCTGTGTTCAATTCCTATTTCTGAAAAAACACACACACACCCCAAAACAATAACAACCATAAAAAAAACAAAGAAAGAGAAAAACCTAGAACATGTTTAAAAATCAAAATTCTTTTGTTTCTTTTTCCTTTCTGTTTTTTTTGTTTTGTTTTGAAGCAGAGTCTCTTATATATTTCTGTCTGTCTTGAAGCTTGCTATGTAGACCAGGCTGGCCTCAAACTCAGAAATTCTCCTGCCTCAGCCTCCTGAGTGCTGGGATTAAATGCATCTGCTACCACATGCAACCTATACATAAAACAAGGCTATGATCTTCATTTGCATCATTCATTTTTTTCTTAATCCTGTCTTTCTACCAAGAAAATTAAATTCACTATACAGAAAACACTGTGAGCTTATAACGTAAACAACTCCCACAACACCCACACCCCTTTGAGAGTTTAAAAAAAAAAAAAATTATCCTTATTATGGAAAATATGTAACATTTCTCAAGACTTCACAGGGAAGATAATAATGTGAATATACTTAATGTCAGCTACTGAACTAGATACTTAAAATGGGTTAAGACGGCCAATTTTGTATATAGTTTTATCATATTGAAAACAAAGGCTGGAGGAGGTTGGGGAGATAGTTCAGTGGGTTAAACACTTGCCATGCAAGTGTGAGGAATGATGCTCAGACTTCTAGAACCCACATAAAAGCTGGCGGGACTGGTGCCCTGCCAATGACCCCAGGAGCATCCAGGAGGTGGAGACAGAATGTGTGGAACAACCTCTCAAGTCAGACTAGCAGTAATAGTTCAGCAAATGTGATGATGAATCCTGGGAGACACCCAAAGTCAACCTCAGACTTCTCTCATGTGACCCCACAAGCACGCACCTCCAAGCAACAGTAACTAAACTCCATACATGATTCTACTGTCCCTTGCTAGTCCAAATGTAGAAAGGGCCTTTTATACAAAGCACATACCTGTTGACAGAGCTCCCTAGTAGGACATACAATCACCGCAATCGGTCCGTCACCTGGTTCCAGTTCCTTCTGGTCCATTATATGAATCAACATGGGCCAAATAAAAGCTGCAGTTTTCCCACTGCCTGTTTTAGCAATACCAATCATGTCTCTACCACTCAGTGCTACAGGCACACCCTAGGGAAGAAGGAAAGAAAGAAAAGGTATATACACTCAATTCTAAAGATGAACTAGTGTCTTGGGAAAAATGACTACAGATGAGATTCATTTCAAATGAACAAAAATATCCCGGGCCATAAACATTAGCTGAATCCTGACATTCCCATCAACTTGATTTAAAGGAAATAATATTACCTTCATGTGGCTTAGTCATCATTTATTAAAAAAAAATTCCCATTCCTATCAACATATTGAAATAAAAACTTTATGATACATAAAGGGAGTTACTAAAAATTTTTGTACAGGGCTGGAGAGATGACACAGTGGTTAAGATCACTGTTGGCTTTTCCAGAAGACCTGAGCTCAATACTGAGCACCCTATGGTACCTCATAATGTAAAAATGCAAGCAAAATACCCATATACGAAAATAATTTTTTTAATGTTATCTCCTTGAAAAGAAATAGACCACTTCATTTATATATATAGGAATTTCTCTCTTTCTCTTTTTGTAAAGGAATAAATAAATTCCACATTTGAATGGGAAACAGAAGCTATTAGTCTCAGTAATAAATTAAAAAAGTTCATGTCATATACAAATAGTCATTGAAAACACAAAATATATCCACAAATTTTTTTTTGAGGTTTAGACAATAAACTAATTTCTTCATATAATATTTTCAAGGTATTTAGCAGGTATGAAAACATATTTTCCAAAATTTCTCATTTTTCTTCAATTTTTAAAAGTTTCATTTCCCACCCATTATGCTTTACGTACCTGACATTGTATTGGAGTTGGCTGTGTGTACTCAGATTTCCTAATCTGGTGCATAAGTTGTTCATCAAATCCAAAATGAGCAAAACTACTTCCTGGTCTAGGAGGTGCAGCACCAGAGACCTAGAGACAAAGACAATTCCCAGGAAGACCGGTACTTTCACTTAAACAGCATTTACAGTTCAACAGTACACACTCAGATCAAGCACTTTAGCTAGAATAAAGAGTGAAAAGTAGGTGTGTAAGCAAAGACACCAAAAACGGTCAAACCTCGAACACAATGTCCTCATGCAAAAGATACCATGGTAAGAATTCCTGACATAATTCCATCACACAATTTTAAATGATTAAGTACACAGAACTATCTCAAAATTAATTTTCTCATGAGAAATGAAAACAAATTATTCAACTAACTGAAAAAGTCATTAACATTCTTTTTACCAATGTGAATAAACATTAACTGGGATAACAAAAAAAAAAAATTTAAGATTCACTCTTGAGGTAAATTAAAACTGCAAACAGGATGAAAACCCATCTACAGTTACTGATTATAAAGATGTAACCAACTGATTTCTCAAGAGTTAATGCTTCTCTTAGTGATGGTCTGGCCACTATCAAGCTTTGTTTCAACTGGGTCCCAGTAAAGAACAGGGACTACTGATATCTATTTTGTCTATCTAGTAGTAACTTTTCATTGCTTCTTTGACAATGCACATAATTTCCAATGAGGAGAGATACACACACACACAAAACTAAAGACCTTTTATTTGGGGGAGAAGGGTACTAATAACTTCTTAGAAATCCAGAGTGCAAACATGTATTTGTGCATACATATACACACATACACACTACTACGACTTTGAAAACTGAAGCTTTTAAACATCATATAGCAACTAATAAAGCAGACATAAACATTCACACCAGAGTAATCCAACATATCCTCTCTGCTATTTGACTTTAACATATAAAAACATTTTAAACAACATGGTAAATGAGCAACTCCAAAAATTTGTTGGTGGCAACTTAAAGCATTATTGTAAGATTAGTGCATGTATGTTTTTAAAAGACAATCATTTACTTGAAAATTTTTTTTTAAAAAAAAAAAGACTTTGTGTATGTGTATGTATATGTGTGTGTGTGTGTGTGTGTGCGCGCGCACACGCGCGTGCGTTCATCCAGAGAAGGTCTAATACCTCTGAGATTGAATACAGGTATTTGTGGGTGCCTAGCTTGTTATGTGCAAACAGGTGAACTTCAGTTCTCATGATTAAGCAGCAAACACCAAGCTAACTCTCTAGCCTTCTCATTTACTATCTTAAGAAAAGAACACAACATATATAACTTGAAGCAAATATGTAATTTCAAAATATTCTAATGGTTCATGGTTTGTTCACATCTACTATTAATTCTACTTCCTGCCTCTGAAGATGTGTTTCCTATCTTTTATTCTTAGTCCACTTAACTCAGTACAAAGTTGGTTGAATGTGCAAAACAAGATACAGGGCTGATGAGAAGACTCAGCAGGTAAAGGCACTTGTCATCAAGCTTGACAATATGAGTTCTATTCCTAGGAATCGCATGGTGGAAGGAGAACTAACTTCTGCAGGGTGTCATCTGAAAGCAACTCCCCCCCCCATATCTACACACGTGCACGCACACACAATGTTTCTAAAAGAAGAAACATTAAAACCAAAATAATCTTTCTGAAACATCATCTTTAGGAATAAAACAATCAAATCAAGACACATAAACCCTAGGACTATAATTATTATTCTCCCTAGGATTACTATCTGGATAAATGATAATTCTACACCTGTACGACCAGTGATGTAACAATACTTGCGTAACGGTTCTTACCCGAAGGTTGAGTTTATGCCGCAGGTCTATTAACTGCTGCGGAGTGAGGTTGGTTATCTCCTCATGTTCATTGTAAAAATTTTTTTCAAATGGTGGATAGTCAATCTGCAGGTCCAATTATTCAAAGTTAGTCTAGAATTCAAGAGTCAATCCTGTAAGTTTGATTTTAATGTAAGATAACCTTTTACAAATATTACAAAAGCAAAGGCATCCTTTCTGGAAAGATAATGAATTCAATTATTCTTAACACACTCTGTTTTTGCCAACTCATACTTTCAAAACAGACACCAATCTACTTTCTGGACACCTCAGACTTTAATTGCCAAAGTCTAAATTGCTGCAGTGCTAAAGGTCCCAGAGGATATATTTTTAAACTTTTTTTTTTTTTTTTTAAAATTATATCACAAATAATATTTACGCTTAGGATTAAATTGTTCATCTAGGTCCAAGCATTTAAAAACATTATAAGTATTTCCCTTAGAGACAGGTTTGTCTTCAGAAGGAATTCTAATTTTTTTTTTAAGCATGGAATTAGGGCTGGAGAAATGGCTCTTACAGAGGATGCACCTACCTTCAGTGGCCCTAACTGCTTTTAACTCTAGGGACAGCAGATCTCTTCTGTCCTCTTTGGACACTGCACTCATGGGCACATACCATCCCCACCACATACACACATCATTAAACAATAAAAAAATAAATAAAACTCTTAAAAATATGTATTCTTATTTTATGTAGGTGTATGTGAGAGTGAGTATCCCACATGTGCAGATGCCTGGGGAAGCTACAACAGGTCATCACATTCCTTGGAACTGGATTTATAAACGAGCTGCCTCATACGGGTGTGGGTGCTATGAACTACACTCAAGTCCTCTGAAGAGCAGCAGGTGCTCTTAACTGCTGAGAAACTTCTGTAGTTCCAAAAATAAAATCTTTAAAGCTATAAAATTGCTCACATGACTTATTAAAATTAATGACCAAGCTTATTTTGGCTGATTTATTTTGATTGTTTTTTTGGAGAGTATCTTAATATGTAGCCCAGGCTGGCCTTGATAGTGCTGGGATTAAAGGCACGCATCACATATGACTTTATGAAATGGTGAGGACTAAACAACAGGCCTTGTGGTGGTAGGCAAGTTACTCTGCCAACTGAGTTAAATCTCCAGCCCCCAATTTTCTTTTTCTAGTACAAAACTGTTTACAGTAAGCCTTTTGGTTTTGAAATAGTCTCATTTCAAAGCTAAGTTGCAAATCACTATGCAGTCTAGGCTGACCTCAAACTCTTAGCTGTCCTCCTGCCTCTGTCTCATAAGTGTTGAAACTACAGTGAGCTAGTTTATAATGTCTCATGGAATTTCTGATCCAACTACTTAGCAGAAATAACGATTCCGAACTATGAAACTGTATCAGTTAGAAACAAAGCAAGAATGTAATACCTCTGAATGATCAATGGGAGGGAGGGGATCGATGATTTTTTTGGAAGGTGCAATTGGATTTCCATCGCTGTCATACTCCAGATTGTCCTCCTCCTCCTCCTGAACCACTCCTGCAGTTGGGTTCTCTGCCATGTATCGAAAATAAGCTTCCTGCAGGAAAGCACAAGAGCACAATCAAATCTAAGTACAATTAAAAACATTTCTACATTTGTAATCAGTGCACACGCAGTGCACACACAGTGTACCGTAAGATTACATAGTTTAAACAAATACCTATCAAATAAGGAAAGACTTTCACATAGCAACGATTTCTTTTACAATAGCAATACTCAAGATCAATGAGCAGGACAATATTAACAATGATTTAACTTATTTAACAGAAGCTTTCCCGTTTGTGGGGACATCTTATTACCCTGCCCAGAGCTGAAGAAGACATGCTTTGGCTTTATACCAATCCAAGTTTGGAAGTTAACACTGATTAGAAAGATCACAAACCTGGAAAGTCTATGGTTCTCACCATCCCACAACTAGACAATGGAAAAAGGAAGTACTAACGGACAGTCGCTAATGTTCCATCTAATGTAAAAACCACAAACAATTACTGGAAAGAGGCAAAAAACAGCAACAGGCCCCATACAACTCTTATTAGTGGTTTATCACCAGTAAACTTAAAATTTTGATTTAAAAAAAAAAAAAAAAAACCTGAGTAAAGTTCTTTCTTTTTTTTTTTTTTTTTGTCAGTTGATCAAAAATCCCACGTGCAACATGGGGGAAGGGAATATGGAGACAGTATTAATTGGTCACACAGGTAGAAAAGGAGCAAGTCATTCAGTGAAGGCAAGCTCTAACCTGTCCCCAGGATAGATTTTGTGAAGTAAAAATAAAAGATAGAAATACTGCATGGAAACTCACTTGGTCATCTTCCTCTTCAATGTCATCTCGAATACCCCTGGAAAAACAAGCGGAGAAACAAACTTCCCTGCAAATGTTCCACATACCCAGCTCCGTACTTACACCAGCTTAGTGTTGGATTCCATACGGTGTAGGAACTCTCAACACTAACATTAGCAAAGCAACAATGAGCATACTGTACACCATCCACCCATAACAGATGTGTGGCTTAACTCTCCGAGCTCAACTGTCCCACTTTTTGCAATGAGATGATATGGTACCCTTAGAAACATCAATTACCTACTGATATGAGAATTAAACCCAGCTGGGTGCTGCTGGCACATTCCTTTAATTCCTGAGAAGAATTAAACAGCACCCCAAAGGCAAATGTAGGTGGATCTCTATGAGTTCGAGACCAGTTTGGTCTACTGAGTTCCAGGACAGCTAAGGGCTACACAGAGAAACCGTGTCTCAAACAGACAGACAGACAAAGACAAAACAAAAAAAGAAGTAAAACCTTTCTTTGTGAAGATAGGTAGGAGGGATACTAAGCTTTGTCAATGTACACAAGAAATGTAACACAGTTGTGTATCACATATTAAAAGGAAAACAAAACCCCCTTGGGTTTGGAATACAGTTGAAAGAATATCACAGCTTTATTGTTCCTATGGCTTCTAGCTCTAGAATAAAATGCTTTCAGCCAAAATCAGTTACCTTGGGGATGGGGAGAGAAAGGAAAACTACATTAATTCTGTCGTGAGTTTGGAACTAAACCTAGTACTTCACATAAAGAACGGAACCACTGCCACTTGCTGCATAAACTATTACTGCTTACTTCCCACAATCGTCTCCTTTCTCATCACCGCCTACCCAGCTTACAGCGTTTGCTATTCTCAAGCCAACTAGAAGGATGCAACACACAGCAAGCATCAAAAGATGGCTGACTCTCCATCTGGCATAGAAACCTTGGGAGGGGCCTGACTGCCAAACAAAGGGAAAAAATGCCCAAATGTGTGGCCAAAGGATTTAGAGTGTATTCAGCAGAGGAAGAAGATTTCTTTCCCAGAAAACATAGCATTTAAGTTCAGAGTTGGGTTGCTACTGAGTAACATCCCTCTTTAGATGAAATTAGGTTTTACTGATTTGTAATTTTTATATAGTTTTATTATATAACCATCATAATGTCTAATTACTACTGATCACACAGACATTAGTCTATTACTATTATTAGAAGAAATCTAAGACAGTGAGTGAATCTAAACCTTAGTAACTATACTTCCTTCATCCTCACTCTAATTCACTTCTCATTTCCTGGACATTTATAACCAAATACTTATCCTACCAAACAGAATGCCTTTAGTTATTACAGATGCCAAGACCTAGAGAAATACTCAAGCTACAGACAGCTCAAGTAAAGATCTTAAGAAGTCTTTGTGATTCTTCAACAATTTCTATGTAACCTTTGTGAGAGTGGAGAAAACAACTTACTTTACGTTTTTTCTTTCCTTGTCCTTTTCTTCAAGTCTCTTCATGTCTCTAGCTGCCTGATCCTAATGAAACAAAAGGCTACATGGAGTGACATCAATTTAAAATGCTGCAAGAGAAATTCATTACAGTTTATATATTGAAACATTCATCACAGCTTTCCTCATGTGTTCTGACGCTTCTTCATGTAATCTTTCAAGAAGCATTGATGAATATTTTCAAAGACAAATATCCAACTGTCTTTTGCTATACATAGATTTCAGTTTTTAACTGCAATACATATGCCACACATATACATGAAAGGGCATATACACTCTTAAATGCTTAATTCACCATCAATAAATCTTTGGGGATTTTTTTTTTTAAGAAAAAGAAATAACTTGCTACAGATGTCCTGAAATTTAAGCAACTCAGCCTTTTTTGTTTGTTTGTTTATTTGTAGACAGGGTTTCTCGGTGTAGTCCTGGCTGTTCTGGAACTCACTCTGTAGACCAGGCTGGCCTCGAACTCAGAAATCCACCTGCCTCTGCCTCCTAAGTGCTGGGATCAAAGGTGTGTGCCACCACCGCCCAGCTGGCCTTTGTTTAAATATAGCTTGAAGTAGATAGATGTAGACAAAACAACAAAACCAAAATTCTGCACAACTACAAAACAAACAAACAAAAACCAAAAAAACTAACAGACAAAAGCTGAAGGGAAAAAATAGGTATATCGAGCTCTGACTCTTATTTTGGAAGGATGGCTCTGAATTTGAAAGTAATTTACCCTCCACCTTTCCTTTGATCCTGCCTCCCAACATCTAGCATTTTTGCTTTTACAAATTAAGGGTGAGATGGGATGAGTAAAAATAGTGATACAGGCTGCCAGGGGCTAGAGATGCTTCAAAACATTCTCCAACAAGAATAGTCCTAAAGCCTAGCCTAGTGGCACACACCCTTAATCCCAGCACTTAGGAGGCAAAGGTAGGCAGATCTCTTGAATTAAGAGGCCAGCCTACATAGTGAGTCCCAGGATAGCCAAGGTTAAACAGACTGTCTCTCAAAAACAAAATCAAACCCCCACAGTAAAAATTACCTAATCATAAATACTAATAAAGTTGAAACTGTGCTATAAAAAAAACCAGTAAATTAAAATCTTTAGGAATAGAATTAAAAGTGTATTGTTACGTTTTTCCATACATAGTTCTTATACATTAGAAAATGACAAGAGCAGATTACTGCTCTAAACTGATCCTTTGTTTTACACATTTGGAAATTAACACTAGGATTATTTTCTTTCAAAGCCCTTCAGTGTAAAGAAAATGTGAATTTTTCTATCTTTTTATTTTAATTCTGTGTGTATCTGTGTTTTGCGTGCATGTATATTTGTGTGCCATGTATGTAGAGTATTTGCAGAGGGTGAAGAAAGCATTGGACCCCTGGGACTGGAGTTATAGAGGAGTGTGAACCGCCAAGTAGGTACTGAGAATCAGACCCACATGGTACTCCAGAAGAGGGCACAGTGCTCTCAGAACTCTCTGGCCCTTGGATTTATCTTTCAAATTAAAAACCCCAAAAGTCACTACATATACCATGGCACGATCAGCTATTCTATAAATGAAATGTTTTCATCAAAGAGGAATTATTTTTAGAAGCAGCATTACATACAACTACTTTTCAAGGGACTGGGTTGCTAGAGACAGTCTAGGGCTATAAAATGAACACAACACCAACAATATTGTTACGTATAAAACAAATCACTACATCTGCAGGACAGATTTTTTGGGTTTTTTGTTTGTTTTTTAAGTTTCAAAGTTTCTCTGTACAGCCAGGGCCTGTCTTGGACTTACTCTGTAGACCAGGTCAGCTATTAACTCAGAGATCTGCCTGCCTATGCCTCCCATGTGCTTGGATTAAAGGCTTGAACACCAACACACCCTGAATAAGAAAAATTCACTCCCAGCACTCGGGAGGCAGAAGCAGGTGGATTTCTGAGTCCGAGGCCAGCCTGGTCTACAGAATGAGTTCCAAGACAGCCAGGGCTACACAGAGAAACCCTGCCTAGAAGAAAAAAAGAAAGAAAGAAAAGAAAGAAAAATTCACTCTCATATGCAAGTGTACATCTATGAGTGTGTGCCTAGTACACATCGAGGGTAGAAAAGGACATCAGATTTCCTGAAACTGGAATTAAAGCCATGTGGATGCTAGAAGTCCCAGGTCCCCTGGAAAACCAGTAATGTGCTCTTACCCACTGAGCTATCTCTCTAGTCTCAAATATTCTTTTAAGCCTATATAAATCTTTCATTAGAACACTGTCTAAAAATAAACCATCAAATTCAAGTCTTAGAAAAGTTCATACATGGTAGAAGTTGGCATTAGACATCAGGACTTCATCTTAGGCACTGACACCCTTCAAAATCTGACAACTAATCTCTCTGTACTTAGCTAAATAAATCTCCTAATACTACACCAAAGATATCCAGGAGCATGTTAGTGTACTCAAAAGAACTTCAACTATTTAAATGTCAAGCGAAAGAATTTGGCCATTCTCAGATAACCATATAAACTTACAAAACTTTAAATTTAAACCTAAAAACAAAACCAAGAGTTGATTTTTCTTATAATTTATCATTAGGATTATCATGAAATAGTGGGGTTGGAGCTGAATACTGGACTCTGTGCTTAAGGACACTGGTTGTTCAGCTCTTCTAGAGGTCCCAAGTTCAACTGCCAACAACCATATAAGCTTACAACCATCTGTAATGGGATCCTCCTACCCTCTTCTGGTATGCAGGTATACATGCAGACAAATCTTATATTCAAATATACAAATAAACATTTTTTAAAAAATGAATGAGATTTCAAAGAAATACTGCCCTGTAGGAAATGTCCCTATCTCAAGAGCATGAAAAAAATATTGTGTATAAGCTATCTCAAAGACTATGTATTTTTCATTCTTAAAGTGAATTACTTGTTTATTCAATACCTACTATGTTGCAAGATACATGTATGCCTTGAATAATTTTAGTAAGCTTTGGTAAATGTCTTCAGTGGTCTGTTAACTTGAAAATATGTTAAAAGCATTCATCCCAGAATTCAGGAGGCAGAGGCTGGAAAAATTACAAGGCCAGCCTGGTCTACACAGCGAGTTCCAGGATGGTCAGGACTAAGTAGATTCCCTGTCTCAAAACAACAACAACAACAACAACAACAACAACAACAAACCTATAAGCTAGAAGAACTCAGAGACATAAAGAATACGGGGACTAGAGTTGAATTCTGGCTTGACCATCTGAGGTTTATTTTCTTTAGACAAATAAGTTGTTTAAATCAAAAGTGAGAAACATAAACATCTAACAGGTGTCAAGCTACCAATGCATGGATGTTGCCAGGATAAGAAAACTATATTCATGTGCTGGCACAGTCTTATGAGGTAAGCTATCATGATGCTAGCAGAGGCTATTCAGGCTGCAGCGGGGAGAACAGGTGTCAACAGTCCCACTTAGTTCTGTGGTTGATAAAAGTTGGACACAGAACACATGAAGGGTATGATTTAGTAAGGAAATATTCCTAAAAAGGGTCCCAAGTTGGATTTACTGCCTAGTTGGTGGCACCATAGAAGAAGCTCTGGAAACTTTAGGTGGAGCCTTCTAATTCTATGTATAAAATTCTTTAGGTTTAGCTTCCTTCTGAAGGGGATTTAATAAATGTTAGCGTGCATACGACAGTATTTCACTTAAGACTATACTAAGATTCTTGTAACAAAACACACATTTGAGTAACTATGTTCAAACATTGCAATTTACTATTCCTGCCACTCACTGACTACCTCTGAAAATACTTGGAGGGCAAATGGAAATAGCAAAATTCTTTAAAACACCAAAAACAAAACAAAAATCAAACAAAAGCCAAAACAAAAAGACAAAAAAAAAAAAAAGTTATTTCAATCTGCCCAATATTTCAAGGAAACCAGAGCCAGAACTTGCCTCCACTTCAGCCATGAATGCCTCTAAGGGGTCATCGTCACTGTCAGAGTCTGCAGGCTTGGAATGGAACTGCTGGCGGGTAGGTGAGTTTTCAGCAGGAATGTAAGGTAAATCTACATTGCTGGAGTCTTCTTCTTCATCTTCAAAATACCTGAAAATTAAAACAAAGATCAGTAAAGAGACTGAAACCTTCACTAACATAAGCTCTCACTGTTGTATATTACACTAGTAAGAATTCCCAGGTTTGTTGGCAAATGTCTGTGACCCTCAAACTGAGGAGATCAATGTAGAGGGATCATGATCAAGGCCAGGTAGGACTACATATCCAGATCCTACTTCAAAAAACAAGTCCATCAAACACCACATGAATTAAATTTAAAACTTTTCAGGTTTTAAGCTTCAGTTGACTCAAACACCGAAATCATGTGTTCATCTTGTTCAGAACACTAATCAAGAAGAAAATAACCATTCCTGACAATTTAACCAAGCACATGAATACTGTATACCTTAAACTAAGCAAATTCAGGGTGGGGGCAAGAACTTCAATCCTGGAAATCATTAACAGCTCACACTGGTTCAATCATCAAGAATTATCACTTACGCATTTTCTTCATCAAAGTTGGCCCGTTTAGATCCAATTTTGTAGAAAGAAGGAAGCTGTGGTGGAGCAGACTTTCCAAATCCAGAAGAAGAGCTGGCTGCCCCAAAGGCACTGTGGGACTGCTGTGGCAGTTTGGCTTCCTCCTTCTTCCCAGCACTGATGGCAAAACCTCCAAAACCAAATCCCCGCTTGGTTCCAGGGCCGCCTTTATTCCAGTTCATGATGCCAATGACTGGTGTTAGGAACAAGATGCACACATATTAATGTGACTTTGTAAACAGCCCCATTAACCTTCATTTCATTTTCAATGTCTACCCACATATTTAATTTTTTTGATGGTACTCCTTAGTGGTATAGTACTTACTTGACCCACGTGTGCAGGAGGCCTCACTACCACATGAAGGCCTGTAACACTGGCTTTCAGATACAATTATAACTTCAACCAAATGCCTTTTCTCTTAATATATTGGAGAAACTATTATTCATTTTATTGAGATTCCAAACAAAAGAAGTACTTTTATGAGATTGTGTAAAGTAACTTTTTTATTGGAGGGAGTTTTCAAAAATGATAAGATAGTAACTACTGTGGGACCGCTAATATAGGATAAACACTTTTTCAAGACAATCTCCTAACCTTTATCTTTACTATCATTAGGGAGGAAGAGAGAGGGGGAGAGAGAGAGACTAAACATAAACATGTGCTACGGTACAAGGGTGGAGATGAGAGGGATGTCAGCAGGCTCTCTTGTCACCTGGTAGGATCTGCGGATCAAAACTCAAGTTTATCTTGCCGTTCGTTCACTGTCCCTTCATCTTCGCTTGTTCCCCACCCCCACCCTCACCTCCTTCTCCTCCTCCTCCTCCTTTATAGTCTTGGTTGGTCTCAAAGTCAGAGAGCCACCTGCCTCTTGAGTACAATAAAAGGCATGTGCCACCGCCCCTGGCTTAAATATTTATTCTTAAGCATTTACTCAGGTAAATTTCACTAAACACAAATCCAGTTTTAAAAATAGGTTAAGGGGGAGGCAAGCGAGGTGGTACACACTTTTAATCCCAGTACTCGGGGAGGCAGAGGCAGGCAGGATCTCTTTGAGTTAGAGGCTAGCCTGCTCTACAAATCAAGTTCCAGGACAGCTAAGGCTGTTACAGAGAAACCCTGTCTTAAAAACAAACAAACAAACAAAGCAAACAAAAAAACACAAAACCACAAACAAACAAGAAAGTAAGGAGGAGACGGCCAGAGAGATGGCTTAGAGGTTAAGAGCACTGGTGCTCTTCCAGAGAACCCAGGTTTGATTTCCAGCACCACATGGTGGCTCAAAACTGTCATGATACCAGTCCCAGAGGATACAATGTCCTTTTCCGGCTCCACTGAAAGCAAGTTATGTACATGGTTATGAAAGCAGGTTATGTACATACACACACACAGGCAAAACACTCATACACATTAAATAAACACACACACACACACCCCACTTGGAATAGATAAAAGACTTGTTTCTCTGAAGACAATATATAACTGATCAGTAAATCACATGAAAAGACACCTTGCATCAAAGCCAGGTATGATGATGCACACATGCAATGTCAGTACTCAAGATGCTAAAGTAGAAGAATCTCAAGTACAAGACCAGCCTGGTCTACACAGCAAAGGACTGTCTCGAAAATCCCTACATTACAAACAATGAAGGAAATGTAAATCAAAACCACAAAGCATACCATTTCATATCAGTCAGGATGGCTGCTATTAAAAAACAGTAGGCTATCTCATAATGCCTCAAACAAACAAATGCCCCAGAAAACAGCTTTCTATCAAGAAATCCTTGAAAGCAGGCCCAATGGAGAGAAGGCATGTCCAGGACTTTATTATGCTGCCAACAAAAGTGGAATCATCTAAACCTAAAGACTGAGGATCTAACTCTGGTAAAGTAGGCAAAACTGGAACCTCTGTGAATTACTGGTAGAATGTAAAATAGTTCAGTAACTATGGCAATCAGTATTTTTCTTCAAAAAGATCAAGAAGGCTAACAAGATAGATCACTGGGTAAGAGTACTCGCCTGTCCTGGAGACCTGATTTCAATTCCTGGGATCTACATGGTGGAAAGAGAAAACTAAGTCCTCCAAGGTGCATTCTGAACACAAATAAATACATATAGGTTTTTTAAAAAACTTTATTATTAAAAAACCCCTTGGAAATAAAAACACCACACTCAAACCAACCAGGCCCAAATACATAACTTAGTCAACTTATATACAGCTAGAATTGGCATTTAAAATATAAACTGTAAATCTTCCTATTAAATGTATGTACTTATCCACCACCAAAACAAACAAAAATCATGACAAAATTGGGAGTGGGGGATCCACAAAATACTTATTCTAGTTGGAATTCTACCATTAGATGCTTTGGGGTTGTTTTCTTTTGGTTATTGTTATTATTGTGAATTAAAAGAACACAGAATTGGTATATAACCCAGAAATTACACTTATAAATAAATATACACCTCCCCCAAACGAAAGCAAAGTTCATTCAAGCTCACAACAACATTAATAGCAATAGGCAAAAGGTAGCATCCACCTAAGTGTTCACTGACAGATGAATAGTTAAACAAAATATTACTTGGGTTTAAAAAGAAAATTCCAGGCAAGTTACACAGTTCAGTGGTATGGCATCTGACTAGCACAGATGAGGCCCAGATTCCATCCCAAGTATTGGAAAAAAAAATCTCTTTAAAAACTAAAACACCTAATTTTGAAAAAACAAAAACAAAACAAAAAAATCCAAACAACCCCATTTAGCAGAATCAACTCAAGCTAGATCTTGGTAAGTTCCATTGTTTCATTCAGACTACTACAGACTTTCTGATGTGTGCTCCCCAACTCTGTGGAGTACATGATGCCCTTCTTTCCATCTTTACCTCCACTACTGCAACTGTCTAACAAGACTGAAGTTATCAAGCCCCCACATCACCAATAGAGTGATCATTGCAGCAAAATATATGGTGAGCTTATTTTGTGTCAGGCAATTTTTTTTTAGGCTCAGAGGATACAAGCATGGAATCAGAAAGTCCTCAGGGAATTCAACATGGCCAGAGTTGGGGGTTTGGGGAGAAGGAATGACATTATTATATCTTAGACAGTAAAATTACTATGAAATGAAAGCAAGCAGGATGAAGAGGTGAGCTACTGCAGACAGAAGTCAGAGGACTCACTGAGATAAGTATACTACTCAGCAGGGCAATAGTTCTACAACCCTGCCTCAGCAATGTCTGCTGTACTGGAAAAGTCATGTGATACACATCTAGAAGCTGCATCTACAACTAGCAAACATTCCACAATTTTTAAAACGTGACTTTTATGTAGGAAAAGTATAAAATGAAGTAAGAATGAGACAAAACTGAAAACAAAATGCATTTCTACTTCCTGTGTCTGAACAGCACTGTGTCCATTAATACTGTGTAACCAAGGAAAGTCACAACAAAGCACAGATCTCCTGAAGCACACATACTCAGCAAAACCATCTTAAAAACACCAATTTATGCATCTGACACTCCCTTCAACTTAGCCGCTTTCCAGTTAGTCAGACTGGAATCAGATGTTGCATCGTGGAAGTAAATGACTTTAACCACCCATGCCCAGGCAGTCTGGTGGAGTTCTTACCTCTACTTGGGTTCTCCCACACTAAATCTCTGTTTTTGAGTTATTGACCTATCAAGGTCCTTCTTGAACCTACAAGAATTCTAGAGCATCAACATGAATATGATTTGTCTAGAAAGTGACATTTATGTTAAATTCCTTCTCTGGTTTTTAAACACCTGACACTACTTTCTTTCTTTCTTTCTTTTTTTGGTTTTTCGAGACAGGGTTTCTCTGTATACAGCCCTGGCTATCCTGGAACTCACTCTGTAGACCAGGCTGGCCTCGAACTCGGAAATCCACCTGTCTCTGTCTCCCAAATGCTGGGATTAAAGGCGTGTGCCACCATTGCCTGGTGAAATGTATAGTCTTTAAGAAAGAACATAGTGGCCGGCACTGGTCTACAGAGTGAGTTCCAGGATAGCCAGGGCTACACAGAGAAACCCTGCCTCGAAAAACCAAAAAAAAAAAAAAGACTATACATTTCGTGATCAAGTAATTTACCTTTAATCTCTTATGTCTTCAAGAGCACACACTCATTATTCATGCTTTATATGCAAGAGTTCTAAAGAGGAGCTACCCTTGAATGAGGATAACTGAGGATGCTATGAAGTCCTGCTTGGTGTCCAGGCACCAAAATGTGATGGTTTAGTAAGAAATCTTAACAGGACTATAATACCAACTGGCTATATTCAAACTCGAATTCTACCACTAATAGCATGAATCTTAAAGATGTTATTAGCAGATTTTTCATTTGCAAAGTAATGAGACTATCACACATCTTACAACTTGGAGTAAAAACCTAAGTTAATGGGGGGGGGGGGAAGAGTGTAGTGACCCATGTTTCAGCGCTCAAGAGGCTGATAGAGAGGATCCTGTATGTTAAAGTCTAACCTGGGCTACATAGTGAGCTCTAGACCAACATGACCTAAAGAGTAAGCGTCTGTATCAAATTCAATAAATAAAACTCAAATACATTGAATGAAGCATGGTAACACAGTGCAGCCCACACTATAGGCACAGTTACCATTTCTCCAGAAAGCAATTTCTCCACTGGTAAATTGATTATGTCAGATCTCTTAACACAGATTCACATTTAAGTGTCACGAACCATTGAAGATCACTGATCCTATCAAGATCACTGAGTCAAGGAGTAGGGTAAGTTTCATAAGAGAAGCTACAAAGACAGTTGGTTAGTACTACTCTAATAATCTGCTTAATAAGAACATCTTAACCACTATAGAACAGGTAGTTCTTTAATGGCTTAATAGGAAATTGTAATAGAACAGAAAATAGCTAAATTCAAATTGTAATTTTGTCGCTTTAATGTAATGCAAAGCTGTCAAAACCCCAAGAATTTCATCACATTCCAAACCTAATGAAATGTGCGTGTGGGGTGAGAGTCATGTGAGAAGCACCCCTTTCCTATCAGTTTTAATGAAGCCAAGGACAACCTGGAACTACAAAACTGACAGAACACAAATGTTAAGTGTATTTTAAAAAATCACAATACATTATCACAATCTACATTACAGTGAACGGAATTGTATTACAAAGTAAGTCAGATTTATCACTCCTCTGCTCAGACAGCCCATTTCATGCAGAGTGAAGATGAAATCTTCCAAACAGTCTACAAGGCCCTGGTTGTTCTGTTCTCCTTTCTTCCTCCATGGTCTCATCTATAATTCCTTCATGTGCTAAATGCTACAAACACACCGTGCCTCTAACAGGCCCAGCTTTGTCCCCTTCAAGGCCTTCAGGGCTGTTCCCCTGCTCAGAACGTTCCTTTCTCCAGAACTTCCACGGGCAGATATCCTCACCATCTTCTATCTTCTAGCTTGCTTAAATATAGTATACCCAACTTTCCCTGACCACTCTATTGCAGCTTCTCCTAAGCCTCCTTTGCATTAACACACATTTGTCTCTCCTTCCTCATTAACAAGTTTCATGAGGGGACTGGTAAAATGGTTCTGCAGGTAAATTGCCTGACCAGAGCTCCATTCCGAGAACCTACTTGGTAGAAGGAAAAAACCAACTCCCACAGGTTGGCCTCTGACCTCTACAGGAGGGTATGATAAACATACATAAATAAATACGTGCGAAAAATGTATTTAAAGAGTTTCATGAGTGCAATGGTCATAGACTTAATTAGGGAATGCAAGAGAGATGAGGCATAGAGGCAACTAAATTTTTTTTTTTTTTTTTTAATGAATCACATTAGGCCACGTAATTCTCCTTCTAGGTAAAGGAAAATAACATTTTCGCCCCTGGGAGAATGAATTTTTGTAGGAGACTTACTGCTCACTGTCCTACCTGCCAGGACAGTATTAGGGCCTACAAAGTTTAAACGAATTAAAATATAATCCCTCCCGTTCAGGTGTATAGGAGACAGTACAGAAATAACACTTGCAAGACAAACAAAACCCAATACGCAGGAAAGCTACAAAACGACAGCCTAAAGGAGTAGGGGTGAAAGTGGAAAAGCTAAGATGACAGAAAAGCTTATATATGCTTCCAAACTTGACTAGTATAATTTTTCCTTACGTTTCTGGTATGCGTTTTCAACCTATATATATATATCATTTATTCACATCAGGTAGGCTCAAGTAGGCCGCAAAAAGTTTGTAACTATGGTGATGATGTTCATCATGATCTACTCAAGGTTTCACAAAGATCAAGGACTATTACAGTCTTCTAATCTGTCAACTTCCGCTACCGAGACCCTCCCCCTCCATTTGTGGGCCAGCAATCCCCAACAGTTACCTACAGGGATCAACACACTTCCACTGGCTCTCCCAGCTTCGAAGCTCAGCACCCTGAAAATCCCTTCCCGTAGCCCATCAAAGCACCGCCTCCGGAAAGCCGCCAAGTGGGCCTCGTTAAGACGTGCGATGAGCAGAGCCGTGGGAAGGCAACGCAGCTCCGGAGGGCCGCCCTCGGAGCTCCAGACCGCGTACCCATCCCTTCCCGGACCCCCGCAGCCGCCCGGGTCTCAAGGCTCCGCCGATTCTTTGTTAAGCGAGGCCGAGGTTCCTCCACCCTCGCCAGGCCCCAGTTACCTCTCGTGCCCCCGGGACTAGCGGGCGCTGCGTCTGGAGATCCTTTTACACAAACCTGCTGCTGCTGCTGCCTGCGGCTGCTGCAGACGCAGCTGCTACTACAGTCGGCGCGAAAGAACCCCCGCGGCCCTGCGTACGCGCGGTGCGGGACCTTGTCCAGCCGCGCTCTTCCTCCGCCCCCTTCGCCGCCGCCTCACGGCCCGTTGCTGACTGGGGGTAGGGAGGGGGGTTGCATCTGACATGCGCGCTGAGGAGGGCGCGAGCCAGAGGGTGTGGCTGGGGCTACGGCTCCCGAAAGGCGCCAATTACGCCCGCCCTTCCGATTCCGGAACACAACATAAACACGTCACATACTCCGGACCGGAATCTGGTTCTGGGTATGGCTCATGTGGAGCGTAGATCTGGAACGAAGAGAGTGGCGATGACAGTGAACCGCCCAAAAAATGTAAAATAATGGGGTATTGACTGGAAAATTCATTTATATAAGAATGTAGCTCCTCCCTTAGCTCTTGTTCTTTGCCAAAAAACAAAACAGTACACACACAATAACAAAAAAACCCCACGACTTAGGCAACATTTCCCTTCATGCCTCTGTCCACATGGTTCCATAGACTATGGCCACCTTTAGCTTCCGGAGCATCAGATCAAAGTGACGTCAACCTGACGGAACCCTACGGGAGAAACCCAGCCTCCGCTAAAGCACTTCTAGCCCAGGGGACGGAGAGGGTTACGTAATTTTCCCAGTAGCCCTATCGCGCCTTGCGGGGATGTCAAGACCACGCCCCGCCCCCACGCCGCGCGCAGGCGCAAACTAGCCGTACGCATTCTACGTAACGGACGGCTGAAGCTACGTGAAGAGTAGGGAGCCGTGCCTGAGCTACCTGTTCTGGGCTGTTCAGTGACATCGCGGCCCGCAGATATCTTTGCAACCTGAAGGCAGAAATCAGACAAAGGCAGGCTGGGTGCAGGTGGTGGCCTCAGGAACCCTGGGCCAGGTTGCAGCCTCGGGTGCAGGTAGGTAGCGGGCCATGACATTCCAGTCGGTGTGAACAGGCCAGGCCGTGCCGTGACTAAGTTGCGTGGCCGCACAGCCAGGTACTGTTTCCCTCTTAACCAACTCTTTAAGTCCGACCGGTGGTGACATGCATAAGTACCCGCAACTTATCTCTCCTGAATTTAAAAAAAAAGTATTAAACCTCTGTCCATCCTTTTCTGGTCCATTTTCTGTTGGGCTTTAGGAAGGTTTGGGGGTCATAATAGTGGTTTCGAGTAGATCCCAACCAGCAGGACAAAATTCTGAGAAAATACCTTGTGTGTAGCCAGAATGGAGCATAGACACTAGGCTTCTCCGTGGTGGAGTTAGGATCAGACACTACAAGTTTCACGAAACTACCGCTTCTAAAAGTCGACCTTACCCGAAGGTTTCTAACATACAACTTGTTTGTAAGGTGACAATAATGTCTACATCATTTCTAGAAATTTCATCATTTTGACTAATGCCACAAAGGCCTGGAAGGACACGCAATGGTTGCTATATATACTCCTTTCTACTGAGTGAGCTTGCCGAAGATAAATCAAGACGGGTGTGTTAATGTTTGTGCCTGGCTTGGTTTCTAGTGTTTTCTGCTTCCTAAGTCCTAGAGGCAGGGCGACCTGGCAGAGAGTTGTGCATCTGAGAAATGGGTTGACAAGTACAGCTGAGTCTGATCAGAAAGAAAGCCAGTGCACAAATGGCTTGGATAATTTTAACCTAAATAACCTTGAAGGAGCCTGGCTGTATGAATTACATTAGAAATACTTCTTGTGTTGTGAACATTCCTGGTACAGATTGAGTTTGAAATGACCAGACTGTCAAGTTGACAAGGGTATGTAGTTACTTCTACTTGAGAAGGGAGACACTAAAGCAGAAGTTTTTTGTTTGCAGGCTGGCTTAAAACTCACTGTGTAGGACAGAGCAGAGCAGGCCACTGGAACTCAGGGTAGGCTTCTTAACTCAGGCTCTCTGGAGCTGGGATTACAGAATTGAGCTACTACACCTAGCTCCTACGTAAGTATAGGGCCTAACTATGTCCTCCTGGCTGGCCTTGAATTTGGACATGTGCCTGCATTTGACTCCTGAGTACTGGGATACCCCACCTCACCAGCCCCTTGGAGTTTTTGAGACAGGGGCTCATGAAGCCTGGACTCACTATGTATGTAGAAGAGGATGGCCTTTGATCTCTCTGCCTCAGTCTCCCAAGTTCTGGGATTACAGGAGTATACCATCACACCCAATTTTATATCACCCTGGTATCAACTGAGACACTCTTGAGTTACATCCCCAGCCTCCCTTTGTAACATATTAAAAATTACATTAATTTATTTATTTGGGTCAGGCATATGTAAGGGGAGAGGTATTATACCACTGTCAGAGTAGAGGTCAGAAGACAACTTCTAGTTTAATCATCAGTAGTAATACACCACTGCCCGGCAGTTTTTTGTTTTTTTTTTTTTTTTTTAATAATTAAAGATACAGGGCTGGTGTTTAGATGAGGGAGCAGAATTGAAAATACAGTATAAGTGATTTTGTTGGTTGAAAATATTTTTTGCATTGTCTTCTGAGATTTCATGCAAAATTAATATTCTTAGGCTGAACCCAGTTTGTAACTTAGTTGTTGTATTGATTAACATCTCCATTGCATCTTCTTTCTGTACTTAAGTGTTCACACTTGTGATGATCATAACAATTGTGTGTCCAGGAGACCATGTCTGAAGGGCAAATATATGTCTACAGTTGATTTGTAGGTAAATGGCTTTCTCTTTTAGTACTGACAGTGAAACAAACCTTAAGTGTGTCAGAAGAATGAAGTGTTTAGAAGAATTATACTGGCAAGCTTCATCCCAGTTTGGGTGTTTTTAATTTATGGATTATTTTGTAACTAGTTACATATACATAATTATATCTTATTCTCTATAGTCCTTAGTTCTTTTAGAAAAGGTGAGGGTTTTTTTTATAATTTATTTTTATTTTTTTGTGCATTGGTTTTTGCCTGTATGCATGTCTGTGTGATGGTGTCAGATTCCCTGGAACTGGAGTTGCAGACAGTTCTAAGCTGCCATATAGGTGCTGGGAATAGAATCCTGGACCTCTGGCAGAGCAGCCAGTACTCTTAACTGCTGAGCCATCTCTCCAGCCCCTAGAAAGGTTTTAATAGTCTCTCAAAAAATACTTCTGTGGGGAAAAAAGTTTATGGCATGTATAATATAAGCAGAAAGAAGATTGTAGAGACTCGAACCTGAAGAAATTAATAGCGTACCCTCGTTTTACCAAGAACTGCTGACAGGATCTGGATAGACCCCATACCTCTTGGCCTCAGCTCATTATTTCCTTTACATAGGGCTGTCAGAATCCAAGAATATTGAGGAAGAGAAAAGCAGGGGACATTTGTGAGATTGTTTTATTTTTTAATTAAGGGTCAGCCTGTAGGTTAGTCTGGCCTTGAGCTCAGTATATAGCCAAGGCAGGCCTTGGACTTCTGATCCTTTTTCCACCTCCCGAGTACTGGGATCACAAGCACGTGCCACACACCTAGCTGGTTTGTAGATCACTGACAATTTACAGAGCACAATAATCATGTATGTGCATGGGTAGTTCACTTAGCACTCACTGTTTCTCACAGCTTATTTTTAAGGTGCAATGAAAGCCTTCTGTGCTTTCTGTGTTGTCCTCTTGGTGTTTGGGAGTGTCTCTGAAGCCAAGTTTGATGATTTCGAGGATGAAGAAGACATAGTAGAGTATGATGATAATGATTTTGCTGAGTTTGAGGACGTCATGGAAGATTCTGTTACGGAATCTCCTCAGCGAGTGATCAGCACTGAAGATGATGAGGACGAGGCCACCGTGGAGTTGGAAGGGCAGGATGAAAGCCAAGAAGGCGATTTCGAAGATGCAGATACCCAGGTGGGGTTTTTTTTTTAGATTTATTTATTTTTATGTGTATGAGTGTTTGGCCTGCATGTAGGTGTGCTGTGTGCACGTGGTGCCCATGAATCCTTTGGAACTGAGCAGCCATGTGGGTTCTGGGAATCAATCCAGGCCCTTTGCAAGAAGAGCAAATGCTCTTAATACATAAGACATCTCTCCAGCCCCACCAAGTAGGTTGTTTATTGTTGATTTACTGGGGAATTCAGGAGGATGGGAAAATTTATTAGTGCTGTCTCAAAAAAAACCAAAAGCAAAACAAACAAAAAAACAAATATAGGGAGACTGTTGCTGTCTGGAATCTTCATTTTTGTTTAGTACTTTTTGTTTAGCTCTTCTAGTTTATTCTCATCTTTTTTTTTTTTTTTTTTTTTTCTTTTTTGACACAAGGTTTCTCTTTGTAGTTTTGGCTGTCCTGGACCTGGCTTTGTAGACCAGGTTGGGAAACCAAACAGTAGGCCTCAGACTCACAGAGGTCTGCCTGGTTAGCACTAAGATTAAAGGTGTGTGCCACCAGTACCTTTAAGTCTTGTGACTATTTCGTGGTGTGTTCCTACCTTTTACCTTGAGAAAGCACTGTTTTCTGTACTTACTGGAGTAGATCTGATACAAACTGAGTGTAAATAATGTATACATGAGAAATAATGTATACATGAGAAATAATGAATACATGAGAAGTTAGAACTTTGGATTTTCAAGTAAGTGTCCTCATTCTTTTGGTGTTTGGGGGTTTTTGTGTCATCTGTCAGGTTTGCTATTTATGCTGTGTAGTATCTCATTTTCTTTGCTTCTGAGAAAAGGTCTCACTGTGTGCTTTGTTTTTCTTTTTACCATATGTTTTGGTATGCAAGTACATTGAAGAATTCAGTTAATCCGTTCAGGCTAATTAACATCTTCCTCACCCACATAGTTTTATATGTAGGGGAAGAGGTGAGAAAACAAGGGCATTTTCTTACACCTCCAAGGTTGGTATTTTGCTAAAAGCATTTTATGTCATTCTGTTCTGTACTTGTTGCTGACGAGTCATGTTTTTCTCTACAGATGTTACCATCAAACTTTGATACAACTGCTGGTGCCATTTATAGACATGGTTGTGTTTTGTTTTTATAGGAGGGAGATACGGAAAGTGAGCCGTATGATGATGAGGAATTTGAAGGATATGAAGACAAACCAGATACCTCTTCTAACAAAAATAAAGATCCAATAACAATTGTTGATGTAAGTATATAAGATTCTAAATCACAAACTAAACTATAAACCGTTAATACCATAACTATAATCCATGACATACAGTGGGTCTAATAAAGAGCCTAACATGAATTGTGATGGGCATCCATCGCTGTGAAGCATCACTCATGTGGTCTAACCTGTCTACTTTTACTTAATTCTACTATAGTAAGTGGATAATTGGACATACTTAGCTTGATACTTTTTTTTTTTTGAGACAGGGTTTCTCTGTGTAGCCCTGGCTGTCCTGGAACTCACTCTGTAGACCAGGCTGGCCTCGAACTCAGAAATCCGCCTGCCTCTGCCTCCCAAGTGCTGGGATTAAAGGTGTGCACCATCACTGCCCAGCAGCTTGATACATTTGATGTCTTTACATTTTCTTTCTTTTTTTGTTTCTTGAGACAGGGTTCTCTGTGCAGCAGCTCTGTCTGTCCTGGAACTCAATTTGTAGACTAGGCTAGCTTAGAACTCAGAGAGATCCACCTGACTCTGCCTCCTGAGTTCTGGGACTAAAAGCATGTGTCTCTACACCCAGATATATATCTTCTTAAAGAATCTTTTAAAAGCTGGGCATGGTAGCTGTGCCTTTAGTCCCAGTACTCAGGAGGCAGAGGCAGGTGGATCTCTTGAGTTCTGAGTTCTGTGGTATACAGATCAAGTTCCAGGACAGCTAGGGCTACTGAACCCTATCTTGAAAACAAACAAACAAAACAAAACAAAGAAAAAATAAAAAGCTGATCTAGAAGATTAAAATGAGCACATTTTTCAAAGTGTAACTTTTTTGTTTATTATTATTTTATGTGTAGGGTGTTGTTTTCTGCATGTATGTTAAGTGCACCATGTGTACACCTATTCTTCTTGGAGGACAGAGTCAGTGTCAGGTCCCCTAGAACTGGAGTTAAAGATGGTTATAAGCTACCATCTGGAACCTGTGTCCTCTCCAAGAGCAGCCAGTGCTTCTAAACATTGAGTCTTCTCTCTGGCCACTAAAGTGTAGCTTTTTCCCCTGTGAGAGTTATATAAAGTATCAGCTTCTGTTTCTGGGCTTTCTCGTTTTTCATCCATTCCTTAGACTCTGTGTTCAATCTCAGCTAACATTAAATGGGTATTTTTCCTTCTTAAGGTTCCCGCACACCTTCAGAACAGTTGGGAGAGTTATTACCTAGAAATCTTGATGGTGACCGGTCTGCTTGCCTATATCATGAACTACATCATTGGGAAGAATAAAAACAGCCGACTTGCTCAGGCCTGGTTTAACTCTCATAGAGAGCTTTTGGAGAGCAATTTTACCTTAGTGGGTAAGTTAAGCCAATCCCAGTGCGGCAGCCTGTCTGGAAGCGGTCTGCTAAGAACACTTTATCCCCTCACCCAACAAAAAGAGCTAAATGTTTCCACAGAATGCTGACTACAGTGCATTTGTTTTCTCCAAGGATCCCATTTTATTGGGTTCTATAAATGAGTAAATTAAATATTTTGGCTCATTTTTCATTAGCCAACAGTATAATTGCTAAGTAGCATTTGATACAGTCAATAGTAAAACAAAATTTAAAAATTTTTGTTGAAACAAGAAACTTTGCCATTTTAGGTAGTTTGATAAATTTCAGTTTGATTTCTAGAAATGGGAAATCCTCATAATTTCTTCAAGTTCTGCTTCCTTCGATTTTTATGCCACAGGTGTGATATACACACAGTCTGTAGGGTGGGCAGCTGTGTGAGATTGTGAGGTCAGCTGCCTTCATACCTACTCAGCACCTTGAGTCTCCTTAGTGGGCAGCTCCCATCCGTCTGCTGTTCACACACAGTGTAGTGTGTGCTTCACATGCATTGATTTGTTTTAGTTGTTTTTAAGTAACCTGTTATTGTTTTATTTATTGGAGGTGGGCAGGAGTGCCAGTGGCAGAGAGCAGAAGCAGGAAAAGCAACCCGTGGGAATCCACTCTCTCCTGCCACATGCGGGTCCCAGCATTCAGGATTTGGTAGCCAGTGCCTTCAGCAGCTGAGCCATCTTGCTGGTCGATTCTGTAGCCCTGATTAGGCCTCTACCTCCTTAATGCCACCAAATTAGGCCTTACAAAATGTTGGGTTTTGTTTGATTGGCTTTTTTTTTTTTTTTTTTTTGGTCACATATTGTTTCTTAATTGTTCTTTGTTGCAACACTGTTAATTGACTATAGTTTCTGGGGTTTTTTTTGGTTTTTTTTGTTGTTGTTGGTTTGTTTTTGTAGAAGGAAGCCCATGTTAAAGCTTATCTAAGGGGTTAAATTGCAGCTATGTTATTAGACTATATTAAACTATACCTGTTTGCCAGTGGATGCTCTCTTCCCTGTTCCATGGTTTTTAGGGTGTTTTTTGATCAGAGAATTTGGGTTGGGGGTGGTGGGGAGCATTCTTTGGCTCATTGTCCTCCCTCTTCTTCATGCCAGACAGAGTCCATAACTTTTTTTTATGGGAACAATAAAGACTTAAAAGTAAAGAGAAGCCCCACCTCTACTAGCTTGTGCAGCAACCTTCAGCACCCCAGCACACTTGGCCTAGCAGATGATAAAGAGACTGTCTCCTTGATGCCTTGTCTGGGTGCCTGCTTTGCACTGCTAGCCATGGAGATACCGTTCTCTCTGCTCTCTGCATAAATTTACAGAGGAACGTGAATGGATAGCAACATAAAATGGTGGGACAGTGGAAATCGGTCATTTTGCACAGGGATCTCTGGGAGTTGTTTGCTATAGTCTGCTTCAAGTTGGTATAAAATTGAAATAAAATAATGATTTTGGTGATTTGAAATGTGTCAAAACTGCCTTTGAATTCTACCCTGTCAGAAGTAATAGGAATTAATGGAGCTCATTCAGAAAAATCCAGGCCTTATATACATCTTGTTATGAAGATGGTTGGCTGAGAGATGACACTGAGTATGTCTTCAAGACTAGATGAATTAATGTATGATGGAGCAGATGATACATTTATATATCACATCTATTGAGGTGTAAAACCTTTAAAATAATTCTGAAGTAAGAGCAACAGTGCTGATCCTTTAATCCCTGTCCAAGGAAATTCTGTGAGATAGCAAAGCATTGCTACCCTAAAGTGATCCAAATATCCAATGAGTCAGATTCAGTGCTTTTACTCCTAGGGGATGATGGGACTAACAAAGAAGCCACAAGCACAGGAAAGTTGAATCAGGAGAATGAGCACATCTATAACCTGTGGTGTTCTGGCCGAGTGTGCTGTGAAGGCATGCTTATCCAGCTGAGGGTGAGTAGGGAGCTTCCGGTCCAATGTCTATCTTCTCTTACATGTTAAAAATGTAACTGCTAATCTAAATCCAATGCTTCCGTCGTCCTTGTTTGACTTAAAATGAGGTCTGAGTATTATATTTGTACTGGTTGGCAAATGGAGCGTTTGAGCCCCCGAGGCCCTTCTGCAAGGCATTGACTGATTTCTCTCATTTTTTCAGTTCCTTAAGAGACAAGATTTACTTAATGTCCTGGCCCGGATGATGAGGCCAGTGAGTGATCAAGTGGTATGTATTCCTGCTGACTTCCTTGGTACAAACTGAATTATTTCCTAACTATTCCATTTCTGTCTGGATTGTGTTTGGAACCCCTGGCAATCTGTACCCATTCCAGAAGGCGTGATGCTTGTTTGCCAAAGCAGATCAGACTTTCTGGTTTCAACTGTCTGGAGGCCTCTGACTGCTTTTTTGAGGGGATTTAAGTTTTTTGTTTGTTTGCTTGTTTTACTTTGGTTTCTTCTCAAATATTTTTACTTCAAATGATTAATTTTGATTGAAAGAGCTCAAATCACAATCTAGGTTATTGGGTATACTGTCTTCCATTTATTAAATTAACATGGATCTACAAATAGGGTTCACTGTCAAAAATGTCTCTTGCTTCTCTCCCAAAGAGATATTCTCAGATAGGATTGTTACTAATTTGCTTTTTTTCTTCTGGATTTTGTTAGAGACTGCTTTTGCCATTTCCTGTAAATACATAAGTACAATATTTTTTTTTTTTTTTTAATACAGCTACCATTTACCAGGTCTTTCCGTACATTAGCATACTGGGATCCCCTTTTGAAAAAAGATTTTTGAATTTTATGTGTGTGTTGCCTACATGTCTGTCTGTGTATCACATGTGTGTCCAAAGGGTCAAAAAAAAAAAAAAAAGTATTGGACCCCATGGAACTAGAGTACAGGTGGTTATAGTTACTGTGTGGGTACTGAGAACTGGGCCTGGGTCATCTTCAAGAGAAGCACGTGTACCTAACCATTGAGCCATCTATCTCCAGCCCCACGTTTTCCTTCTTCCACCTACTAAAATGTGGCCCAATCATAAAGAAATAAAATCAGTACAACTAGAACCATGTTTTATCATGTCAGACAAATTTATAACATTGTCTGTTCCTTTGCAGAATATTAAGAATTATTTATTTGTGTAAGGATGTTTTCCAACAATGGTCAGTTCTTGGATGCTCTAGACACCAACTGGGATCCAACAATTCATTTCTGACACTGCCTGGAATTAGCTTCAGGTCCCACAGGTTGAAGGGTTCAGGCCCCACCCCCACCCCCAGTGTCCCTACTTGTGAGGAAATGTGCACTTTTGGCTGGTCTTCTATGAACTGCAGGTTCCCATCACCTTCCTCCAGGTTTAATAACCTTTTTGAATGATTCACAGAATTCATGGAAAACCTTTGCTTATATTTACTGACTCATTAAGGACACAACTCAGCAATAGCCAATTTGAAAAAAATGAGAGTGCCAGGCATGGTGGTGCATGCCTTTAGTCCTAGCACTCAGGAGCCTGGCAGGTGGATCAGCCAGCCTGGACTACATAGTGAGCTCCAACTTGGTCTACAGAGTGAACTCAGCCTGGCCAGAGCTACACAGTAAGATGTGGTGAAAAGGGACAGAGGTGTGTGGAGCCTCTTTATCGTCTCTGAGCACCCTGCTCTTTCAGTGAATTCACAAGTTTATAAATATGGAAGCTCTCTGAGTGTGGCTCAAAGTTTTCTATAGCACAAAGCTCCGTGTTCCTCTTCTTCAGGACCCTGAGGAAGGCTAAGAGCTTCAGCCCTCATAATGGCATGATCAGCCCCCAATTCCTAAAGCTGTGTGGAAACCTTATGTTAGAGTGAACTCCGGCTGATTGAAAGGGCTTCCTTATGAATAATGAAGCATAAAGGTTTTAGCGCTGTGCCAGGAACTTGAGACAAACTTAGATGTAATTCTTATGTCACACTGTCCACTTGGATCTTGTTTATTGCTGATTTTTGTACTTGACTACTCAGTATGAACCTATATTAGTGTTGTGTTTCTTCATAACAATTTGCCACAAAACTGAACAGCTTAAAATAGTACCATCTAGGACTGGAGAGGTGGCTCTGCAGTTGGGAGTTCTTTCAGAGAACCTGGATTTGATTCCCAGAACCAACACACAGCTCATAACCAACTGTACTACCTAGTTTTGTGTGTCAACTTGACACAAGCTGAAGTTATCACAGAAAGGAGTTTCAGTTGAGAAAATGCCTCCATGAGATCTAGCGGTAAGGCATTTTCTCAATTAGTGATCAAGGGGGGAGGGCCCCTTGTAAGTGGTACCATCTTTGGGCTGGTAGTCTTGGGTTCTATAAGAAAGCAGTTTGAGCAAACCAGGAGAAGCAAGCCAGTAAGCAGCATTCCTCCATGGCCTCAGCACCTGCTTCCTGCCCTGCTTGAGTTCCAGTCCTGACTTCCTCTGGTGATGAACAGCAGCATGGAAGTATAAGCTGAATAAACTCTTTCCTCCCCAACTTGCCTCTTGGTCATGGTGTCTGTGCAGGAATAGAAACCCTGACTAAGACTCCAGCCATCCGTAGCTCTAGTTCCAGGGATCTCGTGCTCTTTTCTAGCCTCGAGGGGTGCTGCACACACATGATGCACAGATATACATGCAGGCAAACACATCCCATAGAATAGATCATTTTCCTGCTTGTTTTTTTAAAACAGTCTCACTATGTAGACCAGCCCTCAAACTGGAATTAAACGTATACATCTCTATGCCCAGCAAAATTAAAAAAAAAAAAAAAGAGAGACCTTGTCTCAGAAACAAAACAAAAAAACAATAACAACAAAAAGCCAAACAAACAAAAAAGTAAAGAAAAAAGAAAAACCAGAATCGTTTATTATCTCATAGTTATGAGTACACGAGTGGCCCAGCGTGGGTTAGCTGGATCCTCTGCTCAGGTCTACAAAGCTGAACACAGTGTGAGCCAGGCTTGCATTCCCTCTTTACAAGCACATTGAGAATTTTTCAGAATTCCGTTCCTTGTATTTATAAATACCTATTTTCTCACCTCCTGTCAGCTAGGAACCCAGGTCCTGGAGGTGTGGACCTCAGGACCTTATAATCCATTCCTCCCTTGATGATCACATTGGTCCCAAAGATTCTCTTCAGCTAAGGCCCAATTATTTTTAATAATTTGCTGGATTTTTTCTCATACCCAAGACTGCTCTCTTGTTAGTTTGAATCAACCTATTAGAGGTCTTCTATTATAACCATGAACCCTATTCAAGGGAAGAGTGTGTATAACAGGAGGCTGAATTTTTCGGGGCCGTTTAGAAACCTACCCACCATAGAACTCAGTAAGTGTGACTTGTCTTTTCTTGTTTTCTTCTTAAAGCAAATAAAAGTAACAATGAACGATGAGGACATGGACACATATGTGTTCGCTGTCGGCACTCGAAAAGCTTTGCTGCGACTGCAGAAAGAGATGCAGGATCTGGTATGTCAAGCTGCTCTGATTTAAACATTTGTTGAACCTGCCTCTGTCACAAAGAAGTTCAGCTTTGTAGGATAGCACAATTCCCTCTCAGATGTTAAGCACCACTTCAAATAGGTTGTACATACCTAGCCTTTTGGGGAAAACTGTATAAAATAATCATGTTTTGTGTTTTCAATTTTTCTTTCAGAGTGAGTTTTGTAGTGATAAACCTAAGTCTGGAGCAAAGTATGGACTGCCAGACTCTTTGGCCATTCTGTCGGAAATGGGAGAAGTCACAGATGGAATGATGGATACAAAGGTAAACGTGCTAGAGGATGGTGTGCCCTAGTGCACGTCTGTGACGCTGTGAATTCTAGACTAGGTAGTACGGGGAGAGACTGTCCTAGCACCTTCACAAGCTGAGTGTCCCACAGCTCCAGCTGTGAGGGATATGACGCTCTTCTGCCTTCCCCAGGTGCACAGCACTCATGCACGCAATAAAGAAAAAAAAGTTCTCTAAAGGACCTAATGACTTTCAAGCTTTCGAGGTTTGTTTTGGTTTTTTTGTTTTGTTTTGTTTTTTGTTTTTTGACTTTTGAGACTTACTGTGGACCCCTGGCTCATAGAGGTCCACTTGCCTCTATCCCCCAAATGCTACAAACAAAGGTGTGTGCCACCACTCCAAGTCAGCTTTCAAGTTTAAGACTACAGTCTAATCTTGAGTTTCAGTTTGTATAAGGGGGGCACACAGGGCGGGCGCTTGTGATCCTGTCATGGGAGGGGCTAAAGCTGGAGGGTGGCTGCAGGGAATAGCCCTGGCTGTGCTGGAATGTGCCTTTGTAGTCCAGGCTGGCCTTAGACACATATAGGTCTGCCTGCCTCTGCCTCTCCAGTGCTGGGACTAAGAGGACCACTTCTTTAAACTGAAGGTGAGGACTCATTAGGTAAAAGTTTCTTAAAAGAAGTGGTTTTAGTCTGAATAACTTTTATGAAAGTAATGATTAAAAGGTGAATATCTATGAAAGCTTAGAAGTGCACCAAACTTTAGTTAATATTCTTTCTTTCTGGTTTTCTTTCAGATGGTTCACTTTCTTACACACTATGCTGATAAGATTGAATCTGTTCATTTTTCAGACCAGTTCTCTGGTCCAAAGATTATGCAAGAGTACGTATGAGATAAAAGTATTACATTCATTTTCCTTACTGGTTTTATGATGGAACACCACAAACAGCTTCTGCAGTTTGACTCAGTGGTTAAGAGTGTATTGCTCATGCAGAAAACCAGGGACCAGAGCTTGGTTCCCAGCTCCCTTATGAAGGCTAAAAACCACTCTTAACTCCAGTTCCAGGAGATTTGACACCCTTTTCTTTCTTTCTTTCTTTCTTTCTTTCTTTCTTTCTTTCTTTCATTCATTCATTCATTCATTCATTCATTGTCTGTGAGCACACTATACTCTGTTCAGACACACCAGAAGAGGACATCAGATCCCATTACAGATGGTTGTGAGCCACCATGTAGTTGCTGGGAATTGAACTCGGGACTTCTGGAAGAGCAGTCAGTGCTCTTAACCTCTGAGCCATCTCTTCAGCCCATGGCCTCATTTTTAAAATATAGGCATATTTCTGGTTCCCCGGGTGAAAGCGGATATATCTTGTCCACTGGAAACATCCCTGGAGGGGTTCAAATGCAGCAGAGTGGGTGGATGACTGTAAAGCCCTTCAGGTTCTGTGGTTACCCGTGACTTAGAGGTACAGAGTACTGCTTACAGGTATTTGCCCTCCTGAGTCAGATGCGTGCTAGTATGCATAGACAGGTCCTTTCTTACAGTCTCTTTTGACAGACTTCTCTTTGATGACAGGGAAGGTCAGCCTTTAAAGCTGCCTGACACCAAGAGGACACTACTGTTTACATTTAATGTACCTGGCTCAGGTAACACGTACCCAAAGGATATGGAGGCTTTGCTACCCCTGATGAACATGGTGATTTATTCTATCGATAAAGCCAAAAAGTTCCGACTTAACAGAGAAGTAAGTCCCTAAGCCTTTTTAAACAACCAGACCTTTTATTGTTGGGTTTTTCCTGATGGGCAGCAGCTGTCAGTGACTGCAGTGACTGAGCCTTTGCTAGTTGACTTGAAAGTATCAAAGGGGGGGAGTCTTAGCAGTGCTGAGTGGGGTTTTCTCCTGTGCGTTAGAACTGGTTCCTTATGAAGTCTGTTTCCTGGGGAAGGGTAAACAAAAAGCAGATAAGAACCGGGCACGTGTGGAAGAGAACTTTCTGAAGCTGACACATGTGCAGAGACAGGAAGCTGCACAGTCTCGGCGTGAGGAGAAGAAAAGAGCTGAGAAGGAGCGGATCATGAATGAGGAGGACCCAGAGAAGCAGCGCAGGCTGGAAGTGAGACACTCCCAGAGGCTCAGGCTGCTGGGCTTGGCTTTTCTATCATGGTTTTTATGTTTTGAGATTATACCATTTGCCCCATCCTTGTTCTCCCTCCCAGACCTCCCATATATCAGTTCCTTTCCACAGCTCCCTTTCAAATTCATGGCTTCTTTTTCTTTGTTGTTGTGACTTGTGTGCGTGCCTTAACTGTATAAATACAACCTGTGAGTGAGTCTGCTGTTACCTGTGTGTGTGTTTTCAGAGCTGATCCTTTGGTGCCGGGTAACCCGTTGATGCTCTTCTCTGAGAAGGCTGACTCTCCTGCTCTCAGTGTTCCTTAGTTGCCTGCAGTTCTGTGTCTAGGGTTGAGGTTTTGTGAGATTACCCCAAAACTGCTGTTTTGTTTGGCTTTTAATATCTACGTGCCTATTTGTACCCTACTGTCTACTATGATAATTCTCTGTAGAAATATGCACAAGCTAAAAGTTTAATATTTTTAGCTTTTGGGATATGTTGTCATTTGACAGCACTTTACTCCATACTACTGAGTTGAGTCTGTGCACCTGGGAATGACTGAGTTACCCGCTTTTCCCAACACAGCCCTATTCCCGGTCAAATGATTAGAAGGAAATCAGGGGATTGTTAAAGAAGCTGGCATATGTATCTTAGGTTTTACTTATTTGTTTATTGCTTTTCTTTTGAGACAGGGTTTCTCTGTACCTTTGGCTGTCCTGGAACTCTCTGTAGACCAGGCTGGCCTCGAACTCACAGAGATCTGCCTCTGCCTCCAGTGCTGGGATCAAAGGTGTGTGCCACCACTCTCCAGCTCTTATATTTTAATAAACTTTTCACTTAAAATTAGGGTTTGAAGCCAGATGGTAGTGGCACACACCTTTAATCTCAGCACTTAGGAGGCAGAAGCAGGCAGATTTCTGAGTTTGAGGCCAGCCTGGTCTACAGATTGAGTTGTAGGACAGCCAGGGCTACACAGAGAAACCCTGTTTCACTAAAAAGTAAAAAATAAAATAAAATAAAATTTAAAATAAAATTAGTGTTTGATATAGAATTAGTGAATTTTACTATCTCTACATGTTTTGTTGTAGATTTCTCCTAAATCTCTGGTATCTCAAACTTGAGGTATCCCAAACCTGGTGTGGGTGCTAGGAACCAAGCTCAGGTCCTCCAGAAGAGCAACAAGCACCCTTAAACATTATGCCATCTCTTTAGCCACCCATGCCTGGCCTTAATAGCAATATCTAGATTAGTAATGGCTAAATAATGAGAACTTATCTTAAAAAGAGTATGGCAGTTGAATTAAATGTCAACGTGGGTAACTTACTGATACCTTGCCTCAAAGAAAAGAAATACACACACCATGCAAAACCTCATTGAGTATAGAGTTAAGATTTAATTATCTTTGCTTTGTTTCGTGTTCATTTTTATTCCTCAGCATATGAATTGGCAATTTTTTTATTTTGTTTTTTGAAACAATGTCTCATAGCACAGATTGGCCTGAAATTAACTGTGTAGCCAAGGTTGGATCTATAACACAGGTTGGCCCTGAACAAACTATGTAGCCAAAGTACAGTCCTTCTGCCTTAGTCTTCCAAATGCTGGGATTGGTGTGGTCATCATATGTGGCTTGCAATTATTATAAGTATTTTCAAGAATGTTCTATGTGTTACAAGACCAAGATTTTGAATAAAAGGCCAGGCATGGTGTCGCATGCCCTTAATTCCAGCACTTGGGAGGCAGAGGCAGGCAGATCTCTGTGAGTTGAGTTCGAGGCCAGCCTGGTCTACAGAGTGAGTTCCAGACAGCCAAGGCTACATAGAGAGACCCTGTCTCAAACTCCCCCCACTCCCACTCTCAGAAAAGGATTCTGAATAATAATATGGGTGAGTGGAGGTGCCCGTGGGGTTCAGAAGCATCAGATCCCTTGGAGCTGGGATTACAGGCAGCTGTGACCCACCTGACAGATGCTTGGAGCAGAATTCGGGTCTCTGCAAGAGCACCATGAGTTGTAGCCGCTGAGCCGGTTCTCCAGCCCCTGGTTGTGTTGTGTTTTGTTTTAGTGTGTTCTTAGAGCTTAATTTGGATATTTCCCTCCCCTCCCTGTTACACAGGAAGCTGCTTTGAGGAGAGAACAAAAGAAATTAGAGAAGAAGCAAATGAAAATGAAACAAATCAAAGTGAAAGCCATGTAAAGTCATCACAGAGGTTGTGTCCTCGCTGCTGTTAGCTCTGCATCCGCCGGAGATGGGAAAAGCATGAGCCCTCACCGAACAGTCACAGATTTCTGCTGACTGAGAGATCTTTATTTCACCTTCTCTTCTTGGTTTGGAGTTCTGTAGAGATTATAGATTCATTGAAAGGGCTCTTTCAGTTATTTCCTTCCAGATAATCAAATTATTTTGATTATTTTATAAAAGGAATGGTATATAAAGATGTGTAGTTTTAAAATATGTTTAAATTATAATGTGAATCATCAGTGCTTTACTTTGCTGTTTGAAGAGTGATCATGAAATTTCTAGGTAGGTTGTCGCTTTTTGTTTAAACTGGGCAATTGAAATAACTATGGAGACTGACTCTAAACCAAGACCCTAAGAATTGGAATCTATTGGAATTGCGCAATAAACATTGCTTGTTTTTTCTGTGTCCACACTAAACTTGTGAAAAAAATGGAATCTCGAACACTGTATGTGATGACGAATTCAGAAACTTAGAACATAGTCCAGCGTATGTTTTGTGTGGGTGGTGCTGATGGCAGTATTACAGGAGGAAATCCATAGGTGTTAGGATCCTGTAAGTTCATGGAAGATTCTAGAGGTAGGAAGTACAGGAGCCGTTTCTCTTCGCCTGATCCTATGAGCTAGTGACACTGAGCGCTGGATTTGAAGTTAGTTCTGTGCTTATTTTTCCTGAGCAAGAAATGCATGAAGAGTGAACTGCTTCTCCTAGCTCCGATCAGCAGCAGTCAGATGGCTGGTCTCCGTGAGGTCACAATGGTTTTCTTGCCTGCTGCAGCCTGTTAGGTGTTCATGGAGGAGCTGGTCCCTGTCTTATGAGTGCACTTTGCTTCTCTGCCTGCTTTTATATTGTCCACAAGGCTGGTATGTACTTTCTTGAAACAAATAACCATCGATATGCACAAATATGCTTTTAAAAAGTGAGCTTTTTTAAGTGATTCAGAATTTTGTCTGACTCATGAGGCTGGAGCGATGGTGGGAAGGGGCCCCTCTCTCTGCATAAGCATTTGGCTTGTTGAGATCTCTGCATTTTATAAATGCTTCCTACGGAGAAAGCATTTCTTAAGTCTCTGCTTGTACCAGGTAGTTTTTGCTGGGGTGGGAAAGGGCTGGTTTTTCGTTGGGAGCGGGTGGTGGGTTTTGTTGATGCTTTATGTGTTCTGACGCAGTAACAGTAAGTTTTGGTGAAAACTGTGTGTGCTGTTGCCTTGGGAATTATATGGAGTTTTTCATATGGCTTTGTCTAGGTTAATAGAAATATATGCACTGGGATATACAAGTGTAATTTTTTTAACAGTTCACAAGTTTAAGTTATTAAAAATAACACAAGATCGAATCACTTTAAGGCCATATAATTTTAGACTTAACATTGTTTTACGAATCTTTAAAATACATTTAGAATCAATATTTATGTGCTTAGTTATCGTTTAAGTAATGTAAGCTTTCTTAAGTCCCATACTTCGGACCGTGGCAGCTAATTTTGTAACTTAAGCATTCATATGAACTACCTATGATGTATATTAAACTGATTGACAAAACCCGAGAGTACCACTTTGACTTTTTGTCCTACAAGGGTGTGTATACCGTTCTCTTACTAAACACTCTAAAATGATTTTCCTTCAAAAGCGTTAATCTTGAATATTCCTTTGTGGTTACCACTTAACACTTTTGGAGAGTATTTTATATTCTAAAGCCCTGTGTGTTTTGTTTCAGAAAGAGTCTCACTATGTAGCCCAAGCTGGCACAGTCAAACTCAGGACTCCCTAGCCTCCACCTCCAGCGCTGGGACACTGACATACCACTGCACCTTGGCCCACGGGTTGGTTGGTTGATTTAAATTTAACTTTATTTTTTATTACTTTTTAGGTTTTGTTTGTTGTTTTTAGTTTTGATATTTTATTAATTTATTATGTATACAGCATTCTGCCTGCATGTATGTCTGCAGGCAAGAAGAGGGCACCAGATCTCATTATAGATAGTTATAAGCTACCATGTGGTTGCTGGTAATTGAACTCATGACCTCTGGAAGAGTCGGTGCTCTTAACCACTGACCCATCTCTCCAGCCCCCTTGAGGTTTGTTTTTGTTTTTTTTAGAGGGGGTTGTTTAGTTGTGATGTTTTTTGTTTGTCTGGTTTTGTTTTTTGTTTTTGAGACAGTTTCAGTCTTGGCAGTCTTGGAACTCGATCTGTATACCAGGTTGGCCTTGAACTCACAGAGATCTACCTGCCTCTGCTTCCCAAGTGCTGGAATTAAAGGTGTGCACCACCACTGCCTGGCTTAATGTGTGTGTGTGTTTGTTTGTTTGAGGTAGGGTCTCACTGTGTAGGGCTGACTGGCCTAGAACTCACTTTCTAGACCAGGGTAGCCTTTGACTGGGATCTGCTTGCCCTGAGCTCCTGAGTGCTGGGATCATATTTGGTCACACCCAGCCCACTTTAGCTACAACGTTATTAATGAGCTCCTTCCTATGTTAGTCAGCTCTCCACCACTGTGACAAAATAGCTGAGATAAGCTTCAGATAGGAAAAGATGGTTTGGGATGGCAGTTTCAGTCCATGAACTGCCCTCTGGCTCAGGGAAAGCAGCCTGTGGTAGAGCAAAGTTGCTGACCTCATAGTGGCCTAGGAGCTGACAGGAGAGGCAAGGGAGGGGTTCTAATATCTCAAAGCCACACCCTCGATGACCTCATTTCCTTCTTTGGTTTCTATCATCTACCCATAGTGCCACTGACTGTATGTCTTTACCATGGGACTTTGGTGACATTTAAGATCCAAACCATTATAGTCCTCCTTGGGTAAGACATCTTGTGTATGAATCAGAGGACCCAGAGAGGAGAATGTTGCTTATTGTCACATTGGAAAGAAACCATGCTTCCTAAATCTTTTTGCCTGGACCACTAGCAATGCCAAAATCAGCCCTGAAGTGTAAACAAAGACATTGTCAACAAAACCAATTGCTAGGACCAGATGGATGGCTCAGTGGTTAATGGTGCTTGCTATGCTTGATGACCTGAGTTTGACCCTCAGAATGCATGCATCTCCAACAAGTGGTCGTTTGACCTCTACATGTGGGCTATGGTGTGTATGCACAGGCATGCACACATGTACACAGTAGGTTGATAAATAAATGTAATAAATGTACTGAAAAAAATTGCTAAGCCTTTTCTTTTGGGTAAGTCACTGACCTCTGAGTCTGTTGTTTATTCCTTTATAATATAGGAATAAACACTTTTCCTACCTGCATCACAGTTTAAATTTTTCTTTATGTGTGTTTTGCCTGCATGTACATCTATGTGTATGCAGTGCCCAAGGAAGACAGAAGAGTGTTGGACCTCCTGGGGCTGGAGTTACCAGTGGGTGTGAGCTGCCCCAAGGGTGCTAGGAACTGAACCCAGGACCTCTGCAAGAGCAGTCAGTGCTCTTAACTGCTGGGCCATCTCTCCAGCTCATCTCATAGATAGTTTAAAACCAAATGATAACGTGTGCAAAATTGTTTTATATTATAATCTTACGCTTTACGAAGGCAAGGTTACTATCCAATGGTGCAATTTTACTTTATTCTCTTGTTCTCTGTCCAGTGGAATTAGGTGAGTGAATTCTTTTAGCCTCTGACTTTATATGTCAGAACTGACAAGGTGGTTTTTGTTGTTGTTTTGTTTTCCTTGGAGCTGGAGGGTGTGGTGAAAACAGAGGAATTTTAATTGTTTCCTCAGTACAAGGAGACCTCACTGTTAAGCGTAAGAAGCAGAGCTCCTTTTTACATGGGACTTGGAGAAGGGAAGATACTTGGTGACACTCATGTCGGTCATCCAGTAGGAAGCAGAGTGTGACGATATCAGGTCTGTTGGATTTGGTGAGGAGTCAAATTCTGTACGGTTAAAGACCCAAAGGTGTGGCTTCTATTACAAACCACTGAAACAAAAGTAAAGAGAAGCCTGGCTGAGCATGTGGCTGGTGTCTTTGATCCCAGTTCATCAGTTTCAAGTGTTTGATCGGCAAAAAGCTTTTATTGCAAAAGGAAGATACCAGGGCCGGAGAAAGGCTAGGGTTTGAGAGCACTTACTGCCCTTACAAAAGACCCACATTCAAATATCAGTCCTGGGGATCTGTTGCCCTCTTCTGGTCTCTGTTGGCAACTGCAAGCACATACAGGCATCTAGACATAGATTTTAAAAATACGGTTGTAGAAGTCCACAGCTTTCTTAACCCTCTGAACTAAGAAGGAACAAAAGAAGGTTGTTGTTTTTCCCAATGGTGGATCCTACTGCTTGCTTTGAGGTGAGGTCTCATCTATACCTCAGACTGGCCTGAAATTCATGGCAGTGCCCATGCCCCAGCCTCAAGTGATGGGGTGAAGGGTGGGTACCAGCACATCTACTTGTTTTCTGAGAGGACTACCTGTTAAGCATCACACAGGCTAGTTTCCAGGGCATAGATAGGCTTGGCCTTTCAGGCAGCTGGAGTACACTACCGTGCTCACTCACTGTCCTACCTACCTCTTGAGACAGTCTCTTGTATTCCAGGCTGGCCTCTAGCTTCTGGTCCTCACCCAGGCTTTCTTAAAGTTTTCCTTTTCCTTGGGAGTTACTGAAGAGCAAGGTGGTACTGCCTTGCCTGTCAAACTTTTTTCCATTCTTCAAAAGTATTTCTAGTTAGCATACAGATTAATGGGTCTCATTATTACATGTTTATACCCATAACATTGTACTGTGTGTTCAAGTTTGTTCTCAGAGTACTCTCCCCCTCCTTCAGTCATAATTTATATAGCTTTCTTCTGTACCTCTTTCTGTAGCTTAGCTTATCACTTTGCAGAGCTAGAACTGAAGCCGGTTTCGTGTGCCAAGCACACTCTGGCGTTGTGCATCATTTAATATAACTACACACACTTGAACCCAAGGCCTCCTGTGTGTTGGGCGAGCACTCTACTGATAGACCTCCAGCCCCCCTATTCAGTGCTTTTTATCAAGGCTCTTTCCCTTTGTCTTACTCCTTTTTAAAATGGCTATTTGAAAGCTCATATTAGGTAGTAGAATGTAAAGTGCTTAAGGCCATAAGGTTGAAAATACCTCACAGATACCCCACATAAAAACAAGCAGCCAATTTTTCAGGTCAGTTTCCAAAAGCTCTGGAAATGTGGGGGGTTTCTTGTTTGTTGTTTTTTTGTTTTTTTGAGACAGGGTTTCTCTGTGTAGCCCTGGCTGTCTTGGAACTCCCTCTGTAGACCAGGCTGACCTTGAACTCAGAAATCCGCCTGCCTCTGCCTCCCAAGTGCTGGGAATAAAGGCATCCACCACCACTGCCCTGCCAGCTCTGAAAATCTTTAAACACCCTAACACTTGTCATAAGTTAAAAAGCATCAGGAGCTTGTGCCTTCCAGGGCTCATACTCTGTAACCTCTGAATGTTGACCTTTCAATATACAGTTTATTCTGACTTATCAGGATTGGTATATGAGAACCTGTGCATTTGCCCACTGAAATAGTCACAGTAGAGTCTGGGAGAAGGAGTTCTCTGAGCAGTTACTGTGAGCAGTCATCCAGTTGGTAAAATCTTTTAGCCACACAGATGCTCAAATTGTAACATCCTGTTAGAAAATCTGGTGGCTGGGTCACTAGGTATTAGAATAGCCGAAATACCTATTATTTACACATCCCATCATAATGACTGTAAGAAGTTTTAGGGCTTAGGCAGTTGTGCAGCATATTGTGAGGCTCGAGGTTCAATGTCTAGTACAGCCCAAGGAAGGGGAAGGGAAAGAAAGAGAGAAAAACTCAGTTTGAGGTTGCCTTGGCAATTACAGCCTGGTGCAGTCATTCATACCTGTAATCCCAGAAGAGACAGAGTTTAAGGCCAGCCTGGTTAACCTGGACTAGATGTGAGACCCTGTGTCAAAACTAAGTTTGGGGCTAGAGAGGTGGGTCATCAGTAAGAAGCACTTGCTGCTCTTGGAAAGGATCTAGCACCCACAACTATCTGACGCTCCAGTTCCAGGGAGTATGACACCTTCTGAGCTCTGCCTGCTTCTGCACACTCATGGTTTGTGCACATACTTCCAAGTACACATACAAGTACATTCAAGTACAAGTACACACACAACATACAAGAAAATAAAAACGAAGCTCGACACCTTTTCAGGTACTACATTCCCTAATATTCTGTGATCTGGCAAAAACAGTTTTCCTCTACTCCCTTGCTTTTTGTGGATCTATGAGGTTCGATGCTGAAATTTTGAGACCGAGGTAGCAATTTGGGATGTTAAAAGCACCAGACAAGGTTACAGCTGTGTGTAACGGTGAGATCTTCGGTGGTGTGTGTTTTCAAGTCCTGTTTGATGTGGCCAAACTTAAAGTTCTTGGAAGTTATTAGACCGGTATAAATCTGTGAGGAGACAGAACTAGAAAAAGACAAGTATTCATTATTTGACAGTATGTACACGGATGTATTGGGCCCTCACCCCACAGTAACTAAAGTGACTAAAAATCACTTCATGATAAAAATGGAATGCTCATTAGTCCTATATGCTTTGGCCCCTGCTAGCTGTCTCCTTTCATAAAGGCAAACTCATCACAGATTTCTACAAATAGAGGACACACCACCAAGTCTTTAATCCCAGCAGAGGCAGAGGAAAGCTGATCTCTGAGTTCAAGGCCAGTCCAGGCAACATGCGGTGCTACCTCAAAAATACCTCACTGCTAAAAAAAGTTATGAAGGACTCAGGAACAAAAAAAGATAGCTCTCGTTTAGTTGAGCAATTTTCTGTGTTTTACAGAGAAGGAACTTTAGGCATAGACAAAGGATAAGTTTCCTCTTTACTTTGTTCTTCTAATGCCTGCGAGAGACCAAAGTATGTTTTTCCAATGAAGTCCTACCAGGTGAAATGATTTGGGAGCGGCATAGAGTGGGATGTCAGTCAATAGCTATAGTTAGCCCTTGCCCCTTTTCTTTCTGCTGGGTACAGGGGTTCTAGTCCCTTTTGGATTGTAACAATGACAAGCTAGTAGGTCTTCTGCTTCTATACTTAGGGAAACCCACCTTCATCCTAGATGAGGAACGACCTCAGCAAAGGGGAAAAGACTAGTTAATAACTCTCTCCCTGACAAAGCGACTGCGGATTTATCAAGTCCCATAACGTGGGAAGCAGACAGAAGCTCTCTCTGAGGAAAAGCGGAGCTTCCTCTACTGGAGGAGATGCACTGGTGAGGCGAGGCGAAGAGTCCTTCGTGGGCGGGGTGTGGGGGTGGGTAAGGCGGAGCGTCTTCCGAGAGCCCCGCAAGGCAGGACTTCCTCTGCAGGAGACCAGAGGCGGAGCTTCCTTCTTGGGTGGGGCAAAGCAAGGCTTCCTCGGTAGGGGAGGGGCAGGACTACCTCCGTGGGCGGGATTAGGAGGAGCATCTTCTGAGAAGGGGCGGGGCTCAGCCAGTTTTCCTGGATCCTTCTACTGCGCATGGCACGTTGCGTACCTCCCTCCCAGCAACCGGCCTGGCGGCAGCGCGGCCACAAAACTGAGGAGGCGGAGCCGAGACGGAGTCGGTACTGCGCTCTGACTCCTAGACCAGGTACCGGGTGGCGGGGCCGCCTGGTGCGCTCCCAGGGCCAGTCCCACTCGCCCGACTCCGAGTCCATCTCCTCGGGGGTGGGCCTCAAGCAGCCATCCCAGCTCACCCTCGCCCTCCTCTGGCCCTCCTTTAACCTGGGTTCTGGATTCTCGCATTGAGGTTACAGCCTGAGAGCAAAATTAGGCTTGGGCCTTGCTGGGGAGATGTTGAGCGGAGTTTTCGGACCGAAGAGACTAGCTCCCGCATGTCCTCCTCGCCTTTTCCGGGGCTTCCAGATGGGGTTGAGCTCTCATATGGAAGCAAGATCAGAGCTATCCTCTGCTTTGCTCAAAATGAAGAGCTTCTAATTGTCTTTCTGTCTTAAGTGTCCCCAGCAGTTTTGGTGACCGAGTATGGTGGTTGAGAGTGAGCAGGACAGAAGGGGAGTGGCTAAATAAAATTGTTCATAATTTTAGGAAATAGATAACTTCTCAACTCAATCTTCTGCTAAGACCCTAAGGTAGTTTGACGTGACCCCTTCTCCCAGACTATTGGAGTCGGTCTTACTGAATATCCCGTTGAGGTAGAGCCATGTTCCAATATTTGGATGGGTCTTCATGAACTAGTTGATACCTTATCCAGAGATACCCAACACCTGATACTCGGATCCTTGAGAGGTGATAAACCAAATTTGAGACTGTGGGCGTGGCTCAGTGCCTGAGTGCTTGATTATTATCAATGAGGACTTGCTTTCCATTCCCAATACTACCAAAAAGAAAATTGCTAACTTGCCTCTGCCTTGGTACAGGAACTTAATAGTTTAGCCATTAGTTATAGTACTGAACTGCAACTCTCTTCACCCTTTAATTAGGTTTCTTAGAAGAAGTTTGGCTGTGTTTATAGTCATGAAATTTAGAGGACCAGTGATAAAAATAGAAAAAAAAAATCAGAACAAATGAATTCGCCTATCGGTACCTGTTGTAGTGGGAGAGATAACAAGGGAATCAATAGTGTGGTTGGGTGGTTGGAGAGGTGGCTCTGTGGATAAGAAGACATGCTGCAGTCTCCAGCACTCATGTAAAGAGCCATGTGTGGCCATGACCTGTGACAAGAGAAACATCAGAGCTTGTTGGCTGCTAGCTTGTGTCCAGGCAGAGTGGTAGAGTAGAATACCCAATGTCCTTTAGCTTCACCAAGCATACAAACAGGTAAACACACACACACAGGTATACATACACATATATACATACACATACACACATTGGTTAAGTGTAAGAGTTAATGTGGTGGCACATGCCTTTAATCCCAGCACTCACAAGGCAGAGGCAGGCAGATCTCTGTGAGTTCAAGGCCAGCCTGGTTTACAGAGTGAGTTCCAGGACAGCCAGGGCTACATAGAGAAACGTCATCTTGGGGGGAAAATCCCTAAGGTGGTTAGTGGGAGTTGCTGTAATAGAGGCTACCTGAGGTGATTGCAGAGTGTCAACATTAGACTGGGGACCAAAAGGGAGGCGGAGTCTTTAGATTACACTTTGTCTTTTCTTTTTTCAAAAGAGACTGTAGCCAAATGTGATGCTGAATTCCTGATCCTCCTGTCTCTGTCTCCTGCGTGCTCAGATTCCGCGAATGAGCTACCATTCTCAGCTTTGGGTTTCTGTCACTTTTACAGCCTTAGCTGTTGACCTTTTAAATCCACAGAGCCATCTTTAACCTCTTTTTATAATCAATACTACTTTTCTCACAAATTGCCATCCCCCCTTCTTGGAAGATAGAATCCTTCTCAACATTAGTTGAATTCTCAATATTAGTTAAGCTTGAACTTGGCAGAGATCAATAGAGGAAGATACTGATGAGCACCCCTCCTGCACATGCTCCATATACACTCTTATACATACACTAAATGGATGTCTTAATTTATCCTCCCAGTAACGCCACTTCTACCTCTGAGCGTTCCCGCTTCTGGCATTGTCTTAGTGGCGTACTAATCATTTTCCGAACACTCAAGAACACACACACACATCAGCTGTAGAACGGGTTCCCAGATAAGGTATTAGTCTCTGCAGTTTTCAGTCAGGGACTATACAACTACATATCTAAGAGAGTTTGTAAAAGATAGTTCCCAGCTGTGCTTGGTGGTGCAGGCCTGTAATCCTAGCAAGAGCATGGAAGCAGAAGAGTCAAATTCAAGATGACAGTCAGCTACATTGTGTGTAGGAGATCCTGTCTTAAAGCAAACTGACCAAAGGGCAGAAACTGAACTAGATTGCTTGGGATGGCGCTGCTGTAATTGCTTCATAGTTCATTCTTAGTCATTCATGTGTTCCCTGGTGTTCCCACTGCTACAGACTCCAGGAAAGTGTTCTAACCAGCATACTTTTCTCTGGGTTATTTTTACCCCTCCCTTTCTTCATTCCTTCATAGATTGACATTTCTTGGACTGTTCTTCCAAACAAGATTTCTCAAATGTTAGTTAATACCATGGTCCACATGGCAACAGCATTGTCATTTTTAGGGAGTGAGTTAGAATTTCCCAGCCCACTCCAGACCTTCTGAATTGCAGCCTGCATTTTCATAAGATCTGTAAGTGATTTGTGGGCACGAGATGTAAGACACACTGCTTAGACCGCCATTGTGTGTCAGCTTTCTGTTCAAAGCCTCCGGGGCTTTTCCACTCCCTGCTAGTATACAACCGTGTGCTAGCGTGCGTGGTCCTCACGCACTTTGAGAATGTTAAAGGGCTGGCATTTCACAGCCAAGCAGTTATTTAGTGTTACTGGGTGACTCCTGTGTGGCATACAGTGTTGTAGAAGTTGGTGACATACCTCTGCGTAAGACAGAGCAGGTATTAGATAATAGTTACACTCTTTGGCTTGGAGTTTCCTTTGATATTCCAAGCCTATTACCACTCAGCTGCACTTTTGCTGAATTCTATAAGAAGTTGCTCATTCCTTGTCTGTTTCCCTGTTCTGTTTATTGGTGCGCATTCCACTTCCATATCCAGTTAAAGTCGCACCTTCTGCTTCCTGGAATGTATCCTATATCTTGCACCATTTGTGTGTGTCAGGTACCAGGGCCCTGTTAGAAGGATGTACACACGTGAGGAGGATGAAGGCTTCCTGGTTCTCTTTCAAGGCTTGACCCCAACATATACTCTGGGCTTTTAAGACAAGTTAGAAGTGCCACACCCTTTTCCAGGTTTAATGTATAAACCTTGTCTTCATAGCTGCTCTTTCAGGTAAAGAAAAATAAAACTAAACATAATTTCTTCTATACTGGAGATTAAACTTAGGGCCTTGGTATGCTGGGCAACTGCTATGCAGCTCAGCTATTCCTAGTCTATACTTGTAATGCAAATAGGGGCTACCCTAAAGGAGACTTTCAGTTTGTGCAGAGTGCATAGGGTTTAGCTAAAGCGGAGGCCTCATTCTCTCTTCTGAGGACTTGTAGTAGAGTTTTAAGAACAAGTAACTGTTGCTTGTAAATAATGAAGCTGTGTGTAGGATGGGGTACACCTCAGTGGTGGGGTGTCCGGTATGTGTAAGGCTCAAGTCAGTAAACTCTAAGACTGTCTCAGTACCTGTCAACCATGAATATTGCTTTGCCAATGTGTTGTGGTGTTAAATGTTGCTGATAAAAACGGATTGATGTTTTGAATGACATATCCATCTGCTTTACCCTTCCATGGAAGTTTTGTATTTTAAGGACATCTGTAAGCAGCCTAGTGATCTTAATGTCACACAAAGTAGAGATTGTTAAAGTATCTTTTCTTTGCCTGATATAATTGTCGTCGCCAAGGTTTACTGCCTCCCTCTGTTAACCTAGGCCTAGTTCTGGAAGCTTCTGGCCTCCATGTAATATAATCTAGGCCTAGAATGTTTTCAGCCTCTGAGACTTACTGCTGACTAACCTCACCCTTTCTAGATCTTTCTGAGCTTTGGCTGGCTGGTCAGTCCATCTGTTCTTTCTCAAAACGCCTGTCCATGCTGACTGGTTCAAACCAGCTTCTTTCAGCCTCTGACTAAATTGCTTTGCTTGGTCTCATACTAACTTTAACAATATGTCCTAGTCTTCTGGCTTCTTTTCATTCTCTGGCTCATTCCGTCTTCACCTGTGTCTAGCATGTTCGTTCTTTGCACCTTGTCTCTGTACAGCTGTCCCAGTAAAACTGCCTCTCCCTCTCCCCTTCTCCCTGCTGCTCTTTAAGTCACCTCTCTTTCTTCTCTGTTCTCCTGAGAGCTAGGCAGATCCTAGTCTGTCAGATCTTTCTCTGATTTGTCACTTTGTCTGTCACTCAATTAGACTTCACTTTCAAACATGGGTGCTTCCTTCTACAAACTAACTTTACCTTCATTGTTTGGGTTTACAGGTTTTTGTTAAGGGCTCGTCTCTATCTCACATGGCCACAAACTAACTTTACCTTCATTGTTTGGGTTTACGGGTTTTTGTTAAGGGCTCGTCTCTATCTCACATGGCCACAGTAGCCATGTTGCTGGTTTAAAATCCCTCCAAAAGAAATAGAAAAGGAGAGCCCCTCAGTACTCAGATGAATGTCTGTTTTAAGATTTTGTTTTTGTTTTGTCCCCCTTGACTCAGGCTCTCTTCTGCAGCCAAACTGGCCTTGAACTCCTGATTCTCCTGCCCCGTCTCCTAATCTTAGAGTCCTAGTTCTAAACTACAAGTCTTTGCCCAGTCTGCTTCATAAGTAATTCTTGTTTTGTCCTGTTTATTTATTTGTTTATTTTTTGACACAGGTCTTGTAGCAAAGGCTAGCCTCAGAGTCACAGATAGGCAAATGTGATCTTGAATGCCTGATCCTCCTGCTGGCACTAGAGGTGTGCAACACCGCATCCATCTTAAAAATGTGTTTTCCTTTTGTAGAATCCTTAGAATCTTTTCAGCACACAGTTAGGTTATCAGTGGGTAGTTTTATACTTTCAGACAGGCGCAGCTGGCATGTGTGTAGTCTTAACCCTCAGAGTCTAGAGGATTGTTGAAGCCAGCCTATATAAAGAACTTTGTCTCAAAAAAATAGCAGTGCTGATGGCCCACAGGTAGAGTGCCTGCCTAGCATGTCCAAGGCCTTGCAGGAAAGAGAGCAGAGTCACTTCAGTTTACTGAACATTTTAATTCAAACTAAAGATTGCACCTGTATTTACAATATTCAAATTTCACTAAAGCAGACAAAAAATTATTGGGTGGGTGTGGTGTCACAATCCCAGCATTTAAATATGTAGATATAGGAGGATCAGAAGTTCAAGGTTATCCTCTGCTGTGGTGAGAGATCACTCTGGGTACCTGAAACCTGGTCTCCAAAAAGAAAGAGGAGAAAAGCCAGAGAGTTTTTATGCTTCAGATACTATGTGCCTGTAGCTTCTGCTGCCTTCTTGTACTGAGGTCGGCAGACACCCCTCCTATGTTTTTAAAAGAAGCTCACTTTAAGTCTTACCTGTGGCTTTTACACTTGCCTCTCTCCAAGTGGAAGAAGTTTCCTGCCATTCCTCTACTGCACCCCACTTCTTCCCCACCTTGTCCTGCATTCCTCTCAGCAGTCCTGCTGTGTGTGGAGCCCACACTGGCCTGCAGTTCTCCAGCCTTCTGCCTTAGCCTCCTGAGTTCTCAGATACAGGAGTGTACTAACTCGCCTGACTTCATACTTCTTAAAGAAATGGCAGCTTCACAATGTACTTGCACAAATACACCTAAGTGTTTTGTCTCTCAACACTCTTCTAAACAAATACTCAGAAGTTATCAAGTTATATGTCTGATATTGTGCCTTGAATGGTAGACCAGTAGTATGTTTTGTTCAACAAATGCTTTATCTAGGCTAGGGATGTTGCTCAGTAGAGTGTCTACCTAGCATCCAAGAAAGCACCCAGCTCCATCCTAAATACCACGTAACCCAGGTGTGGTGCACACCTGTAATCCTAGAGACTTTCAGGAGTCCTCTACTTTGTAGTGAGTTTGAGACAGCCTCTACTGGCAAGAGGAAAATCTTTCTTTCTTTCTTTCTTTTTTTTTTGTTTGTTTAAGATTTATTTATTTTATGTATATGAGTACACTGTAGCTGTACAGATGATGCGAGCCATCATGTGGTTGCTGGGATTTGAACTCAGGACCTTTGGAAGAGCAGTCAGTGCACTTAACTGTTGAGCCATCTCTCCAGCCCAAGGAAAAATATTTCTATAAAAAGCAATTTAACCAACTTTCCCTGTTTCTGTTTCCCTTTTAGGTTTAAGTTTTTGAAGTTGAAGTAGGTCTACACAGTAGGAACCCATGTCTTTTCTTGTAAGTAAACCAGAGCGAATTAGGGTGAGTGTTCCCACTCTTTTGGCTTTCTATTTGTCTTTTCTGAAAAGTATTTGGGTTGATATTACAGTGGGTTGTTTTGTTTATGTGACCCTCAGCATTGTCTGGTGGAGAAAGAAACAGGAAGATGGCTTATTTTATGAGCTGATTGGTCACATACGTGTTAAGTGGGTTGGGCTTTCTCTGTGTGGTTACAGAGTTGGTAAAGATCTCTTTGCTTCTGTGTCTCAGGGATTTTATATTTTTAAAATCAGTGTTAGACTGCAGTTACTGGAACACATTTCTAAATATAATCATGAAGAGTCTTTCAAATTAACTTGAAGAATACCTTAATTTTTATCAGGGACTAGAGAGCTGGCCCAGCATGTAGGTCCAGGAGCTTGATGCTAAGCCTGGCAACCTGAGTTCAGTTCCTAGGACCTACACAGTGGAGGGAGAAACCTGACTCCCATGTCCTCTGATCCCCACATACACATCATACACACACACACACACACAAAGACCCTGTCACCCGAAAGACAGGGGAGATGCCATGAAGGTGGTTTCCCAGGTGAAGACTTAGCACTCAGATGTGCTGACCCCTGCGATTTCCCCAAATTGAGAAAATTCAACTGTATACTTTCTGGTAGTGGGAACCCACTCTCTCCTGTACAAATTTTAGGAAAAATAATTAGTTGATTGACCTTAAGGACAAATATTAGGTTTAGCTTCTTTATAAGTGCCAATGACTTCAGTACTTAAGGGCCACTGAGCTGGCTCAGCAGGTGCAGAGGCTTGCTATCAAGCCTGGAGATTTGAGTTCTATCCCTGGAGACCCCTGTAGTGAAAGGAGAGAAATGAATCCCACATGTTGTCCTCTGACCTCCATGTGTGCATCCCTTTCCCCCAACAAAATAAATAAATAATAAAAAAATTTCTTAAAGTATGTTATCTCTTTCATCAAGTCCTTAATTTTAAAATACAATAATGATTATATAAAGATTTTAATCATTTAATAAAGATTTATTGTTTTAACTATTTAATATTTAAGGATTCTTAAAATTGTATTTAAAGATTTCTCATTTATGAGAGATGAATTTACCACTCTCAAATATTAAAGCACAAATTATCCTTTGTAGTATAGTGCATAGAAATTTTTACATTAAATTTGGTTTTTTAATTCAGAAAAGATTGTTACAGAAAAGGACAAAGGGACTTTATAGTATATATATTATATAGCTTATTTTATATATTATATAGCTCATTATATGTTATATAGCTTATTTTATAGCTTATTTTAGAATGTTTTTTAGTCTTCCCTTTCTTGTGTAGACACATATAAAAACAGTTACACTGTAAGGAATAAACTTCAGTGTTAATTAAGAGGAAAGGTAACTCGATCCTTAGCCTGAGCTCTGCTCAGTGGAAAGAACGCCTCCATGCCAAACTTTAACACCAGTCATGAAGTGAAACAGAACCTGGATTCTATTGCTTTTAAGTACGAGCCACATTCCTAGTTTAACCTGTCCTGATTAAGGTGAAACCAGACTCCTGATTAGTACAATGGAAACCTAACACTCATCTGAAACAGGCTGTCGAGGTGCACAGCGATTGTGCTAGTTTAGTCCTGTGAACTTGATAGAAGTTAAGTCTTGGGTTAGAAACGCTTGTAAACGTGCAGCTCCAGCAGCCTCTGTGCCCACATGGAGTGACAGAGAGGCTGAGGCAGATCCTCAGTGCAAGGATGACCTGCAGACAAGAAATCAGCAGATCTGGTTGAGAAACCAGAGGGGAACCAGAGTGGGGAAGGGGCAAGGAGAGGGCGCTGCTGGGCTGTAAAGATGTTCAGGGTACACGGTCTGCGTGTGTGAAAAGCAACAAAACAGACCTTGGAAAACTGAGGAAGGAGGATTAAGGCAGGCAGGCTGTGAAGTGAGACCCTGTCTCAGAAAGGTAAAAAACAAACAGAAGAGGAAAGCTTTGTCCATTCAAAAAGTATGGGATGTGCTGGGTCTCATTTTATAAACTAGCAGAGGCTTGTGAAGAGTTTTTTCATTTATGCTTTCTATATGTTGAATTCTAGTAATGCTTTTTCAAATGGGCATTGATGATTCAGAACTTGTAAGGACTATCTATGGAATAAACAAGATGGGACCAAAGATTCTGTCTAGGAGAGAAAACAATATTCATTATTAGGAGTGGTTCCACATATTTCCCCTCAATCACATTTATGAACCAATTGTCATTTTGTGTACTATTAGACTAGAAAAAGGAATGAATTTATTGTTTGTAGCCAATTTCAAGACCATTACTTTTTCCATGGAGATAGTCCTATTGTCCTGCTTGGTTTTATGTTTTCTGTGGGGTAGTTGTCTTGTTTGTCTCTAAAGGCTGATAGCTACTTTGTTGTGGCTTAGAAGACATACTAATTCTCTTTGGGGTTTTCCTCTTTAGCGGTGGGTCTCGGAAAAGTTCATTGTTGAGGGCTTAAGAGATTTGGAGCTGTTCGGAGGTAAGTACCTCTGGCACTTGGCCACCACTCTCCGGCTGACGGTATCAGTTTATAGGTGTTAGCAGTTGGAAGAGCCATTGCAAACGATGTTCTTAGATTCTTGAGGCCTCCTCTTTAATTCCATGTTTCCCAGAAATCTGCAAATGAGTCAAGCAGCTGTCCTTGGCCTGCCTTGATTGTTAGAAAGCAAGTGCAGTGGTTAAAGGCCTGTAGTTTCTTATAAGTATTTGTCCAGCTGAAACATACACTATTAAGTTAAAATTTTCAAATTCCCCAAGGCAGGCCCGGTGGTAAAAACCTGTAATTCTGGATACTTGGGAGGCTGAAACAGCAGCATTATAAGTTCAGGGCCAGCCCTGGCAACTTAGTGAGACCCTGTGTCAAACTGAAAAGTAAAAGGCCAGGAACACAGGTCAGTGTGCAAAGCTTTAGCAGAGTTTGGTCTCTAGTCTCCTCCCTCCCTCTCTCTCCCTCTCCTCCCCCCCCCCACACTTACACTTTAAAAATAAAACAATAGGTCAAGACAAATGTAAAAGTGATATAAAAGTTCTGGGTGTATTGTCCATAGAGTTGACTCGTGTTTTTGTAGAAGGAATCATGAGACTTATTAGAACTAAGAAAAAAAAAAATCTATCAGGGCAAAATACTAACCCCCTATCATAAAACCTATTGACTTAGTAGGTTTGTGCTGTGAGGTTTAACTGGCGCAGACTTTCCTGTTTGGCCCTTTCCAAAGAAAGGGCCTTTGCCCTGATGATCTTAGTTCAGGGCAAAGAAAAAGTTCTCTCTGTAGAAATAGTAGTAGTGTCTGGGCATGTTGGCACACACCTGTTTGTAATCCTAGCACTCAGGAGGTTGAGGCAGAAGCAGCAAGAGTTTGAGGCCATCTTGGACTACATAAGGGAATTCAAGGGCAGATGGGCTGTATAACAAGACCATCTCTAAAACCCAAAGGGTAATGATGGTAACAGAACAGGATAGTCCCAGTCTTTGTTTCAACTATCATGATATTCTAGGCATCCTGTCGATGAAGAAACAGAAGGGGGCTGGAGAGATGGCTCAGTGGTTAAGAGCACTGGCTGCTCTTCCAGAAGTCCTGAATTCAATTCCCAGCTGTAATGGAATCCAATGCCCTCTTCTGGTGTGTCTGATGACAGCTACAGTGTACTCATATAAATAAAATAAATAAATGATATTAAAAAAAAAGAAAGAGACAGAAGAATCCATAGCATCCACAAATAGTGAAGGAACTGAAAACTCAAGTGTATTAATTACTAGACGGCACTGCTAACTTATTCCCCCTAAACAACCTCGAAGACATTTGGAGCACTGGCTTTATGGACTTGGTCAGGGTGTTGTATGTTAGGTAAGAGCTCACAAAAAAAAAAAGGATAGGATCTTTTGGTTTTAATTA
>JADRCH010000091.1:4966303-4981631 GCA_019843965.1 Rhynchomys soricoides
GCTCCACAGAGCTGTCCTCTGACCTGTGTACACGGACCATGGTACATGTGCTCACACACACTAATCACTTTTTATAGAAATTGTTTTAGAAATTCAAGTTATAATGAATTAGTCACAAATATTGCAGAATATGTGACTGAAATGAATGGATTCTTTTATTCAGTTTCTGACTGGGGTGTGTGTGTCTGGAAACCTGGGTTTTTGTTGTGGTTTGGTTTTCTTGTTTGTTTGAAATAGGGTCTCACTAAATAGTCTTGACTGCCTTCAAACTCATAGAGATCCCCCACCCCCCGACCCCCTTCCTTAGTGTTAGCATTAAAGGAACGTGCCACCATGCCTGGCCACTGGCCTCTTTGACGGCATCCCAGTCTCTGACCTGAGGTGGTAAAGAGATTGTTCTCCACATGGTCTAGCTTAGTGTAGCCAGGATTACCCAGTTTTGCACAACTTGGAAATTGCCTTCTGTCAGGAAAATTGAGGTGTATTTCATTTAACCCCTCACTTGGTTTCTCCCCTTTGACTAACTGCCATAAGCAATTGCTTCTGTTTGTATACAAGAAAACTGCTATCTACTACTCCTTTGAAAAACCGAGGCTGAATCACTCTCCTTTAATCTTCTGTAGCTAGGTAATCTGCTGCTCTAATGTATCAAATGGAAGGCATCGTCCTTGGTGACTAAACTTTCTTCTCTGATTTGTTATAGCTTAAGGTACTTAGAATTGTATGATTTAAGATGTTTGTAAATGTATAACTGGCCCTGTACTTTATGGTGGAAGACCTCTGATAACTTTTTTCCTGTGCTGGGTAGATGAAACCCAGGGCCTGGCATGTACCAGGCAGGCCCACTCCCACTATACTATACCTCCAGTCCCCCCTCCCCATGCTAATGGATTTCTATTAGTTTTGAAGATGGGAAAAAAATCAAGGGACACAGAGATTTGTGAGCAGGAGGTTACTTAGTTGTCCTGTGATTTGTCTGTTTTCGTTCCCAGCAGCTGATGCCCAGAGCCACTGCTGTACTCGAATGAATTCAGAATCCATTGCCTCTGACTGAGAATTGAGCTGGGAAACAGTGCCTTAGACATGTACTGCTTTCCTGAAATGTGTGTGCCTTAAACCAATCTCCTGCCCCCAATGCACATACACTCCTGAAAAAGAAGGCTAGTCTCTACACTGCTCAGAAGTGGCCCACAGTGCTGAAGAGTTGGCTCAGCAGTTAAGAGCACTGACTGCTCTTCCACAGGTCCTGAGTTCAATTCCTAGCAACCACATGGTGGCTCACAACCATCTATAATAGGATCTTCTGGTGTGCATTCATGCACACAAAATAAATCTTAAAAAAAAAAAAGTGGCCCAGCATCCCTGTGACTTTGAAATGAATTTTAGAGCCTGACACAGTGAATCATGACTGTAGTCTCAGTACTCTTGAGAGACTGCAGCAGGAGGATTGCCACAAGTTCCAGGCCAGCTTGAGCTATATGCCAAGGTACTGTCTCCAAAAAAAAAAAAAAAAAAAAAAGAACAAAGGCCAATGAGAGGCTCAGTGGGTGAGGACACTTGCTGCCAAGCCTGGACCCCACATGGAATGGGAGCACCCTTCCCACGAGCTGTTTCTTGTCTCCACACACACAAGTACTAAAATTTTTAAAAGAAAATTTCATGATAAACAAATCTGAGGACATGGTAGAGTAGTTAGCTGCCCATCCTGAGCAAGGTCAAGAACAAGGGGAAGGGAAGGCCCAGAAACCAGCGTATGCAAAATAATGTACTCTGCTGATGGTAAGTAAATGTGCCCAGGACTCTACTGTGGAATAGGGTGACCTTCACGTGCAGGTCTGTGAGGCTGCAGTGGTCCCACTGTGGGTCTATGTCTGTGTATAGTATAATGACACACATGGTTTCTATTATGAACTGTAGTCCTAAGTGTGATCATTGCTGTTCTTTTTGTGGGCGTGTCTTCTGCTAACAACAAAATGCCAACAATCCATTTCTCTACCCCAGAGCAGCCTCCGGGTGACACTCGGAGAAAAGTAAGTGGCTTTCTGGGCTCTGGCACTGTGGCTGCTGCATGGATATGCCTGTGTTCTGCTGGCTCGTGTGTTATGCTTCTGCTCTTCTGTTTTCTCAGCTTGAATTGAAGTACAGTGTTAAATTTTTTTCTTATTTTACTTGTGATGCTTCAGGTTTCACCCTGGAAAGAGTTTATTGTGTATTTTAAAGAGCAGAAAAGTCTCATCTGGGGATTAAAGTCTCTTCCCCTTCTCCTCCCCCTCGCCTTCCCCTCCCCTCCCTTGCACTTTAAAAATAAGTTCATCAGTTTGAAGTTCCAGTCTCAGTGGCACTTCCTCATCTATCAATAGCAAGCTTCAGTCAACGCAGAAAATACAGCTCTCTCTCTGGCTCATTAGGCAGGACCTCACATGTCCTGCTGTAAAAACAAAACCAAATTCAAAAGTACAAAAGAGGCTAGGCATACCACGCCTGTCACCTGACCTCAAAACTGAGGGTGAGATGTAGCTCAGACATGCATGAGGCCCTGAGAGCCACTCTCCATACAGGACAGAAGACACATACAGAGGACACAGACAGACAGACAGCCACAGCCAGGCCTGACAGCACATGGCTACAGTCCCATCGTTTGTGAGGTTGAGGCAAGAGAATGGCAAGTTCAAAACCAGTGTGAGCTACAAGGCAAGATGGCCTTAAAACAAGAAGCCCAAGCGCCATAAGGTGGCTCAGCTGGGAAAGGCATAGGTTGTGGGGGCCTGGGCACCAGAGTGGGGGGCCAGCCTGAGTGATCCCGGGGACCCATTTAAAGGTGGAAGGAGAAGACTGGCCCCACAGGGTTATCCCCTGACCTCCACACACACACATTCTTGCTCAGGGACACACAATTGAAAAAACCCAAAAATGTTAAACTCATCCTTTCTTCCTCCCCCCAGACCCACACAGAACAGGGATTTTTTAACTGGCACGAGCTGCAGGGTTCTTGCTGTCTTCCCTCCGCCTGTGCTTTATTTTCTCCAAGTAAATAACACCATATGTGCACAGCTATTTTGGAAAACATGAATCATGAGAGAGAGAGAGAGAGAGAGAGAGAGAGAGAGGGAACACACAAGCACACGTATGAGTGCACAGTGGCTGGCACATGCCTGTGATCCCAGCACTCAGGAGGCTGAGGCAGGAGGATTACCAGTTTGAAGCCAACCAGGGTTAAACAGTGAGACCCTGAGAGGTAGGGGAGGAGGATGGGAGGAATAAGATAAGAACACTTGGCAGACCCCTCTCTCTGGGTTGTTTTGTAGGCAGCTCAAGGCTGAGTCAAGGATAATGATGCTCAGATTAGTTTTGCCTGAGCTTACACTGTCTGCTGGGAGCACCTGTCTGTCAGACCCTTGTGTTTTCATTCAGGAAACAAAAAAAAAAAGAAAGAAAGAACATGCTAATTAAATAATTTTCATATACTGCTCTTAGCTCCTGATGCTCTGGCAAAACCTGTCCTTGGTGAAACTTGTGGCTGGTTGAATGCGTTCATTTGGCAGTGTTTGATAAATTTATATTGTCTTTGTATGCCTTTTTGGATTTTATTTTAAACAGTGCTACTGTTTTATGGTCATTTCTAGGTATCAATGGCTTGTTTTTATGTTTTTAAAATGTTTCAAAAAAGTAAAATGCATCTAATGTTACAGAGACCTAAAGAAGGAAATGAACAGAATTAGTCTTTTCTTGAGCAATTTGAAATTCCAGATTACACTGATATAACTATGCTATGCTGTGTTTAAGGAGAATGAGCTAAAAATTCGTCCCTTTGCTCTGAACACTGACTTTAAAAATCTGGATGAGTTTGATGAGCTAACCCTGTTGTGGTAGCATACGGGGTTTAATTCAGTGACTCTGGGCCTACCGTACCCACAGCTGATTCTTCAGAACCAAAAATTCTTAGTTTAAAATATCCCATGAACAGCCCCAGAAGTTTCTGCTTCACAAGCTAGACTCCCATCATCTGCTCTGTGCTCAGCTTATCTCCAACGCCCACAGCACGAGACAGCATTTCCAGCCTACGCTCCAAAGTCCTTCACAGTCTCCCACCAAAACATGGTTATGTCTGTCACAGTAGTCCCTATGACCCCGATGCCACCTTCTTAGTGTGCTTTCTATTGCTGCGGCAAACACCATGACTGAAAGCAACTTGTGGAGGAAAGGGCTTATTTAGCTTATGTATCCTGAGTCAGAACAGTCCATTGAGGGAGTCAAGGCAGGAACTTAAACTGCAGGAGCCTGGAGGCAGGAACTGAAGCCAATGCCATGGAAGAATGCTGCTTATTGGTTTCCTCGGGCCTCTTGTTCTATCACCGATGACCAATGGGCAGCACTGCCCGAAGTGGGATGGGCTCTTCCACATCAATCACTAATCAGGAAAATGCTCTACAGACTTGTCTACAGGCAATCTAATGGAGATGGTTTCTCAGTTTAGGTTCCTCCAGATAACTCTAATTGGGTCAAGTTGACAGAAAACTTATCAGGACACCCCATCTCTTATGTCACTAGCAGACCAGACATTTCAGAAATCCTTGTGCATTTTAAATCCACTTATTGAAACCAGTTTATTTCAAGTCTCTGTTTAGAAATGCAGCTGTGCAGGTAATCTAAAGGGAAGATGTCATTAGTAACTACAGATGTGAGTAATCTTAAGTTACCCAGAGAACATTAAACTATTTCCACGTTGTTTACAAAACCTGTCCATGTCTCAGTGTGCTGGCCTCTGACTATAGACTAGCCAGAGGGCAAGCTTGCTTTGGGAATGTTTGTGGTGAGGCAGGAAGGCAGGCAGTGGCATAGACTCTCAGGCTAGCTCATCTCCTGCAGTCCCACATTTTTCAGTTCCAAAAAACCTGGTTGCTAAAGGTTACACTTTCTGGTCATTTTCTGTACAACTAGATTGGAAGGACTTGGCAAAGTTCCTAAGAATTCATTGAGCCTTTCCCTGCCTGAGCTCAACAAGAAATGCCATAGTTGGAGCCCAGTGGGTAGCGTGTTTTGTATGCCTCCCTGCCAAGAAGTAGGACACAGGTAATAAAGGGCCTTTCCGAAGAGCTGTTTAAAATACACACAAAAGGTTAAAAGCGCATATAGTAAATATTTCTCTGAGGACTCAGTTGTTCTTCCTTAGCTGTTTTTGTTGTTTTTTTTTTTTTTCCCAAAACTAGAGGAAGTTTAAGAAGTTTAGGGAAAGCTTTAAACAACAAAGCACAGAGCACTCACTTCTCATCGATTTAAAAACAAACAAACAAAAGCAAAGTAATACTGTCTTACTGGAAGGTATCGGGCTCTGGAAAGATGCTTCAGGACCAGTGTCCCCCATCACGATGAGCCCTCTTTCCAAAGGCTTGGCATTCACCCTACTCTCTGATGCCCCAGAGGATTGTAGGCAGACAACATCCCAAGTTCCTACTTTGCTTTTATGATTTACGGATGCTTTAGGTTTGTCCAGTATTATTCTATTACTACAGGTAATACAGCAATGACCACGGCAGACAAGGACCCTCTCGTGTTGTAGTGGACTTGACAGGAAATAGATTGCTCAACTTTTGAAGACTTGTGTGACGAACATAAAGCACCATAACATAATAAAGTGATAGGAGCCGATTCAGCTCTGCTGGGCAGGGTCATCTCTGGAGAAATTATATTGAGACCTAAATGATAAGAAGACCACAGTGAGAAAATGATGGGTGCGTGCGAGTGTGCGTGTGCGTGTGTGTATGCGTGTGTGTATGCACGTGCGCTATAACCAAAAGGGGCATCCTTAGCTACATAGTGAGTTTGAGGCTAGCCTGGGCTCTATGACACTGGCTATAACCAAAAGGGGCATCCTCAGCTACATAGTTTGAGCTAGCCTGGGCTCTATGACACTGTGTCAAAACAAATAAAAAACAACAGTAACAAAAATCAATGGGGACAGAAGTTGTAGCCAAGTATGAGTGCTCCAGTTGAAGAACCCAGAGAGATTGCTCAAAGGTTAAAAGCACTTGCTGCTTATGGAGGGCCCAGGTTCAACCCCTGCACCTATGTGGTGACTTGAAACTTCAATTCCCGGGAATATGGCTCCCTGTCCTGGCCCCTACAGACATTGCACACGCTTGGTGCCCTTACATAAGTGCAGACAGAACACCCACACGCATTGTCTTAGTTTGCTTTTTATTGCTATGATAAACACCCTGGCGGAGCCATTTGTCTCACCTGGGAGTCACTCTTCCCAGGTGACTCCAGCTTGTGTCAAGATGGACAGAAAACTAACCAGGACACAAAATAAAAATAAATAAATCCTAAGGGGGAAAAAATTTTCCAGATGAGATGATTGACAGGTTCACTAAGATCAAGACATGCTTTTGTTTGTGTGGGAAAAGAGACTGATCAAGGAAATGAAGTCAGTGAGATAGGTAGATCTGGTAGCAACCTGTGGGCTTTCTGTGACCCGTACACTGATATTATTGAGAACAAGTGGACTGGCAACCAGCCTTGGTAGGTAAAGGCACTGCTGTACAAACCCTGTGACTGCTTCAGTTCCCAGTTCTCCTGGTTAAAGGTAGAAGGAGAGAACTGACTCCACAGAGATGCTCTCTGACCGACCAAGCAATGCCTGCACACCTACATATGCACATTACACACACACCAAGTCGTGTAGGCACTCAGAGTGTGATGTGAATGGTGTTCTGGAAAGCAGTGTCATTGTCTCAAAGCTGGCTGGTCATGTGGTCGGTGACCCTGTGATTCTTTCTATTTGTTACCAGCTTTACTCAGGAGACAAAGTTTATAGTGGTACAGCTTGTCAGTGCATAGTTGGAGGAGGGCCCAACCCCAACAGTGCTGGAGTGGGTAATTTGAGATATATTCTTCAAAGGAATAATATACAACAGTGAAAGTCAGTGAACTATAACTAAATAGAATATTATGGCTGAGTCTTGGAATATAACAGATGGCTTAAATCAGAAATAGACTTTATTACTCAGTATCCATTTTGCTCAACCAGAGTCTTCTTAGTGTCTCTCTTTCTCTTTGTTGTTTTGAGACAGGGTGTTACTATATAGCTCTCACTATCCTGGAACTCAATATGTAAATCAGGCTGGGCGAACTCAGAGAGATCTTTATGCCTCCTCAGTGCTGGGATCAAGGTGTGTGCCATTAAGCTTTTAGTTCACTCTTAAGTGGTGAGAGAGGCAGAAACATTTTGCCTTTTTATGGAGATAGGCATTATTAATTGTTGTAAACCAGATGGACTCAAAACATCAGTCAGCAGGACACTTTCCCTGGCAGGAAAAGTGTTACATAGCCATGTTCTAATTTCTTAGGAAATTGTTTACCTCCTGGCCCTTGTTTTTGTTAATGAATGGCAGAGCTAGTGTGATGGAGTACTGTAACCTCAGCACTTAGAAGGCAGAGGCAGGGAGATTGTCATGTATTCCAGGCAAGCCTGGGCTACATAGTGAGTTCCAGGGAGCCAGGGGTACTCACAGAGGTGCATGCCCTGTTCGAGCAGTCAGAAGTTCAAAGACAGACAGATCTGGAAGTTCAAGGCCAGCCTGGTCTACAAAGACCTTGTCTCAGAAAGAAAAAACAAGACGTATCTGTTCCATTTCTTTATCTAGTGTGGGGAAGGAGGATCAGATCCAGTGTAAATAGGCTCTGAAGAGTATATGGTTATTTAAGTGATGCCAACCACAGTGGTTTTGGGGCTTCTCTGCAGAGTCACAGCCTTGATTATGCAGGTACCACCTTGTCAGAAGAGCCTCAGCTTTTACAAGCAATGCTGACTTTTGTGTGTTTACACTTTCTTCTGAATCAAGGCCAGGTTTGTTTTATTTTGTTTGGTTTTTTGAGACTCGGTCTCCTGTAGCTGAAGCTGGCTTGGAACTCATGATCCTTCTGCCTCCTCATCTTGGATACTAGGATTACAGGTGGGCGCCAGCACCCCTGGCTTGAAGCTAGGCTTATAACCGTGCTGTACCACACCAGGGGCTGGCATCAGATTTTTCCATTGCAGTTAGACACACCTGAAGGAAGAAGGTTTGAAGATAGAAATTCCCCTCCCCAGTCATAGGAATGCATTTGGCCCTGAAGGGGAAGCAAACCTGTGAAAGGCAAGCTGTTGGTCCACATCCCAAATGGCTGGGGTCCAGCTTCATCCCTAACCTGAGCCGGCAGGGACCCGAGCTGAGCATGCTGACACTCTGGGTCTGTAGCTCAGGGAGTCAGTTACTCTCCTGTTACTTTGGAAACTTCAAGAATGACTAGCCTGGGCTCTTGGTTTACTAAAGGAATGGGGTTCCACCAGCAGAGTTCTTCTAGAGCAGTGGTTCTTTACCTTCCTAAGGCTGAGACCCTATAGTACAGTTCTTCATGTTGTGGTGACTCCAGCCCATAAAATTATGTTGTTGCTACTTCATAACTGTAATTTTGCTTCGGTTATAAGTCATAATGTAAATATCTGATATGCGACCCCTGTGAAAGGATCATGACCCACAGATTGAGAACTGCTCTAGAGCAAGTTTGCAGGTCTGGCCTCTTAGAATCTTGCAATTGGGCCCTTAAAAATTGAACCCTAATGAAGCAGTAGACATAGGACCCTGTATTTCTCTCCTCCCAGCTTCTTTTTGTGGGTCTTTCTCCACACATCCTTTCCCTGCCAAGAACTTGATAGACTGTAGCAGTCAGTCACTGGAGAGGACAAGCAGAGTAGCAGTTGACTGGAGTAGTTGTCCTTGCTTGTAGGTCTCACAACACTTGTTCTGCCAGGAGTGCCAACTGAACACCCATCCGCTGTGCTGCTCTTCAGGTAGAGCCAGTGGTGCCCTGGTACCGTAGGATTACTATGTGCTGTGGCGATGGGGTTCCTTGTGCATCTGTGACTGCCTCTGCCCCACTCTCCACCTCCGTTTTCTCAGTTAACCTCTTTTTCTTTTTCTTTAGGCCAATGAGGCAAGCTCAGAGTCCATAGCATCCTTCTCCAAACCAGAGATCATGAGTAGCTTTCTGCCAGAAGGCGGCTGTTATGAGCTGCTCACCGTAATAGGTAACTCCCAGGGACATGCTTACATTCTCACTGCAGCTCCCTCAGCTATCTGGGAGGGTTCATGGTAACAACGGGCTTCTGTGGGTTCCTTGTGCCAAGTATGGAAGGAAGTCCATACTTCCAGGAAGCCATAGTCTGCTACAGTGATTGACTGAAAAGGACGGATGGACAAACCTAGAAATGTCAACTATGAAAGTACCAGCAGTGAACTTTCCAACTAGATTTTTCTGCTGAGCTGGAGTTCCTTTTTCCTTAGAGTAAACAGATCTTTGTGTAAGTCATTCCTCTTTTCTCTCAGGTAAAGGGTTTGAGGACTTGATGACAGTGAATTTAGCCAGGTACAAACCAACGGGAGAGTATGTGACAGTACGAAGGATCAACCTAGAAGCTTGTTCCAACGAGATGGTGACATTCTTGCAGGTAATGAAGCATGGGTGTGGCCCTTGGAGGGAGGCTCCTGGCTACATGGCCATTCCTCTAGGGGTCTCTGCAGGAAACTAATGTGGACCATGTGAGAACTCATGAGGCATCAATGGAGAGTCTTAGCATTTGACAGTCAATCAGGCTGTGGCGCTGCTCAGCCCAGCTGCCCCCTCTTTAAATATTTCTCTTTGGTTTGTTTTGCATGACCCAGAGAGGCTAAGTAGCATGCCTGCCCACAAGCACAGCAGAAAACAGCAGAGACAGAATCCGTCCCAGGAAGTCTTGGTCACAGCAGGGCCACCTGCTTTGACAATAGTGGCCATTTTTTGGCCCTTAGCATCCTGTTTGCTGCAGGTGCCTTTCTGTTTGACAAGCAAGGATGCTCCCTCTTTTTAGACTGGTGTAGGAACTGAGTGGGTGAGATTCTTCATGGTCCTATGATACCAGTCTGTGTAGTATCCAGCACAGTGTGGACTTAGAATATGCAGCTCCCGCCCTTCCTCACCTGTAATATTCTCCTCAAGTGATGCTCACCTGACCATGCTGCCCAACTTTCTCTGTTCTTAGTTACTAAGATGGGACCAGTACTAGAACCTGAAATTTCTGTAGTTTTATATTTTTAGTTTCTTTTGAGATAGGGTCTTATGTTCAAGCTGGTCTAGAACTCAGGTAGCCCAGGCTAGCTTCAAACTCATCAGTCCTCCTGTCCCAGTTTTCTAATCCCGTGTTTCTCAATCTGTGGGTTTCAACTCCTTTGGGGTCATATCAGATATCTTGTTTATCAGACATTTACATTACCATTCTTAACAGTAGCAAAAGTGCAGTTATAGAGTAGCAAAGAAATAATTTTACGCTACAACCCTTTGGAAGGGAGAGAACCACTTCTGTAAACACTGGCATATCAGATACAGTGACCTGGCTCGTCTGAGGACCCTTTCACCTTTTTTTAAAAAAGGATTATTTACTGGGCTGGAGAGATGGCTCAACGGTTAAGAGCACTGACTGCTCTTCCAGAGGTTCTGAGTTCAATTCCCAGCAGCCACATGGTCGCTCAGAACCATCTGTAATGGGACCCGATGCCCTCTTGTAGTTTGTCTGAGGACAGCTACAGTGTACTTGTACTATACATAAGATGTGTGTGTGTGTGTGTAAGGTGCTGGGAACTGAACTCAGGACCTCTGGAAGCGCAGTCAAGGTGCTGGGAATGTCTCATTGTATTATTCCACAGTTGTCATTTGTCCATTAATTTTGTCAACTTTTATACTTTGATATATAGTGGGAAAATAATTTTTTGTTCATTTTTAGATAGCATCTTGCTTTGTTACCTGTTGAGCCTGGCCTCAAGCTTACTGCTTCAGAGCCCAAGCTGGGATCATACTCTTGACTTAAAGAGGACCATACCTTGGCCTTTGGGATTTAATTAAGTGAATCACACCCCGTGTCTTCAGCCACCATTTTATTTTTGTCATCTCTGAGATGGTTGACTCTCATTGTGTTGATAACAGTGTCCCTGCATGGTGAGGGGTTGTTTTTTTAAGGCTCTTGGGTGTTGGTGACTGGCAGGACCACCAAGAGGCTTAAGTGAGCAGATAAGGTGGCTTTCCTCAAAGCATGGTGGGCCTTCCTGTCCTGAAAGGATTCGGAGGAGAGCATTGGAAGGTACTAGGTCCCTACACTAACACCAGGCTGCCATCTTCAAGCTGGACACAATCTTGACTTCGGCCTCAGCATTACCATTGCTTTCAGGGGGAGCTTCATGTCTCTAAACTCTTCAGCCATCCCAATATAGTGCCGTACCGAGCCACCTTCATCGCAGACAACGAGCTGTGGGTGGTCACATCGTTCATGGCATACGGTGAGTGCGAGGCTTCTAGGACTGCCGGTGGGTTCTGTGCTGTTGCCTCCCATTATTACTGACGTCCTTTTCAGGCTCTGCAAAGGATCTCATTGGCACACACTTCATGGATGGCATGAGTGAGCTGGCAATTGCGTACATCCTGCAGGGGGTGCTGAAGGCCTTAGACTATATCCATCACATGGGCTATGTGCACAGGTATGTTCCAAGCCTCTTAACCCTTTACTAGTTAAGCTAGAGTTTATACCCAAGGATCTGGATTCTGAGCTCGCCACTTGGGGGACAGTCATTAGCTTGTCAGTGCTGAAGCTGTATGATCTTTATTGTGTGAGAGGAACATCTGCTGTGGACCACTGCCCCTCACCCCTTGACCCGTCTTACTCCTGTGTGCTTCAGAGCAGGCCCATGGCCAGGGCAAAAAAAGTTTGCTTAGTAGTTTGTGTCAGGAAAACTAACTCCTAGTGGGGAAGATAATGGATCTGGAGCCTCTTTCCACCTTGTTAGTTCCAGGGATCAAACTGAGGTGGTCAGGCTTGGGAGCAAGTGCCTCTACCCACTTGAGCCATATTGCAAGCCCCAAGCTGCAGACTTAAGTAGAAGTCACTGTGAGGGGATTGCTTCTGAACCTGAGACACACAAGAACTTCCAGACATTTAAGAAGCATAGAACAAGAAAATGATAAATTTGATTATATCAGGTTTAAAGATTTCTTTTTCATAAATGACCTTATAAATAAAGTAATGTGTACCAGAGTGACAGATGTTAGCTTTGTCTGAACACACATGAGGAACAAGAAGATTGTCAAAACAAGGAAAGGACAGCAGACTGTCAGGATGGGAAGTTACCGCAGAGCAGGCCCCAGCCGTCATCCACAGACACCAGCCCTAGCCATCAGAGATCTCAGATGAAGATAAGATGTCACATTGCACACATAACTGGAGGTAGTTAGGGGGCTGATGGGACCCAGGCTCATCAGGTCTGGCTGTGTGCCCATCAGTGGACCTGCATGCTGACATCTGTGATATTTGCACTGAGAAGTTCTTGAATGTCTTTCCCAGGAGAATGGGTAAATGTCAGGTCCCTGTATTAGAGATGCCAATCAGAAGCAAGAATCAGATGTATACAGATAGCAGCAAAGATGGATCTTGCTCAGCACTGAGGGGATTTGCTTAACATAAAATGATTAGGTAATCTTGAACTTTCCAAGAATACCCAAGAACAAAAGGGCAGATTAAAAGTATTAGTAGAAGCCAGGCTGGAGCATGCATGGCAGATAGAGTTCAAGGCCAGCCTAGCTGACATAGTGAGTTCCAGGCCATGCAAGGGCTACATAAAGAGACCCTGTTTTCAAAGTCAAACAAACAGAAACCATTAGTCTACTTGGCATGGTGGTGCATGCCTTGTAAGAGAGACAGAAGTCAAAGCATTAAGAGTTGGGGCCAGCCTAGCTTTTGTGAGTTCCAGGCTAGCTGGGGCCAGCCACTGGATATGGTCAACACACCAGGGGCCAAGCTGTTAAATTAAACTGATTGTCTCTCCCCCAGCAGCCATCAACCTATCAGTTAGGGGTGGAGGCTCTTGAGCCCCTCTCCCCCATGCTACAATGCTGACTGGCTTGGTTTTCTTCAGGTCTTCTGCAGCCACCCACAGTTTCTGTGAGTTCATGGGTATAGTGGTCCTGCTGGGTCCAGAAAAGTCTGTTTTGGTCAGGTCCTCCTACCTCTGTTTCTTAGTCTTTCTATCCCTTCGATTGCAATGGTCCTTGAGCCTTGATGGGAGGAGAGTGACTCAAATATGACCACTGACAGACATTTACAGCTGCATTTCAACCAGTTGTGAGTTTCTACACTGTTCACCATCCATAGCGCAGACCTTCTGAAGAAGGGTCTAATGCACTAATCTGTGGGTGTGAAGATACAGATGTAGAGACGCTTTGACACTAGGGACATAGAAAGTTATAAAATATGATAACTGAATGCTAGTTAACCCCAGCACTCCAGAGGCACAGGCAGGTAGATCTCTGTAAGTTCAAGATCAGCCTGGTCTACAGAAGACTTCCAGGATAGTCAGGGTTACAGAAAAAGACCCTGTCTCAAAAACGCTGCAATCTAACTACATAAATGGGGCCATGTTATTTTCTCATTTTCAGGCATGTTTGAAAATGTTCATAAATACATTTACATATATCTGAGATGCAGTTACATACATGTGATATACCCATACCCAGAGAGCTAGCCATATCTACTATGTGAAGCTAGCTCTTCTGCAGCATTGGGGCATGTCCATGACACTGTCTTTACCTCCCTGCAGGAGTGTCAAGGCCAGCCACATTCTAATCTCCACGGACGGGAAGGTCTACCTGTCTGGTTTACGAAGCAACCTTAGCATGATTAGTCACGGGCAGCGGCAGCGTGCAGTCCACGATTTCCCCAAATATAGTATCAAGGTCCTGCCTTGGCTCAGCCCAGAAGTCCTCCAGCAGGTTTGTGTCCTTAGACACAAGGAGCCCCTTGATTTCCCAGGGAAGCACAGGAATTTGCTGGGTTGGGGCTACTCCTGTTTCTGGTAAGAGGATTCTAGAAGGAAGAGTCCTTGTTGGCCAGGTGTGCCGTAGCACAGGGCATGAGCATTACCTGCCTGCTTCGGATGTGTATGGTCCCCAGTTGAACCTGACACTATTGTGTTTGCCTCGTAAGTACTGCCCATCCTGTGGATAGGGAACATTCTGGAAATGATTGGCTTTAGATCCCTGTGCTGAGGAGGTACATCCACCTCAGTGCACCTGCTTATTTTAAAGCAGCGTCAAACATTCAATCTCCTCACAGCAGTTAGGTGATGAGCACAGTCTGCATGAAGTCCTGACTCTGGGATGGCAGTCTTTGTTTTTGTTCCTTCCTATTTAAGAAAGACCAAGGCTGCAAATGGAGTCATCTGTGGCTTTTTCTTCTGACTTAGAATCTTCAGGGTTATGATGCCAAGTCTGATATCTACAGTGTGGGAATCACAGCGTGTGAACTAGCCAATGGCCATGTCCCCTTCAAAGATATGCCTGCCACTCAGGTAAGCCTGCATGCAGTCCAGTGTTTCCTTCCTTCTCGCCTGCCTGCTTTCCACACGTGTCTGCTGCGTCCTGCCACATTTGGACACTGACATGAAAGAAAGTCACTCTTTTTTCTTCAAGTTTTCCACCCTTGGTGGAGGGTGCTTGTGCAATTCTTTGTTCCCTTCTTGGTGATAAATTTTGTGGTCAGGAGCCCAGCCCAGGGGTGGGGCAAGTAGGACAGCAGTGCAGAGAGAGGCCACATAACATGATACCACATGGCTATGCAAACTGTAAACCACACGAACCAGCGTTGTTATGCTTTGCTTTGTGAAATAGCCTCTTTCTGTAATTCAGGCTAGTATCAAGCAGTCCTTCTACCTCAGCTTCCAAGTTTTGTGATTATAGGCGTACACCACCACACCTAGCTGAGCAACCCTCGCCTTCCTTCCTTCCTTGATAAGTGGGCACAAATTCTCAGGCTGCTCTGAGTTTTGTGCCACCATATTCTAGCACACACTTTCAGAACCTGCGTTCTGTAAGTTCAGCAAACACTCATGCTCCTGCATGTGCCTGCCTTTTGACCACAATTTAGGCCAGTGGTGTAGTCTGCTCTAGTTAGACAGCTAGACCCAGAGAAACTTATTCAGGCCCCATCATACCAGAGAATGAAGTTGGGATTGTATGGGTAAGTGCTTCCTGGGTCTCAGGTACCTGGAGCAAAATCTAGAACCAGAGAAGAAGCAAGAAACTGAGCAGGGCCTCCCCTCAGGCTCACACCTTGGGTCACAGGTTGGAACTAGAGAATGGCCGAGTACTTCCTGGAGCAGGGACCAACGAAACATCTAGGGCAGGATAACACTTGGTCTAAGACTGTTTAAAGAAAAAAATTCATGTGTGTGTGCACTCTTGCATGTGTGTATCCAAGTGCACGTATATGCAC
>JADRCH010000091.1:4981641-5008675 GCA_019843965.1 Rhynchomys soricoides
CTTGCATGTGTGTATCCAAGTGCACGTATATGCACTCTGTGTGTGCAGTTGCCTCAGGAGGCTAGAAGAGGGCATCAGAGCTTCTGGACCTGGAGTCATAGACAGTTGGAAGCCATTTGACAAGGTTGCTAGGAACCAAACTCAGGTCTTCTGTAAGAGCAGCAAGTAGGGCTCGAGAGGCGGCTCAGTGGTTAAGCCCACTGACTGCTCTTCCAGAGGTCCTGAGTTCAATTCCTAGCAACCACATGGTGGCTCACAACCATCCATAATGAGACCAGATGCCCTCTTCTGGTGTGTCTGAAGACAGCAACAGTGTACTCACATACATAAAAATAAATAAATCTTAAAAAAAAAAAATTAACAAAAGGAAAGAGTGGCAAGCTTCCTTAACCATTGAGCCATCTCTTTAGTCCCTGGTCTAGTCTTAAAAGCTAATCGCAATTGACTGTATGAAGAGTAGGAACAGAAGCTTATTCTTGGACTGGATGTGTAGCTCAGTGGTAGAATGCTTACCTAGGATGTTCAGAGTCCGGAGTTCAGTTTTCAACAGTTCTCTCTCTGTCTCTGTCTCTCTCTCTCTGTCTGTCTCTGTCTCTCTCTCTCTGTCTGTCTCTGTCTCTGTCTCTCTTTCTCTCTCTCTCTCTCTCACACACACACACACACACACACACACACACACACACAGTTTTTAAGACCCAAAACTATCAAAGAACTAGATCTGAATTGTAAAATGACTTGGGTCCAGGCATTCCCGGGCTCCTGGGTGACAGGGCTGGAGAAGGAAACAAGGACATCCCATGTGTGTCCTCTAGAGCGTTTAGTTCATGTCCCAGAGAACAGAGATGTGCTGAAGGTGTAAGTGTGGGGGCATCCAGATTCTCTGTCCATCTATCTGAAAGGTGGTTCAGATCTCTCAATTCTCGTTCTATCCTGATAGAATAATTAGGTTGTGGAGCCTAGGTATAAGAAATGTGCAAGGAAAAAACAAACCAACAAACAAACCTGAGAAACAAGACATGCTCAGAAAGGAGTTAGATGGATGGTTAGCGTGGGCCTAGTTAGCGTGGGCCTAGTTCGTGTAAACGTAGTTAGTGTGAACATTAGGTTCATACCCAGAAGTCCACAATAAGGGAGCCATTAGCCACTTGCTATGTTGATCACTTAAACTGTGGCCACTGAGATGGAGGAACTGAATTTTAAGACTAATGTAATATAGTCAGATGTGGTTAGAGGCAGTCCTGTGGTTAGCACAGTCCTAGAGACATCTCCAAGTTCTGTTCCAATTGTTCAGCAAGTTCATGAGGTCACCTATAAAGGCAGCCATCTTCAAGGTGTGGCTTGTTTTGCAGGTGTCAAGTTTGGAAGCTTTGAAATAGCCTCCCAAGCGCCCCTGGTTGATAGCATGGTTCTGTGTTGCAGATGCTCCATTGTGCGCTCCACTGGACCTACCTGTGCCTGGCAGAGTGGAGCTGGGCTGCACAGAGACTGTCACTCTGCTTCTATGCTAGAGAGAGGGCTCTAGTTACAGCAGCTCAGTGCCTTGCAAAGGGAAGGAGGGAGCTGGGCCCTTCAGATCAGCCCTGGTAAAGGGGCAATTGCAGTAGATTTTCTCCCATCTGCCTTCACTGCCAGCCAGTGGCCAGTGTTCTTCTGCAAAAGCCATATTTACATGATGTCTTAGGGTTTTTACTGCTGTGGTGAAACACCATGACCACAAGTAAATTGGGAAAAAAAAAAATATTTGGCTTATACTTCCAGGAAACAGCACACTGAGAGAAGGCAGGGCAAGAGCCTGAAGCAGTAACTTAAGCAGAAGCCATGGAGGGGTGCTGTTTAATACCTGGCTTGCTCCTCATGACTTCCTCAGCCTGTTTTACTGTAGAACCCAGAACCACCAGCCCATAGGTGTACCATCCACAATGGGCTGGGCCCTCCCCCATCAGTCACTAGTTCAGGAAATGCTCTGTAGGCTTGCCTATAGCTCGTTCATGTGGAGGCGTTTTCTCATGAACGCTCCCTCTCTCAGATGACTCTACTTTGTGTCAAATATACATAACCTAGGCAGCACATCCAACATCTGTCTTCTCTGCCAGAGATCCCTTTGTTCTAGGGAGGGTGATATTTGTGAGGAGACTCTTGGCCTTCCTGGGCCTCTCAGCCCAGACCCATCCATCTCTCTTCCCTAGATGCTGTTAGAGAAACTTAATGGCACAGTGCCCTGCCTGCTGGACACCAGCACCATCCCTGCTGAGGAGCTGACCATGAGTCCCTCCAGATCTATTGCCAACCCTGGCCTGAATGACAGCCTGGCCGCTGGTATCCTCCGGCCTTCCAATGGAGACTCGCCTTCCCACCCCTACCACCGAACCTTCTCACCTCACTTCCACAACTTTGTGGAGCAGTGCCTTCAGCGCAACCCTGACGCAAGGTACCCTGTTGGCCATCGGGTGGGCTTCAGGCAGCAGAGGGAGCTTAGGAGCTGCAGCCAGTATTCCAGAGGCTGTGACTCTTAAGTGAATATCTGGAAACCCAGAAAGAAGAGTCAGCTTCCTGATAAGAAACTATCGAGGGTGGCTTTGGTTATTAGTTATTGAGAGGGCCAAGTGAAATAGGAGAGGGTCTCTGAGGAGAGGGTGAGTGTCTGGGTTTAGACAGCTGAGCCCGGGGGACATATGTCTCTTACCCTTTCTCTCCAGGCCAAACGCCAGTACCCTCCTGAACCACTCCTTCTTCAAGCAGGTAAGGTAGCTCCCTGCTGCTGCTCCCTGTGACTCAGCCACTGAAACCCTTAGGTGCAGTTAGTATTCTTCCCCTGCCTGTTTGAACTAGTGGGATGACCATGCCTCTGAAGTTCCTTCCTTTACTTTTTTGGCTCCACGACACCACGGGGTAGGAGCTATGGCCTGGTAACCGAATTCCCGTGGTGTCCTGGGACCTGAATTGTAGGATCCATATCCAACTTGTGTCTCTCCTTCAGATCAAGCGACGTGCTTCGGAGGCTCTGCCTGAGTTGCTCCGCCCAGTCACTCCCATCTCCAACTTCGAGGGCAGCCAGTCTCAGGATCACGGTGGAATCTTCGGCCTGGTGACAAACCTGGAAGACCTGGAGGTGGATGACTGGGAGTTCTGAGTCTCTGCAGCCTGCACCCTCCAACTGGGGTGGGGTATGAGCCCGGGGCTTTCTTGAGGACCAGCATCTGCCTCTGGCTGCAGACTGGGTTCAAAGGACATTCTGCCTGCAGAGCTGGCTGCTGGCTATTTGAAAGGACATTCTAGAAGGGACTTTACTGTTTTTGTGGCTTTTGAGACCCAGGAAATCCCAGTCACCAGGGACTTGGAGAGGCCGGAAAGCTGATATCCTGTTGTGTGAGCTCAGGAGACCTTAGAAGGAAGAAGAGCTGCATTGGCCCTGAGGCTCAAGGCCAAGCCCAGAGTACCTCTGACCCAGGGAACCTTCACACCCTCCTCCACCACTTGCTCTCAGCTAGCCTGTTCCCTCATTCTTTTGCTCCCAGATCCAGTAGGGCTGAAAGGGGACAAGTCCTAAGCCCCTGCCAGCCCTCAGGAATCTCCCCAGTTACCCAGCACCGGGTCAGTTAAAGCTGGGACTGGCCATCTTCATCGCCGCCTCTCTTGGGCCCTGACACCGTCTTAGCTCCTTTGTTTATTACACTCCTTTCCCAAGAGTCCATCTTGATGCTCCCGCCGCCGGCTGCCTTGGTGCCCCTCCAAGGGCCATACGTGTCTTGCCTCGTCTGAAGGCTTAAGAGTCCTTATGTTGTATGTTTCAGTAGTCAGAACAAATTAAAATTTTCAGAGTATGTTGGGAATGGCACCAGTGTTCCTGTGTGTGCAGAGGCCTTACACTGGCTGCTAGGAGTGCAGAGGCTGTACGCTGTGTGTGCAGAGGCCGTACGCTGGCTGCTAGGAGTGCAGAGGCTGTACGCTGTGTGTGCAGAGGCTGTACGCTGTGTGTGCAGAGGCTGTACGCTGTGTGTGCAGAGGCTGTACGCTGGCTGCTAGGAGTGCAGAGGCTGTACGCTGTGTGTGCAGAGGCTTTACGCTGGCCATTAGGAGTGCCAGGCCGGCTCGGCTGCTGGTCATTGGTTCTCCCAGAGTGGGCTAAGTAGGTGTGTGGCTGGCCTGTCAGGGATTTCGTTCATAAGCATACATACCAGTTTCTTAGAAAACTGGTCTTAGAAACAACCGTGGTCTCTTAATTCCCTAGCATTCCGTATTAAGTTTTGCCTTGGCAAAATTATCTAGAAAGGGTACCAGTGCTGGCAACTAGCCAAGCCCACCTCTGGGCAGCAAAGGGTGGAAGACTTTGTCTTGTAACCTGATGTGTGTCTCCTTATGGTTGGTACTAATACCCAGCAGGCGTAACCCAAGAACCTGTCCTGGCTGACAGCCAGAGACTAGGAGCAAGGGGACCTGTTCTAACCTTGTTTCTGTGCATGCCCACGTATACAACCCTGGCTCAGCGTTTTCCACCTTGCCAGTCCCCTGGGTGAGTCCCTCCCCTCCTCTGGCTGAGGTCCTACGACCCTTTTTCTGAGGCTTCTCAGACCATCAAATGCTCCCCCTAAGAAAACAAAGTTTTCTTAGGAAGTTTTATAGTTGAGGCTGGGAGTCCAGCTTGGTTGGCAGAGCACTCACACAGCATACGTGAAGCACCATTTTTGATCGCCAGCTTCTCAGCACTTTATACACTGGGTGTGGTGTGTGGTACGTTACAAACTCAGCACTTGAGGGTAGAATCAAGAAGATAGGCATTGAACATCACCCTCAGCTACATAGCTGGTTTGAGGCCAGCCTGGGCTAGAGACCTTGTCTAACAACTACAGAATATTTAAAGAAACCTTTTTTTTTTTTTAATTTTCTACTGGAGGTGGGCTAAGGGACCTGAAATGACATGTGTCAAAAGCCCATGTAACGCTCCAGCGCTTCTAGCCCCTGCCCAACTTGTTTTCAGGTACTTAAATTTTTTAAAAAAAAATTTTTTTTTTTTTTGATATGGTGTGCCCATGTGCACCAGGATATAACTTGTAGCTCAGGGTGGCCTCAAACTCAGAATGCTGGCATGGGCATGGGCCCACAGCTAGCTGATTTCAATCCTGCACTGCCTTCCTCCTTGTAGTTAACTGCTGACTGTGGTAGCTCCCTCCAGCTCTGCCCACAGATGGTCCCAGCAGGGCGGACTGCAAGTCAGTGCCCGGGAGCAGACTCCTGGTGTCCCTAAGGACTTCACCTTTCTTGTACCAAACAGCTCTCTTGGAGAATCTGATGATGTGGACACATTTTCCTCAGGAAGAGTTAGCCCTACTTGTGGAGGAACACCCATCAGGAAGTCCACCGTTGAGCCTCCATGCAGGCAAAAACATCGACCTGAGGCTGAGGGAGCAAAGTGAAGCTCAGTGTGGGTGCATTAGCACCACAGTGGGGGGTAGGTGGGGACTGGTGATCCAGCCTGCTGCCTCCCTGTTCCCCTGCCAGGCAGGAGGCGGGAAGTTGTTCTGTTCCCTGACACGCGTGGGCCCGTGCTAGAGCCACCAATTCTATTCCTGTTACAGGGGTGTGGAAATATGTCGCTGAGGGCTGTGTGCTTCGTGAAACAGTCTCCAGCTGGGCAAAGCCTCCAGCAGGGGTCCGTGCCCTAGATGCTGCTGCCTAGAGGCCTTCCAGTTGCTGTCCTCAAGCCTGCTGTGCAGTGGGCTGGGGTGGAGCGGCAAGAGCAGCTCTTGTTGCACTTTGTTCTCTAAACTACTCTAAATGGCTCCCTGCTCCCTTCGCGGAACAAGGTGTGCATGATGCAAGGAAGTGGGTCCTTTCAGATAAGAGTTTGACCTGGGCCATGGCAAGGCCGGAGGTTACTAATCCCACAAAATCTGGTCACAGAAACCATTTAGGATGCCGAGCTTAAGGGGATTGGTGATTTCGGAAACCACACGGCTGCAGGAGTTTTCGGGTAGCGGACTTAGGACTTATCACACCCCTTCATATAGTGGCATCGGCCCACCGCCGGCTCCCTTGGCCTAACATCGGGGTATATAGAGGGACTACGAGCCGCCTCCATCTTCCTCTGCCAGTGGACCTGCCTCCGGAGTCCCCCCGAGTGGGGTAACTCAAGCTACTGGGTCTTCAGAGCGCGAGGGGCGGAGCTAACGGGTAAACCGAGGCAGCGAAAGGCCCAGACCATTTTTGAAGGTCCGTGCTGGGAGAGCCTTGCGTGGCGACCCTAGGCTGAACTCCTCTCCTCTCGAGATTTGCGATTCGGTCCCCTCCGTCATCCCTTCTCCACGAGCGACAGAGGAGGTTGGTTCCGGGAGGCGGGCGAGCGCGGGCTGCGAAAAGCGGTGTGGGGGTAGACAAAGGCGTGGGGACTGCGAGCTAAGGAAAGACAAAGCATGGAGGGGGGGTCGGCGGCGGCTTCTCCCGGAGGCGGCCCCGGGCGCGCGGAGCCAATGGGCGGGCGCGGGGCGGGGGCCGGCGGGGGCGGTGCCGCGGTGAGGCGGCGGCTGCCGCTCGGGGACCACTGGCAGCGGCGGCAGCTCGCGCCCGCCCCACTTGCACCCGAGGCGGTCCCCCAGCGACCGACCCCCGCCCCGCGGCGCAGGCCGGGCCCGGTGAGACCCACGGCGGCCGGGGGGAGGGGCGCGGAGCGTTGAGGGGCCGACGCCGCCTGACGGTTCGCGCGTTGCGCTCGCCCGGACCCCGAGGCTCGCGTCGGTCCCGCAGGGCCTGCCTGTGGTGGGGTGGGGATTCAGGGTCTGGGGTCCCGAAGAGTGGGCGCGGGAGGCAGCGCAGCCTGGCCAGGCAGGAGACCGGGCCCAGCGCTGTCCAGGGACTGGACGTCTAAGCCCGGTGGGGGGGAGCGCGGGTCAGGCGGTACCCGGCCCAGACCTCTGCTGACCTCCCTTTACCTCAGCCGGGATCTCTGCCTGTAGGAAGCACAGCAGAGACCGTGGAGCCCCCTGTCCCCGGCCACTCTCGCTAACTTTGTTCTGTCCCCACATATGTTTTCACTCAGGGACCCCCTAAACCTTGGGGGCTGAATGAGGGGTGGGTGAGGGGCGGAAGTGGCAAGACCCAGAGCAACAGGAAATGACTTAGGGAAAGTCCCAACCGCAGCCCCCCAACCCCCTGCCTAAAAACACCCAGCCTGCAGGGTGGGGGAGGGCTCATGGGGCCCCACTGACTGACTTCCCCTTGCAGAACCCTCTTGGCTCGGCCTCTCCTCCAGGACCGCCAAGCACCTCTGAAGAGCCATGTTCCAGGCTGCCGGCACCGCCCAGGCCACCCCCTCTCATGTAGGTGACCAGTCAGGGGGGGAGGGATAAAGGGGGCAGGAGCAGCTTGTTTGCTTGGCACCTTCTGCCACCTCTGGAGTGCCCCTGGGATCTGGGCTGGGCCACCGGAGAGCTGACCCCTGACTGCTCCTCTTCCCCAGGAAGCCAAAGGCAGCAGTGGCAGCAGCACGGTGCAGCGGTCTAAGGTAGGGTCCTGAGGATGGGTGTGGGTGGAGGAAATGGTCGGTGCTGATCCGGCTTCTTGCTGAGTGTACTCTGCTCCCACTCCAGTCCTTTAGCTTGCGGGCTCAGGTGAAGGAGACCTGTGCAGCCTGCCAGAAGACTGTGTACCCTATGGAGCGGCTGGTGGCAGACAAGTTCATTTTCCACAACTCTTGTTTCTGTTGCAAACACTGCCACACCAAACTCAGGTGCGCTCCTGCCCTGTTCTGGCCTGCCCACTTACTTGCCCACCCTACCCTACCTTCCCGCCCTGACCCAGACTGACCCAGCTGTTCTCTGCTTCCACAGCCTGGGCAGTTATGCTGCAATGCACGGTGAATTTTACTGCAGACCTCACTTTCAGCAGCTGTTTAAGAGCAAAGGCAACTACGATGAGGGATTTGGTCGTAAACAGCACAAGGAGCTCTGGGCCCACAAGGAGGTGGACTCAGGCACCAAGACCGCCTGAGACCCCTTTAACATCCATTCCCTCCCAGCACATGGCCTACAGCTGGGCAGTGGGAAGGTTAACCTGGGCTAGGGGGAGTGGGGTGGGAAAGGTGAGGCTCCCTCAGACAGGTTTCAGGCATAAGGCTCTGCTCCAGGATTCCTTACTTTTCCCATAGGAGGTTGGTGTTGGGAACCAGAATTGCAATTTTTATCATTCTGCTTCCTTTAGCCCATCTCACCTCACCCCATGGCTCCCTGGGAGGCCCACAAGCCCAGCTTTCCTATTTAGGTGCCTTTTCTCCAACAAGGAGTCAGCATGCCCTCCTCAGGGTTCCAAGCTCCCTCACTGCCACCTGGGCCTTGTGTACCCCCTTGTCTCCCCATCTACCTCTGCCCCTTAGCCTGGTTGTGAGCCACAGAGACTGGAAGAGGGAGAGTGCCACCTCGCTGGTGGGGGATTCCTTGCACCACAAAGCTAACGCTCTTGCTAGAGCCTCCGCTGACAGGGTCAGCAATAGCTATGCTCCCCCTCTGTTGTGCTGTTCTGATTGTTGTGTTCAACCCTGTTTTAAAAATGTTTAAACAGCTCTTGACTCTCTATTATGTGGCCTGATGGGGGGCTTTGTGGCAGGTATGCTGCAGACATATCACAGGGATGGGATGGGGGTGGGGGGGACAGCCCATAATACTCCTGGCCTTGAAGGGGCTGAGTGATGGTTGCCAGAGAAGTATTACCTAGAAAAACTGGTCTCTGCCACCTTGGGGTGTTAAGCTGTCAAACCTGAAATCCCACTGTGTACCCTTGTCCCAGAGAAGCCAGGCACACTGACTCGAAACCACCCAACTGTTTTTGGTTTTTGAGACAGGGTCTCACTGAGTATGTAGCATTGATTGGCCTCAAAAGATCTGCCCGCCTCTGCTTCTAAAGTGCTGGGACTACAGGCATGTGTCTTCCATGCCTGGCCTCAGTTCTTCAGAGGTTAATTTACTTGAATAGAGTGGAGTGCAAAACAGAACCTTTCTGGCCAAGATCTTGTTTGTCTGCTCTTCTGCTAGCTGATTCCAGCTGTCTAGTTTCCTCCTAGCCCTTTGCCCTAGAAATTTGCAAGGAATGGTGGGAATCCATAGACTAGCAAGTGCTGCTAAATCCTTTCCTCTCTCCTCACTACTGACATCTTCCTAGAGCCTCTTCTATGAAGTGGGATGTCACAGCTACTGTGCCAGGACCTCCAGGGGCAAACTTTGAGCCTCTGAGAGTTCATGCACATTGAAGGATGACAGCTCACAGCAGAGAACAAGGCAAGCGTGAAGATGCTCCCTTAGTGGAAGTCTGAGTTGTCCCACCCCAGGCCCTACTGTCCTGACTTCTGCAAACTGCCTATGGGACAGATGAATTAGTGAGCAAGAGGTCAAAGACTGCTAGACAGTCCAGCCTCTGGTCTTGCTGATGGGCGAATCACTGTGGACTGTACCTTCAGGTGGGCATTTGAGAAACAGGCATGGCAAAGCCTTGGGTATATGGGGACAAGGATGGTCTCTTGCTACAGTTAAGAACTAGTAACTGGGCTGGGCGTGGTAGCACGTACTTTTAATACCAGCACTCAGGAGGCAGAGGCAGGTGATCTCTGCATTCAAGACCAGTCTGGTCTATATAGTGAGTTCCAAGAAAGCAGAGCTACAGTAAGACCTTGCCTCTGACTGTTGTTCTGTAAGAATGGGACCAAGGGAAGCCCTGCTGGGCCAGGAAGACTACTAAATGCCATGAATGGTCCTAGGAATTCAGCTATTGATATATTTGCTCAGATGGGTGACCAGTATTGTCCCAGTGCAGCACTGGGATAAGAGGGAAGAAGAGGAAAGAGGGACCACTTGGTTTGGCAATGATGCTTGCCAAGTCATTCTAGTACCCCACTTTTGGCAGCCGTAATTTCAGAGGCCTAAACTTGGTGTTAGGCATTGTACCCAACATATCCTTGTAAAAATTACCACCACCACCTTCAACCAAAAACATGGCCACAGGACCCTTCTGATATAAATGATCCCTTTTATTGTAAGTAATGCACTGGCCTGGCTTTGCACTGCAAGCCCTCAGTCAAGATATAGTCAAATAACTACGGCTGCAGGTTCTTCTGCACAATCCATAATTCAGACACAGAGCTGGGGGAGGGGGAAGGGCAGGAGGGTGGCAGCATGCACTGACCCAGGCCTGGCCCTTCCATATGGGGTTGGTGAAGGCAGATAAACCCCATGGAATGAAGAACAAATGGTGGCATAGCATCTTTGCACAGCAGGCCCAGGGCTGCTAGGAAACCGTCCTTCATAACTTTTGGGCCCAGGCCATCCTGGAGGCCCACAACTTCTCATTTGGATTTGTTAATAAGAAAAAAATAAATTAATAGCTTGGTCCTGAGGATGCTGAGCCAGCATGTCCACAGTTTTTGGCACAAAAAAAGGGGTCTCTCCCCTCCCCCCCTTTGGAGTGCAGGATTTGTTGGCTTTTAAGTTCATTTTAGAAACATTCCCTATGAGGTAATAAGCTCCCCAGGGGGGAGTTGGAGGGGTGGGAGCTCTGTGAGAGCCTGAACCTGTGACAAGCAGAGTTGTCTCATCTAACATCTTGTCAGTCCACCAAGCTCTCTTTCCTCTACGTTTTGGGGCATGGCTAGGGATAGGCTAAGGGGTGCTGTATAGCCTCCAGGATGGGGTCATGGAGAGGCCGAGCTGCCTTTTGGCAGCTTTGGTCTAGAAGAGGGGCCAGTCCCTACTTTGGGCAAAGGCTGAGGTGGAAGCAGGACTTTGCTCACTGGCTTCAGAGCAGTTAGAGAGTAGCCTGACAGACCCCCAAGGGAAAGGAAATAAAACAGAGGAGCCTAGGCCCAACTGGCACCGTGCACCACACATATCTGCAAAACCAGCTGCTTTGAATTTCTGTTCTCTCTTCAGGAGTCCATCACCGGTAACAGTCTAGAATTGATATATATAAAAACCATCAAATATGGATCTGAGATATAAATTAACAAGTACAAGGCCTCACATTACATGATGTGAAAAGGCTAAAAACAGCGATAGAAACTACATTCATAAAAGTGCATCGTCAACATACAACGAAGGCTTTGGCTTGTTCTGTGCCCATGGGGAAGTGGGCATGGCTGGCAAAGAGCTGCCTGGCACTAATCCCCAGCTCCCTGGAGATGCCCGTCCCCGGGCACTTTTTTTTTTTCTTTTTTCTTTTTCTTTCCTTTAATGATAACTCACAAGAAACCTGGGAGTTGGGGGAGGAGCTCTAGCAATAGGCACATGTGGAGGGGAAGAACGGGGCTGGAAGAAAGGACCAGCACCCAGGCTGAGGTAAATATGGCCAACTCTAAGCTGCTTGGAGATAACTCTTTCCCTAACCCCTGCTGGCATCCTCCCTTGCTGGAGGAACAAGAAGGGAATGAGGCTGATGACAAATGGACAAGGTGGGCTAAGGAACACCGCTGCTGGTTTGGGACATGGTTGTGGCAGCACAAGGACTTTCTGCCCCATGGAGTGGGCTCAGGCCTGACAGGTTTGAGATGCAGACAGCCTGAGACAACCCCCTGCACTTTGCTGAGCTGCCCAGATCCAGGTGCCCTAACTTGTGTTGTCTTTCTCTGCTCCAGTGAGGGAAAAGATGCCCGGCCAGGGGTGGAGGCCATCAGCTCTTTCCCATCCAGTCCAAGGTCTAAGCCCACATGGGTCTCCAGAGCTCAGAGGGCAAAGTCTCCAGTTTAAAAACTGGGAACAGCGTAAGAGTGACTCCAAATTGTAAAACAGAGACAATTGCATTGACAAGACTGGGGCTCCCCAGTTTCTGGAGGCAGCTCCATTTCTCAGGCCCTGCTTATCGGGGTAGCTCCTCCTTCCCAGAATAAGGCAGCATAACATTTGCTTCATACATCTTTGGTAAGACAGAACTGACACAGTATACCTGGAAGCTCTTAGTAGGGGCAGCCCAAACCTCTACCTTCTGTTGGCTGGGGGATGGCTAGGCTTTCCCTCAGGCTTGTGTGGGCTCATGTAGCCCCGAGACACGCTGGTGGTCTCCAAACATTGGGAGAGAAACAAAGTTAACACTCTGAATGAAGTAACACTATTCATACCCTTGAGTATGTCCTGTGCCCCAGTCTCTCTTGACTTCAGTGCTGTCTGCAGTATTAGGACACATCTGAGGACAGGCAGGACCCATGGCAGTCTTGCATACTGTTCCCAGCCCTTCCCACCATACTGAGCTTAGGATGCTAAAAGCTCTTGGGTTTTACAGGCTGGAGTTCCCGGTCTTGATGCCAGAGCCATCCTGGCTGTCAGTCCCAGCGGCTGATGGAGCACAGACAAACAATGGCTGGACCAACACTCCACTGGTCCACAGCCTTGCCTGGAAGAAGCAGCAACCTCACTGAGCCTGACAGCAGCCCCTTGCCTGCTCAGCAGGTGGCAGCAGCATAGCCTTGAGAGCTCAGTACACTAGCTGTGCAAAGTGGTGTGTGAGCAGTTCCTCAGCTGAGGGTCTCTGACGAGCTTCCACAAATATGCGCCTCAGGAAGTCCCTGCCGTGTTCTGAGATGTGAGAGGGCAGCTGAGGATTGGTGGGCTGGGTGGCAATCTTGAAAATGGCAGCCATAGCTTCATACTCTGCCCAAGGTGGTTTCTCTGTCAGCATCTCCACCACAGTACAGCCCAGGCTCCTGGAAGAGAGACCCTTATGTCACCTGCCAGCCAGCTTCAGGCTCTCAGCCACTCTACACTGTGATGAAAGGAGGTATCTTTCTCAGATCACACTGAAGGACAAACGGGCCAAGGTTGATAGGGTTACAGATAATGTGCTGCCATGCAAAGATGTCACTCGGGTACTTACTGAGACTGTGAGCCTCCAAGATAACTATATTAGTTTCCTGTTGGTGAAAATAGTTCCAATTTTCTTGAGTTTTGGGGATGCTGTCTGCACTTGTATGTATTTAGCACAGTTGATATTATTAAGCAATAGCTTCCCCCAGCCCACTTTGTGTTTGGCTTCAGTCCCCCACTCCTTGACTAACTCACTCTAACCTGTGTATCCTCTGCCACATCTCCCACTACCCACTCTCACCTGCCTTTTCTAGGGACTTCATCATACCCCAGGCCCACACAGATACTTCAGGATAGTGCAGTGCCTCGCAGTCACAGAAGCCCTGCTGTCGTATAGATTACATTTATAGGTTTTGGGAGTTAGGATTTAGACAGCTTTGGTGGATGACCCAGGACAACTTTCCAAGGAGAGTTGTTCTTGTTTGCAACTCTTGGGTTCTTTCTGAAGTCAGATATAAAGTTAAGTAAGTTTACTTGTTTAGAGACAAATCTAGGCCTTCAGAATAGTTACTGTGCCGTGTGTGTGTGTGTGTGTGTGTGTGTGTGTGTGTGTTATATGCATGTGAGCATGTCTGTATTTGTACATGCAGAGGCAGGCAGGACAAGAGTCTCTCACTAAAATGGAAGGTTGCTTTTTTGGATAGACTGACCGGTCAGAGAGCTCTCTAGATCCACCTGTCTGTCTCCCAATACTGAAGTTACAGGCATGCCTGGCTTTTATGTGGGAGCTAGGGAACTTAGGTCCTCATACTTTGTACAGCAAGTATTCTTACCCATCAAGCCATCCTCCCTAGCTCTAGAACCTGCCTTTTCTTTTCTCCTTCCTTCCTTCTCTCCCTCCCTGTCCTCCCTCCTTTCTGACATGGTCTAATTATGTTCCTGGTTGGCTTGGAACTCACTATGTAGACCAGGCTAGTCTTGAACTCACAAAGATATGACTGCCTCTGCCTCCCCAGTGCTGGGATTAAAGGGATTAACCACTAGGCCTAACCCCAAACCTGCTTTTTAAAGAGGTCCATCAAACATGAGGGATTTTGATCTCTGTGGCTTAAGTCCTTAGCAATAACCCTTAGTTGTTTGGGATAAAACTTCATTCCATTTGTCAATGTGCCCCGCATTTACCCCCTCGCCCCACTACAGAATCAATCCCTGGGTGCACTAGGCTGCAAGAGTATGTCCTCAGCCTCTCCTTCTCATACTGCCAAGTCCCCAAGGTCATGTGGGAGATAGATAGCATAACCGAGTACTCACCACACATCAGCCTTTCTTCCATAGCCCTCGCCACTGATGACTTCAGGACTCATCCAGTAGGGTGTGCCAGTGACAGAGCGCATGCCTGTCCCCGACATACAGATGGTCTGAAGGCGTTTGCTGGCCCCAAAATCCCCAAGCTTCACATTCCCAGCTGAGTCTCGGAGGATATTGGCTCCTAAGGCACAAAAAGGCAGAGGCTACCAGTTTGCACCTTTTTTTTTTTTTGGCTTTTAGAGACAGAGTTTCTCCATGTGGCCCTGGCTGTCCTGGAACTCACTCTGTAGACCAGGCTGGCCTCGAACTCAGAAATCTGCCTGCCTCTGCCCCCAAGTACTGGGATTAAAGGCGTGTGCCACCACTGCCCGGCTCAGTTTGCACCTTCTTATATTTTCCTGTGACTTCCCCTTCCAGGTGCCTGAAAATTGTGGGAAGGCCAGAGACACCACTGACTTAGACATGAACCTCAGGAAGCCTCACAGTATAAGGATCAGTTCCATAGTCAAGATCTGCATTTGGGCTGTTTTCCCCATACTGTTTAGCCAATTTGTACACCCATCTCCAATTAAGGAAGTAATTGGGGTCCTATTTTTCAGAAAGCTCAGAGTAGTTAGTAGTGACTGGTCTACTGGTAACTGAATGGTAGTCTTGAACTCACTATGTAGTCTCACTATGTAGGCTTGGCGACCTAGAACTCATGCTGACCAGCTGGCCTCAAAGTACATAGGGCTTAGCCTGGGATTAAGGGTTTGCACTGTGTCTGGCTGAGCCTGGGTCTCGATGCCTCTGCCACAGCTTTCTCTCTACTCACCCTTGATGTCCCGATGCACAATCATGTTGCTGTGCAGGTATGACATGCCCTCCAGAATCTGACGGGTATACTTGCGGGTCACACTCTCTGTCAGAGCTCCGTACGCCTTCAACTGGTCTTTTACAGAGCCCTAAAAGAGCACAAGGAGTCAATAGAGTCCCCTTGAGGGCTGGCTTGTGAGAGGAGACAAAGTTATTTCCAGTCCCCAGTACTGTAGTAAAGCAGATTCATCTGAGTTTCATTTGCATGTATGAACCACTTTGGTCAGGAGCTGTCAGACAGCTTAGGGGAAAGCATGAAACAGTCCTTATCTCAAGCAAGTGGTAGCCAGTCCAGGTTGAAGGGATCCCCTGTTCTAGGTAAATGTTGTGCTTACTTGACGTGGACCAGCCCTTCAGGACTCTCAAGTTAGATGGAACCTGGGCCATTTCTCATCTCACACCCTCTCTGTAGCAACAGGAAGGACCCTCCTGACATCAAATCCTGTTATCACTACACATGGTTTCCCAGCTCATGGGATCAGACCCAGGTCAAGATTGACTCACGCCCACAGCCATTAGCCCCAGATCAAGCCCTCTTATGTGAATTTTACATGCATCCAAGGAAACATACCCCTGGCATATACTCCATAAAGATGGTGAGGATCTTCTCAGCACGGTCCCGCAGGCAGCCGTAGTACTGCACAATGCGCTCATGCTGCAAGTTCTTCAGCAACTGGATCTCACACTCCAGAGCACTCACCTCCTAGAGAGGGCCAGTGGTCACCTAGGCACTCAGGCTCCAGCTCTGCCCAGACTAGGGTCAGCTTATCATGCTGTTTCACAGGGATGGATCTGCTTTGGGAACTTCAGCTGGGGAACAGCAAACAACTGTCTAGCCCTTGGCCACAATGCTCAGTAGCCCTTGGAGCAGTACTCCTTACCCAGAGGAAGGAGGGAGGAGGGGCTATAGAAGCCCAGTTAAAGTAACTACTGTATTTGCCTATTCAAACTGAGGTATAGACTATGTGACTCCTACCTCCAAAAGAACAAATAAGTGAGTTCCACCACTTCCTCCTGGACCAAGGCACTGTTTGGGAATCTCAGTTTGGGTTCCTAGGGACTTTAGCATGGAGGCAGTCCTCCCAGGGCCTCCAGACACTTTAGAACACTGACCCTTCATCCCTTGGCTAGAGCTTGAGAAGAAGTTATGGAGAAGTACTCAATCGGTGTTTTGGCTGGAGGCTGGTGCATGGGGAAGGTCATACCTTGCTTGTCTCAGGACTATCTGGGTCAAACTGGACCTGCTTAGAAGCAAGTTCACGTCCTGTGTCCACATCATAGCACAAATAGACCCTGCCGAAGGCACCTTGACCCAGAAGCTTCCCCCGACGCCAATTGATGGGAGCACTAGGAGCTATGAAGAGCAGCAGGAGAGAGCGTTAGAGTATGAATTCTCTGTATTTGTATCCAGCACCATCCATCCCTTCCTTCTCTTGCAGGCCCAAGTCCTTGGAAAATAGGACCGAATCCTGACAAACAGAAGACTAGAAAAATAGCATTCTGTGCTGATTAACTAACCTTATCTTCAAAGCTCCTATGCATGTTTTTCATCTGTTCATTATGATTTTAAGATAAAGCCTTGGTGTATAACACAGACTGGCCTTGAACTCACTATATAACTCAAGCTGGTTTCAAACTTTAGATCTCTCTGACTCATCGTCCTGAGATTGCAGGCATGTACCATCATGCCTAGCTTGCTCCAAAATATCTGAATATGGCAAGGATTAAGAATATATCTTTAGCTTAAACATGGGAAAACTAAAGACGAAGAAGGCTTATCATACGGCCATGGGCTCAGGCCTGTGTCCTAGGGTGTGGAACCTCTTCCAAAATTCTCTCAAGAGTGGGAAGGACGAGCCAGAGCAGTGTACCACAGCTGAGCTCTTGCCCCCGAAGCTAGTCAGTACCCCATAACTCCCTCCTAGTCAGAGACACTCCTCACATTTGGTTGGCACATTCCTTTCCTGCACAGTGAGGGCATTCTCGCTGTCTGCACTCCGTAGGCGCCCACGGGGGTCCAAGTATTGCACAGCTATACCCATGTTCTCGCCATTTGTGCTCAAGGAGCGACTTGAGGGCACCAGAGTGAAGAGGTTGCCTTGATGCCGTCGTATTCGGGGAAATGTTCTTCTGCCTGAAAGGGTACAAGAGTGAGGACAGAGCAAGCCAGAGCCTGGCTACAAACCCAGATGTGAAAAGCAGAAGACAGTGACAACCAGCTCCGGTGCATTCCACCTGCCCTTCCCCCACCTGATTCATGCCAGAAAGGCTGTCCCAGCCCCCTAAGATCAAGACTAAAGCAGACATTTGGAAGTTGCTTGGTTCAAGAAGTCCCGAACACAGGGAAGGCATAAGACTGATCCTCAGGCCCAACAAAGAGGCAAACCCCAGCTCAAGTGTGACCTGTTCAGCACCCTGCTCCTGCTCCCTCTGCCACAGCTTTACTCTACTTGTTGCTGCCACAGAAGATGATGTTAAAGAGGTGGAACCCTGGAACATACACATACTCAAAGGACAGCGTTCCCAGGGCAGTGTTTTCACGGACCTACACTTCCCTGCCCCTCATATCTGCTTAGTTCCTTGTATTTTTTTCCTAAAGCCCACAACACAATGCTCAGGTATAAGGGAAAATGCAGAGGCACTTGGTTTCCTTTCCACCCACCCCTAAACCCTCCTTTTACGGTGGCTTTTTCCAGGCAAAAGTTTGGTCTTTGACCAGCCATCCAGCAGGGGTCAGTGTGGAGTACTCACCATCATTGTAGTCTTTGTGATGCACATTCACGTGGTAGCGCCTGGGGTAGGTTCCACCTTTAACTCCTTTATCATAGAGCTGGGTCTCCCGGTCTGAGGAAGACAGGACAGTCAGTTACTAGACTCAGGGTGAATAAAAATGGAGGAGTCACTTAAGCTTCTAAGGCCTCCTGAGGCTTTACAGTAGAATTTCCAGGAAAATTACTATATAGTTTTGGCTTTCCAATTTAGAGGTATCTGTGATCCCAACAAGACACTTCCCCAACCCCTGCAGTGCCCACCTAGATTCTGTAGAACTCACCTGAGCATTCCTTTCTGTTGTCTGGGAAGCTCCGGGCTCGGGACATTTGTGATTTCCTGAAGGATGGGCTAGAAAAAAACAAAAGACTATAAAATAAACTTCAGTGCCTGTCTAGAGTAGCCCAGCGGGCAGAAGGAAGGGCATCTGAGTGGTCTTGCCTTCCAAATGATATTCAGACAAAGAGGTGGAGAAAGGCAGCTCTACCTGGAGCTGGTGTCTGGTGCTCATCACCCCACTTCAGTAGCCTGAGGCCAAAAATCAGGAGGAATACCTCTACCTATTCTACGTTCTACTGAACTCACTCTGGCTGTTTGCCCCTCTCCATTTTTGGCCCTTTTCTAATCTCTATAGCAGAAGAGCTGCAAAAACCTAACCTAACCTAACCAAACCAAACCAAACCAAACCAAACCAAACCACAACAAACCAACGTGGCCTAGGCAGTAATACTGAAAACACTGTAGTTTAAAGAATGCTTTGTCCGAGACAGGGCTTCTCATGCAGCCCTGGCTATTCTGGAACTCGCTCTGTAGACCAGGCTGGCAGATCTGCCTGCCTCTGCCCCGAGTGCTGAGATTAAAGGTGTGTGGCACCACTACCTGGCAAAGAATGCTTTCTTATTTAACAGAGTGAGCTTTTCCTCATTTAATCCTCATACCTCTGTAAGTTAGGACAAATAATAAAAGTGATACAGGTACCAGTTATTGAGCAGCTGCTGTGTTATTACTAGACGATACCCTACAGGTTAAATATAACACTTCTCTCTATATGCTCAAAGACAGCCAGGAGCAAGAGTCCATCTTAAGACCTGGTATGCTACTCCAGTCTGTTTCTGTTTCTCTATCAGGCATCCTCCTTTTAGACTACTATCTCATTTTAGAGATGGAGAAACCAAGAACCAAGAGGCGTGGGTAAAGTAAGCTACCTTTTCCAACATCCAGTTAAATCCGAATGGACTTCTGACATGCATATACCATGTGTATGTGTGTGTGTGTGCATGCACCAGTGAACATGCATGTAAAGGCCAGGGATTGACATTGGGTACTTCCCCAATTGTTCTCCCTCTTATTTTTAGAGTTTATTGAAGAGTTTCTCACTGAACCTTGAACTTTTAGATTCAACTAGACTGACTGGCTAGTGAGTCTCAGTTATCCTCCTGTCTCTACCTCCCCAGCACTGGTTACAGATGTGCAGTGCTGAATCCAGCTGTTCACTTCAGTCTGGGAGACTGAATTCAAGTTCACATGCTTGTACATCAAGCACTTTAGTAACCAAGCCATCTTCCTAGTCCTCCAAGGATCTTTTGAGGGCCACAGGTCAGAGACTCTCCCAAGAGTTTCGGAGGGCTGCCCTCTACTTTCAAACAACTGGACTACCATCCTCCTTTGACATCCCAAGATTTAGGACAGTCTAAGCTAGGTCAGTCCCCGTCCCGAGAGACCTTGCCTAGTAGCAGCACCTCTTGCCATTGTTTACTTGTGCCTTTTTGTTCCCTGATTGGAGAGCAAGTCCCAAAGAAATCAACATACTAATAACTATGGATGTATTCCATGCCATCTAGAAGACAGTGATTAATCCACAAAATCAGCACCTTCAGGGACAACTGATCACATAATTAAGAAAGTTATTCCTATTTCCTAGCCCCACACCCATTCCCCAATCCCCAACCAACAAGTTCTTAGCATAAAGAGGCGATGGCCTAATCCAAAGACCCTTGCAAGCCAGGTTATGGCACATAAGAAACTGATGTACGAAGACTGTGAGTTTCAGACCAACTATCTAGTGAGAACTTGTCTCAACAACAAAGCAAAACAACAAACCCTTGATACCAATAGGTGAACCATATAGCCATTTGGCTATATAAAGCATAGCACTGACTTCTACGAGTGTTAGAACAAATATTTTACATCAAGAGATTAAAAGTTAGGCAGTCTGGATATTCTGTTATCTAACTATCTAGCTTCTTATTCAATCAGAAACATTTGAAGAAAGAAGAAGACAATGGGTGGACCACCCTATGAGTGAGAATCCCTTTTTCTTTTTTTTTTTTTTATAAAAGATTTATTTATTTTATGTATATGAGTACACGTAGCTGTCTTCAGACACACCAGAAGAGGACATCAGATCCCATTACAGATGGTTGTGAGCCACCATGTGGTTGCTGGGAACTGAACTCAGAACCTCTGAAAGAGCAGTCAGTGCTCTTAACCACTGAGCCATCTCTCCAGCCCCCTCTTTTTTCTTTCAAATTTCAACAAGCTGTTGCTTCTTAATCCAAATCACAGTAACGAGGTTAAAAAGTAGGCAGACTATAGTATGTGTAAAGTCAAACCACATAAAGCACTGGGAACAACACACCTAACAATAAGTAAGCTGTTCTTCTAAACTATTAATAAGTTTGTTTTACTGTCCTAAACATGCTCAGAATGTTGGGAAATTGAGGGGTTCTCTAGAAGCACACTGTTTTAATCCTGAGCCTATGGCCTGTATCAGAGATACAGACTAGCCAATTCTACTCTTAAAACCATTCCAAAAATGCCTACTAATTAACCCAAACCACCACAGCTCCATACCTGTCTGCTGACCTGTCCAAGGATTGGCAGCTTCCTGACAAGGAATTTTCAGCACTGCTCAGGGGATCTAGCATCTGTAAGGCAAGCCACACAATGAAACCACAGTTTGACTCAAGTCCCAGCCAGCTGACCCAGGTAGAGATAGCATGTGGTCCTTTTTGTCAAAATATGGAGGTGTCTTTGTTTCCCCATGTAGTAGAGGAAGGGTTATTAGGGTACCATTCTCTCTTAGTTTGAAAGGCAAGCTTCTAGGATAAAGAAAATGTTTGGCTGGTTTCTTTAGGGCTCTGCCAACAGAGCAAAGCAGAGGTACTGTTTCTCTTGTTGGCACTTTCTTGGCCCGCCAACATTAGTGCCTGGCACTTGCTGTGTTATTGACTGCCCTGCATAGGTTTCCAGTGGAGCTAGGGTGGGACCTTAATGCTTCTGTTTATACTCTATAATTCACAGTTTATACAGATAAGCATTACCTCATTTCACAATGAACACTGCAGACTAAGAAAGGTGAGGAGACATATCCAAACTAAAAACATGGTTAGTGCACAGTTGGTGCCAGAAAAACAAACTCCCAGCTCCTGGCTCTAAAGCAGAGGTAAGAGGTAGCTACATAAATTAAAATATTTTGCTAGCTTATAGTCAAATGCAATGATAAAGAACCTTCAGAATAGATTTTTTTCCCAACCAATCTCCTAAAGGCTTCATTTTCCCCTCTCCCAGACCTAGCAGTGGTAAGGATGGGCCTGTAGCCTTCAAATTCAGAAAATGGTCATTACTCTACATCCATGGGGGCTGGTTCCAGGATTCCTGCTGATCTCAGAGTCCCTTATAAAAGGTAATACAGTATTTGTAGGTAACCCCCCCCCACCTTCCCGTATACTCTACATCACCATGATGACTGATACATGATGATATGATGTAAATGCTGTGGAGTTGTTAAGCTGTATCGTTCAGGGAACGACAAAAGCCTGACCATGTTCACACAGGCAGATGGTCAGTAAAAAACAAGGAAAGAAATGCACAGCTAAAGGCAGTTCAGCTTACTGCTCTAAACATAAAATTACGAGGAAAGTCTACATACAGAACAAAGAATTTAAAAGTCTTTTCACATCCTTTATAGCTTGAATAATTAAAGGTAATTTAAATCCGCTTTCTGTAAAGTCTCACATATGCTGGTATTAAATTGTGTGTGCGGCACTCACATACGAGTACAGGAGCCCACTGAGCCTAGAGAGATGCCAGATACCCCAAAGATGAAATTATAGGCAACTGTAAGCCAGCCACTAAAGGTGATAGAAACCAAATGTGGATTTTCTACAAGAGTATCAAGAACTCTTAACTGCTATTATCATCTTTCCAGCCCACCTCCCTTTTAAATATTATTTTTTAGTTTTGTTTACGTGTATGTGTATATTTATTTGTGTGTAGGGGGAAACATGCAAGTATCTACAAAGGTCAGAAGACAGTGTCAGATCCCCTGCAGCTGGAATTACAGACAGTCGTGAGCTGCCTCACATGGGTGCTGGTAATCAAACTCAATTTCTTGAGCCTTCTGTGGCTATTTTGTCCGACAGAAATTTTCCCTTCTTAAGCAAAATCTCAGAAACTTGAAACAACTTAACTTGCTGCATTAAAGGCAAGCTCACCCAAGGGGGTCTGGGGGGAGCAGAGTTCTTGCCCTTACTCAGTTTATTAATCCAAAGTATTATTTTTATTAAGTAACCAACTGGTTAAAAAACTAGCCATCGAAATGGGTTAAGCCATTGTGGTGGACACTTCGTTAGATGACCAATGAGTTACCCTTCCCTTGAGTGCAAGTAGAACTGGTATTTAGTCCTAGCCAATAAGCTAAGGCCAAGAGGATAGGAAGGCTCATCCCCGTGATGACATTTTGTTATAGAAGACTCCACCTTTGTAGATTGGAACAACATGGTCTTAGACCAGCCTTGAAGAAAGCCATGCTATGAGGGGACCAATAAGAAGGAGCTGTTGGCAGCCTCTAGAATCTAAGAGACTCTATGAACAACCTCTAGCAAACAGAAAGGGCTACAATCCTACCAAGCAGGAGCATCAAGAAATAGTAAAACTAAAATATAGCCAATGAAAACCATAATCTGTCGGGTCAGGGCTGTTCATAGGTAAACTGCCGAATAACATATAAGTGTTGCTTTGCAAGGGACCTAGTAAGAGACCCCAAATTTGGATTATCATTAAGTGCTCACCTAACACTAGTAAGGTTAAAAGGTTTAGATCTCGTCTTTGAAAAGAACTGACCTTTGGCCCTTCAAAGGAATAACCCAGCTTGGGGCAAAAATGGTTTTCAAAGCGCTATGGGACGGCATCAAATTCCTCAGATCTGTAATGGGATCACTCAGCGTCCCATCACAATCTTGGTCTGACACAAGTCATGGTACACCCTGACACCCCATCCCCACACCCCCATACTCACACACTGCTCGCTGGTCTCTGGGATGAATTCACCTTCACTGTTGATGCTAGTATACGATCCCTGCCGGGCAATGTGCTGTTGTCTCTCAGGTACATAACCAGGGGGAGGAGAGCTTCGGCCAGGGTTCTGGGAGCCTAGAGTACAGAAAGAAGACCCTTTAACAACAAAGCCAAGATGTGGCACAGAGGAGCAGGGCCAGAGAGTCATGCAATTCAGCACGTTCAGCCTGAGGAAGCAAACACCATCCCTTCCTTAACAAGTAGCTTTCAGAGATGGGAGTGGCACTGGAACATATAACTGAGAACCACGACACAAAACATGAATCAGAACGAACTCTGTGACACAAGCTGAATGATAGCTAGCTTTAAAAAAATGCTCTTAGGACCTTGAGATGGCTCAGCAGGTAAGAGCAAGACTTGTCACTAAGCCTGACACCTAGAGTCCGACCTCCAGGGATCCACATGATAGAAGGAGAGAACTGACTCCTACAAGTTGTCTTCTGACCTCCACACATGCTGAGGCATGCACGTGTACAGGTGTGTGCATACGCACTCACAATAAACAAACATAATAAAACTTTAATGTTCTTATATATTATTCATAATGTCAACGTTCTTGACAATGTCACTGTAGGCGCAATTTTTGGTTTACTTTATTGGGTTCTTAACTCTACCTCCCTTCCAACCCTTATTCTACCCTAGTCCCTTCCAACCCCCAAACACTAGGTAGAAGAGAAAGAAGGTTAGAGGGAAAAGGGGGCGTAGCCTCTTTAGACTTCTTCCTGCTGATTAGGAGAGCTGGGTTCCTCAGGGCAAGTCCAATCTCTGTGGTCACCAGGGTATCCAACAAGCAATCTAGCAAAACGGCAATAGTAAAAGCAGCAGTAGTGGGCTGGAGAGATGGCTCAGCGGTTAAGAGCACTGACTGCTCTTCCAGAGGTCCTGAGTTCAATTCCCAGCAACCACATGGTGGCTCACAACCATCTGTAATGGGATCTGACACCCTCTTCTGGTGTGCACGAAGACGGCTACAGTGTACTCACATATATAAAAAAAAACCTTAAAAAAAAAAAAAAAAAAAAAAAAAAAGCAGCAGCACAAACCAGCAGCAGCAAAGGAAGCAGCAGCCACCCCAGGCTTTCTTGGGGCTTTCCCATTTATACCCTCTAAAGAGTATCCAGATTTCCAAACATCAACTATCTACAACTGGCAAAAATCGTGCCCTTCCTACAGCAGGAGACAACCATAGTTAATGGCTGTGGGAAAAGAGCAGCCCCATACCCCAAACCCTGGATTAAAACAAAAACATTCATATAACCAAAATCCTCACTACGTGTTCATCTTTCTCTTTCTCCCTTTTGGGCACCAATGCCACATCCTCCTATCCAAGGAAGAACCTAGGAAAGTCATCAGTTCAATTCTCTATACATGTAATTGGGAGATACACCACAAGATCATGAAACCCTAAGTAATTACCTCCCCCCCCCCGTGTGTAGTTTAATGTATAAGAGGTTAATAACCAGCTTGGCATAATGGTGTGCTCCTATAATCCCAAGACCTAGAGTAGGGGCAAGGAGACTGAGCTCAGGACTAGCATAAGCTACATACCAAGATTCTAATTTAAAAAAAGACCAAAACCAAACACAACAAACCCGCTAGGGCTAGGGATGTAGCTCAGTGAAGAAGTCTCTGGGATTGATCCCCAACACTACACACTGCAAAACAACAAAAACTCTAACTAATAAAATACAATTATAACAAAATATTTCAATAAAATTAACAGCATCACTACTCTTTAAAGCTATTAGGTTAAATATGAGTTACTTGAATGTAAGCACTAATAACACAATACAATCTAATAACTAGGGTAGCCACTAAGTGACAAATGCACCAGTAGCAAATGTGTCATGGATACACTGGACAAAGGCATGACTCACATTCCAGGTGAATGGTGTGAGATTTTATCATGAAACTGAGTAAAGCACAATTAAAAACTTATTGTTGGGCCTGGAAAAATGGCTCAGCAGTTAAGAATCCACACTGCTCTTGCAGAGGATCAGAGCTGGATTCCCAGCATCTCTGCTGAGTAGCTCACAATTGCCTGTTACTCCAACACCAGGGGACTCTGATCTTCTAGCCTCAGCTGGCAACAGCACACTCATACACATATCAATATAAAACTGTAATACACCTTAAAGACAAAACAACTCAGGCAGTGACATCTTATGTCTTTAATCCCAGCTCAGGAGGCAGAGGCATATATGGATCTCTGAGTTCCAGGCCAGTTGGGACTGCAGAGTGAGTTCCGAAACAGCCTGGGCTACAGAGAAACCCTGTCTTGAAAAACAAAACAAACAAAACCACAAAAACTCAGCCTGAGTGTGGTATTACGGTTCTTTAATCTTAGGCAGATCTCTTGTGAGTTCTAAGTCAGTCTTGTCTACATATCAAGTTTCAGGCCAGCCATAGTGAGATCCTATCTTTAAAAAAAGCTCTCTATGTGTGGTGATCTGGATTAGAATGGCTCCCATATGCTCATATATTTGAATGCTTGGTCCCTAGTTAATGGAACTGCTTTGGGAAGATCTAGGGGGTGTGTCCTTGTTGCAGGTGTGTTGATGGAGATAGGCTTTGAAACTTTTGAGGCTTCAAACCTTTTAAAGGTTTCAAAGCCCACCCAAGTCTAGTGTCTCTCTGCTTCGTGCTTATGGATCAAATGTAAGCTCCCAGCTACTGCTCAAACGCCATACCTGCCTGCCACCTTGCTTCCCACCATGATGGTCATGGACTCACCCTCTGAAATTGTAAGCAAGTCCTCAATTAAATGCTTCTTTTTATAAATTGCCTTGATCATGATGTCTTTTCACAGCAATAGAAAAGTAATCAAGAAACTGTGTACTTCTGATTTCTTTTTTCCTTTTGGTATTTTTGAAAGAGGGTCTCACTATGTAGCCTAGGCTATCTTGGAACTCACTATGTAGACTAGGCTGGTCTCAAACTCAAGAGACCTACCTGCTTCTGCCTTCCAAGTTCTGGGATTAAAGGTGTGTACAACCACACCTTTTCCCAATTTCTTCATTTAAAATTTTCTGACTGAGCTAGATGTAGAGCTTATGGAGCTGAGGTAGGAAGACCGTTTGAGTTTCAGTTTGAAGTCAACCTAGGCACAAGTATAAATTAAAAAAAAAAAAAAGAAAATGAAAATAGAGCCAGACCTGATGGCATGTGCCTATAATCCTTGTACCTGGGAAGCAGAGGCAGGAAGATCAGAAGTTCAAGGTCATTTCTGCTACATAATGAGTTAGCTCAGGGCCAACCTGGGATATAAGAGATCATGAATAAAACAAACTTAAATTCTAAATAGTTGACTAGTAGCAACTGAAATTATGAAAAGAAGCATAAATAAAAGGTGCTGTACATTAGTTTATCAGCTGAGTTCTTTTGAGACTGAGATCCAGGAAAAATTACCTGGATACACTTGGGCATATGTCCTGGGACTCAGCTCCTCCAAGTACCTTCTCTAACTGGTTTTCTACCTGTATCAGATAAGACAACACTCTGAGATAGGCTGATGGCACATGCCTACAATCCCAGCCCTCCAGAGGCTAAGGTCAGCCTCAGTGAGGGCATTCTGGCCAGTGACAAGAGGCTGCCTCTCCTTACCATTTACTCCCACACTTCCTGACTACTATGAGTAACATTATGTTGTCCTTAATTACAAGTTTCCTTTTTGTTGGACATTCATAGTAATTACTTCATTTAATTTTCAACAATTTACAAAAGACCTTTGGCAAGCATTCTCTGCTTAAGTGTTAAATGGCAGGCACCCTGCAAGGTATTTTTGTTACCTGAGAAAAAAACAATCTTTAGATAGTTCAAGAAAATACTAACAAGGCCAGTGAGATGGCTTAGCAGGCAAACGTACAAGGAGCTTGTTCAATCCGCAGAACCTACATGGTCTAAAGAGAGGACTGAGTCTACCAAGTTGTCTTCTGGCCTTCAGATGTGCTCCCCTAGCCTGCTTCCTGTTTTGGGGG
>JADRCH010000091.1:5008685-5039178 GCA_019843965.1 Rhynchomys soricoides
CATCCCTTAACAAATTATTTCACAACTATTAAGTTGGGTTTTCTGGGGTAGAACTCTGCAGGCAACATGTTCTGTGGAACTGCCTAGGAGAGTATGTTGAATAGTTGGAGGTGTGGGCAAGAACTTGACTCATTCTACCCTGGAAGACATGACCAGCCATCCCAATTTCACTTTCCTGACAGAAACCAGTTTCCAAAGGAAAATTTAGGATACATACTGTTTTAATTTTGTACGTAGCTCACTCAGCCTGCACTTCAGGACAGATAGATGGTAGGTCCGTCTATACTGTAAGGACTGCTGAAGAGTCTGGCTGAGATGCTTTTAATACCCAGAGAAAATATATTGAACATAAACAAATGGGCCTCAACAAAACTTTTGGAGCCAGGGAGGCTCCTCCTAAACCAAGAAGGACCAACAAAAGGAAGAAAAATACTTGGGGGGGAAAAAAAGGTGCAATAGGCTACTGCATGGAAAACGGTAGGGTTTCTGTAGTTTTGTTTTGAGACAGGGTTTCACTATATAATGCTGGCTGGCCTCAAGGACCAGGGTGGCCCTCAACTCAGAGATACACCAGCTTCTGCCTCTTGAGCGCTACCACCATGCCTAGGGAAACACAGGTTTAGTTTTTGGTTTGCTTTTGATAGGGTCATATACTCCAGGCTAGATTTGAACACATCCTCTTGCTTCCATCTCCTGAGTGCTGGGATGACAGGAGCCTCACATTCTGTGCTTAAAGGAGGGCTTCTAAAGAGATCAAATGATTCTCAGAATTCTTCATTCTTCTTCATTCTTCCACACAAAGTCAGCTATTCCAAAACATGGCTCATTTGCTTGTACTGAAGACATTTGATGAATTACCACCGAGAACACTTCAATTGATTCTTGGAGGCATCTGTTGGGGCTCAGGAGTCACTCCACAAACCACACAAAGACCAATCTCAGTCAGACAAGAAAAGTTTATTACACATACACACCAAGAACTTCTATAAGCTTCACTGAGGGCTCATTATCTTCAAGTTCCTATGAACTGTTATGACTAAAATAGCTTGAGTTGGGGCTAACCACCAAGTAGCACGTCCTGCACCTGCATACGAGCTCATTATGGGCTTTGCAGTTTTAGCTTTTATAAGCGGGCCATAAGAAATGTTCCAGGTAGTAGCTATCAGCTCCTGAAGTCTGAGCTATGACCTGAATCAACCAGCCTTAGAATGTGCATTCAATAAACTATCCCTGTCTGACTGAGACTGGTGTTTGTGTAGTTTGTGGTGCAACTCCAGAAGCATCAACCCAAGACTCAGATGAGAAGACTGACATAAAGATATACTGAAAATAGGTAAAGAATTTTATGTATTTCCTGTTTCAACTTCTCTGTCATAGAATGAAAGCTACCGGTTCTGAATTAAGTCAGTACCTGAGCCATGGTATTGAAATGATCTCAGCAGCCTGCAGGAGATAGTTTATCTAGGTATTTTAAAGCTCTATAGAAACTAAAGCTGCTCTGAGTATAAATTTAGGGATGTTTTGCTGTGAACTCACAGAGCAATAAAATCAGCTAAGATGCCAGGAGGTGGTGGCACACACATTTAATCCCAGCACTCAGGAGTACTTGGATCTCTGAGTTCAAGGCCAGCCTGGTCTATAGAGTGAGTTCCAGCACAGCCAGGGCTACAGGGAGAAATGCTAAGATGACCTCTGTCTCTTGTGTGTCTGAACATAAGAATCTGTTTCATACTCTCTCACTGGTTCCATAATCCAGAATTCTACATTAAATCTCTTCTTCCTGAAACAAATTACAACGGTTCTTTTCTAGCATTTGAACCCAAGATGCTCTAGAATAAGATACTATAATTTTACCTAGAACAAAATTTAAAAATGTCTCTTATAAGCGATTAGTTAGAAGAAAAAAAGAACCCTCTTTCTTGTTGGCGATATTTGACACTGGTCCAAAGCATTCCCTCCTTTACTAGCTCACTGATTCTCCCTTGCTTTGGCAGTTGGGATGAATCTAGCACACAAGGCCACTGCTGCAGACACAGGAGGGCCTGCGGTGGGGGTGTGGGGATAAGAGCAAAGGTTTTCTGGGCTTGTATTTCCAGCCAGAGACTTTCACTTTTTCCAATCCACACCGTGGCCTACAGAAAGTCGGCCTTGCTATCTGATGGGCAACATGCCAGGGGCTATTGTGCATAGGCCCACTGCCTGGAGCAGGAAAGGGAAGTCTCCCCAAACCAGTGACTATCAGAGGAAGCAAATGGAAACAGCAGGAGGCAGCATGACTGCTCCAGGGTATTTTCAGTTTTGTTTTTAATCTTCATCTCAAAAACCAAGAGCCAATGAGAGGCCCATCAACAATTGAGAACAAGTGAGAGAAGGACAGGCCATGATGGTACTGAGTGACAAGACCTGACAGTCACATGTTTACTAGCAATGACCAGGAGCCAGCTCAGAAGTGAGCTATGAGGTGCAAAGCTCTGCTATCAAAGCACAACTGAGTCCATAGTCTTTGAGGGCACTCACTGGTGGGAGGGAAAGGGGGGCGGTTCCCATGGGATAGCATTTCCTGATCTGATACTCCAGGCTGATGATAGGGCTCTAGCCACATCAGGTCAGCATCAGAGAAGAGCCTATTTGCAGCTTCCTCTGAAGGCATTCTAAATGGAAAGAGAAGTCCAGGGTTTAAATATGAGCTGCTAAAATTCTTTTTTATTTTGGTTTTTCGAGACAGGGTTTCTCTGTGTAGTCCTGGCTGTCCTGGAACTCACTCTGTAGACCAGGCTGGCCTCGAACTCAGAAATCCACCTGCTTCTGCTTCCTAAGTGCTGGGATTAAAGGTGTGCACCACCACTGTCTGGCAAGCTGTTAAAATTCTTCCCAGGTTATATTACTCTGTTAGTTTCTTTAACCCAGAGAAGCCCAGCAGAAATAAACTATCTCCCTAGAACATGAGTGATTGTTTTGCTTGTATTCTGACTTAGGGCTGAAACACAGCCTCTCACTCTTCTCAGATAGCCCTGATCAGGAAGCTGGTGCAGTCAGGAAGTTGCCTCCACAGGGAGTTCTAGGGCTTTGGGTCAGTGTTAATGTGCAGGTCACTCCAAGTATAAAGAGATATTTCTAAATCCTTTTTTCTTTTAGGGGACAGATGAGACAGGAGACTAATCAAATTTTCTTCTTCTTCTTCTTCTTCAATAGAAAATTGAAAGCAACATTTCCTGAACTGCTCACATGAGGATAAGGCTGTGCAAAAATACTTCTCAATCTTTTTATCCCATAGTCACTAGCAACTATGTTTCAAATTTAAAGCAGCTACTATCACCATACACTTTATAATCTTACCTAGTATCACAGAATTTACTGTGAGGAGAAAAGAACCTCTGCAGTGAAGTAAGGAGACTGTTTTATTTTCTCAGTATGTATTAGCAGAAACCACCTCAACTGTCACGGTTTCTATCTCTTCAAACTTGACGCAGGACTACAAGTTTATACTGTGTGGTGTTTTGACTTTCTACTACCAGCTATTGCTATAGAAAGATTCCAGCTTTTCCCTTCCCCTTCATCTGAATTCATTCTCTACTTGGAGGTGGAGGTTTCTCTCCTTTTCACAGCATTACAGGCCTAGACTCCACAAAGCACCTCACTGTGAAGCCCATATATCTATGGCCTATTTGCCTTCCCTCTCTTTTTCAGTTTATTCCTCTCCTTATTACTTGCTGAGATCTCTAAATATATTCTGACCATATATATTATATATGGTATGATGTATATGTGTATGATAATAGTGTGAATATATATATATACATATATATATGTATATATATATATTCATATATGTATGCCCCCCTGCCCCCCCCCAGGCCATTAGCTTTCACCAAACACCTTAAAAAGATCAATTGCCTCCACTCATCTTCAGGGTTGCAGCCTGGCCTGCTAACCATGGGATTAAAGTGGAAAAGCAAGAAAGGTATAGTTCAGGTAGAGCACTGATTAGTATAGCTAGAGTCTTGGGTTCAACCCCCTGTACTGGGGGTGGGAGGGAAGATGGCATAACAGAGGCAAAGGCACTTAAGATATGCTGGGACTCCAGGGCAGTGGTGGCGCACGCCTTTAATCCCAGCACTTGGGAGGCAGAGGCAGGCGGATTTCTGAGTTTGAGGCCAGCCCGCTCTACAGAGCGAGTTCCAGGACAGCCAGGGCTACACAGAGAAACCCTGTCTCAAAACAAAACAAACAAACAAACAAAAGATATGCTGGGACAAAGGAATTAGAATATACCTTCTATAAACACATTAGTTGTGACTTGGCTATATAGTTTCAGGGCACTACCCAGCAAACTATGGAGGAACAGGGCTTGACTTTCCATAGGCAAAGATTGAAAGGATACATCACATAGGGAAATTCCATCTGTCTTTCTGAGGATCTCTTCACAAGGCTATTAACTCTTTGAGGTAAATTCATTATCATGGAATTTTGTTGTTTTTGAGACAGGCTCCTCGAACTGTAGCTTTTGATTAGAACTAATGACAATCCTACTTCAATGTCCTGAATGCTGGGACTATATAGGCATGATTCACTGTCCCTGCCTGGGTTTTTGTTGTTGGTGGTGTTGTTTTTGTTTGTTTGTTTGTTTTTTAGCATGAACTAATTTAACAGATTATATTGCTTGAAAAGGATGGAATTCAAGGCATGTTTATTATGATAGAAAAAACCCCAAAGGTTAACATAGTAGCTATTTCAAATACTTCAAGAACTGTCACATGAAATACTTAATCTCTGTATGAGTTGCTCAAGGCAACCTTATTGGGATAAATTGGTAAACCAAGAAAAGGCAGACTTTCAACCCAGTATGAGGAAACTTTTCAGTAAAGATTTCTATAATTCCCCTGGGGTACCTTGTACAAACACTGCGATGGGAGCTGAATCGCCTTCAGGTTGTAGTCTTCAACTACTCACGGGTCTGACTAGGGAAGAACCGGGCAGGAGGCTGAACTGCTAATGCTGACTAACTTCAACTTCTCCACTGACTCCATTTCTACTACTAGGCATGTGACCCCATAATCCCAGAACCAGGGAGGTAAAGGCAGAAGAATCAGAAGGCTAAGTAAGATGCATCCTCTGCTACATAATGAGTTTGAGGCTAGCCTGGGATAATGAGATCCTGTGTCTGTCTATCTGCCTCTCTCTTTCTCTTTTTCTCTCTCTCTCTCACATACACAGGGAGTGGGGGAGAGAGAGAGAAAGAGAGAGAGGGAAGGAGGGAGGAGGAGGGGGAGAGAGGAGGTGGGAGGGAGAGAGAGAACCTCACATACATAACCTCTGGAAAACTCTACTGCATGCTTGTGATAGGATGATTGTCAAGTTTTAGAAGGATTGTAAAAATAGTCTCACCCTCACAGAAGCCCTAAAAGGATCTCAAGACTCCCTTGGTTCCCCACACACACTGTGAAAACCACTGAAATGCCATGTTCTGTTAGTGTTCTCTCTAGATCCAGCTGTTCCTTTACTCCTGCCACCAGCCTAATCAAGCACTGGTCTTCTTTCACATAGACCACCCACATCGGTATGTATGGTTCCTGGGACCCAGTATTGCCCTTCCAGTCTGTCCTTCACACTACAGCCAGAGCAGTCTTTGACAATGCAAATCTGAATATGTCATCCTATCTTTTCATCATTACTTAAAAACCCAGTGACTTTTCACTGCTTTCAACAAGGATTAAAATGAGTCTTCATTACTGTCCACTAGGGTCCTGCCCCTCGCTTTGAGGAGGCCTGCTTTCTTTGCTCCTGGTCCGTAGTATTCCAGTCACCAGTACTTCTCTTCAACAGTCCACATTCTCTCCAGCCTTAGTTCTCAGTGAACAACATCTGTCTAAAGCCCTTGACCCCAAATCTCTGCACAACTTCCACATGGGTGGTAGGTAGCCTGATGTTCTCCTGATCCCAAGATCAGGTCCCACTCCTCGTTTACATATCATGCAGCACCACACAACCTCCTTGTCAGGTTGTAAATACAAACTGATCAGATTATGACAAGCAAACTTTTTTTTTAACAGGTCTACATAGTCCACAGCACAAAGCCTGTGTCTTGTTTGGTATCCAGGTTTCTGGCCCATGATGGACTTTTTTTGGTAATGAATGAACAAAGACACAGTTTGGTGGAAAAGATAACATGATTAGCATTCTAATGGAGAGGAGTATATGGTGCAACATTTTCCTGTGACTTCCAACCAACTACCAAAACAAAACAAAACAAACAAACAAACAAAAAACCTAGGTACAGTCAAGGATTCTTAGAAAGTAGCTTTGAGATACTTTGTTGGCCTTCTCTGTGCTTCTTCTAAATGTATCAGCTTACCCAGACCTGAAAGACAGAACATTTTCCATAGCTCACCCTAAAAGTCTTCTCTCTTGAACACCTATGGGAATCCTCCAGAAGCTTGTGAGGTCCAGCTCCTCCACAGAAGGCACTTTCCATGTTACTCTGGCAGAAATCAATTCCTGTTAGGCCAGGCATTGATGAAGCTGGGTATGGTAAGGTAGTGTATGCCTATAATCCCACCACTTGGGAGGTACAGGCAGGAGGAACACTTGGGCTGTATGAGACTTTGGGGTTTTTGTTGTTGTTGTTGTTTTCCAGACAGGGTTTCTCTGTGTAATCTTGGCTACCCTGGAACTCAAACTCTAGACCCAGTTGGCCTCCAACTCAGGGAGATCCACCAGCCTTTGCCTCTGCTTCCAAAGTGCTGGGATTATAGGCATGTGCCATCACGACCCAGATTTGGTTTTGTCTTTTAAAAATCCAAGTCCATAATAGTACCTCAAACACACACAGTATATTTTGGAGCCCTCCATGTTCTTCAGTAATGATGCCTAGGAGGTGTTCTTTCCCATGCCTGGAATGCTAGCCTTAACTCTTCCTTTGTGCATCAGTTCTGATGTTATCATTACTGTAAGTTTCTATTCTAGGGAGAATCTGTGTCCCTGCCACCCTTGACTTCCCTCAGGTTTCACTGTCCTGTTCATTCCAGCCCAACATAGTGCTCACTGAATAAAAGATGCCAAGCTCTACTAGGTATGCTGAGATATGGGTACCCATTTTCCAGATAAACCACAACAAAATAAAAATCATATTTAACATGTCTACTCAAGGAAATGATTTGCACATATGCTTTTCTACAACATGGTAAAGGACTTTGGTGGCCCAGCAGTTAGCCCTTGCCTCCACACAGGAATCACAGGTTCATTCATGTTTAGGGGCAGAAAACCTAATTACTGGTCTGTGTCAGTCTTCAGCAATTACAACGAATCCTGCCCATCCTTCCTCTTCTATTTCTACAAAGACTTTGGGAAAGTTTTCCTCTGCTTCTCCACTTTCTCCCACTATGATGGACTGGCCCACCTGAAACCTGCCCATTACTCACTAACTCTGTGGGTCTATGTGAAAGAACAGGAGTAACCCTATGTTGCCAACTTTGCCCAAGTTGGCTTCAAATTCACAATTCTCCAGTTCCAACCTAGTGAGTGGTTGACATATGCTTGACACCATGCTTGAAGGTGGGCTCACCTTGGGCAGAATGTATAAACTCCATTCTCGTTTCCTGACAATGTAAAAAAAAAAAATCTTCAATCCTTAGAGATCTTTTTACACTTATTCAGATTTGCAATGTTGTTGATTTTGTGAGAACTTATTCATCCACAATCTAAAATTTCTTAAATCACAAGTTTATTGTTGCTACGTATTTCTTTTCCAATATTCATCATCTATGTGATTATTTTCACTCTTTTCTGTTTTGCTATTAGAACATTCTTATGTCTTATTACTCTCTACAGTATTGGTTTTTTTGTTTTTGTGTTTTTTTTTTTTTTTAGGGAAATTTTTTTTGCTTTTTTAATTTTTTAAGATTTATTTATTATGAATGTGAGTTCACTGTCAGACACACCAGAAGAGGGCATCGGATCCCATTACAGATGGTTGTGAGCCACCATGTGGTTGCTGGGAACTGAACTCAGGACCTCTGGAAGAGCAGTCAGTATACTCTTAATCGTTGAGCCATCTCTCCAGCCTGAGGGAAAGATCTTATATAGTACAGGTTGGCTTCAAACTTACTATGTAGCCAAGGGTGGCTTTGAATTCCTGATACCGTAGCCTCTAAAATGCCAGCATTTTACAAGCATACACTTCAACATCCAGTTTCTTCTCCAATAAGTTTTAAGTAGTACTTTCTTTTTCTTGATAAGATGTGATGTATTTTACAGCTGGGAGCATGGCTCGGTGTATAAGAACGACTGCCTAGCATGTCCGAGGTTCTGGGTTCAAATCACATCACTGCTTAAACAAAATCCACATACCGCACTCAAATCAAACATTTTGTGTCAAACACACATGGGATTTGAAAAGGCATTGCTTCCTTATGACTTTTTACTTTGGATTTTATGTTTTGAGACAGGGTCTCAAAGGTCTAGGCTGACTTTAAATATCTGATGTAGCTGAGGAAGCCCTGAACTCTTATCTTCCCACCTCAGTCACCCATGGTGCCATGATACCCAAATTAGCTTTTGTTTTGTTTTGCATTTTCAAACAGGGTTGGTTCCATGTTGTCTACATGTGTCACAAAGCCCATCTTCCCTATGGTTTCTATTTTTACTAAATTATATTTAAAACAGTATTTTTATTGTGGAATTACAGAAGTTTTCTTTTTGTTTGTTTGTTTTGTGTGTGTGTTTTTTGTTAATTTGTTTTGAGACAGGGTCTCACTGTGTAAGCCTTGACTGGCCTAGAATTCTATGCCGATTAGGCTGACCTCAAAGACAGGGATCCGCCTGCCTCTGCTCCTCTGACCCTTTTGAGACTGGTCTGTCACTCACAACATAGAGCCGGCTGGCTTTACACTCTGGGCATTCCTTTTATTTCTGCCTCCTGAGTGCTGAGTTCATAAGCCACACTATCATACCCATGTTTGGGAGCTTTCTTTTAATAGCCTACTACAAGGGCTATGTTTATAAAAGATATGTATTTTCTTGGAAAAAAAATCTCTTCTCTATAGTTTCTAAATATATCCAATAAATAATGTCTTTAAATTATTAGCTCCCAAAGAGTCTTTAATTAACAAATTGGATTGTTTTTAAGTTTTCACAGTCTGTTTTATTATAGATATTAATTAAACCGTACAATAACAGTATTATAGATGTAATTTCAATTACACTTATATCAAAGAAATTACATCATAAAGGGACCTTTAAATATTTATCATTGGCATACTTAGAATAGCATATGGTTTCCATGATTAAAAATACATATACATCAGTAAAAAATGATAATATCTACCCTAAATTTTCCCTGCCTGTATATTTTTATTATCAAAGAAAATATTTTTTTTCATACTTTATTTACATTTCAAATGTTTCCCCCTTTCCAGATCTCCCCTTTGGAACCTCCCCCTCCCCCTGCCACTATAAGGATATTCTCCAACTCACCCACCCATCCACTCTCGTCTTCCCTCCTTGTCATTCTCCTACACTGGGGGATCTAATACCCTCAGGCCCAAGGGCCTCTCCTCCCCCTGATATCTAACAAGACCCTCCTCTGCCACATATGTGTCCAGCACCATGGGTCCCTCCATGTATATTCTTTGGTTGGTGATTCAGTCTCTGGGAGTATCAAGGGGTCAGGCCAGTTGCCACTGTTGCTCCCTCCCTGTGGCTGCAAACTCCCTCAGCTCCTTCAGTCCCTTCTCCAAGTCCTCCATCTGGGACCTCACACTTAGCCTTATGGTTGCTGCGAAGTGACTCTTGGGTATTTCGAACTTTTGGGCTAATAACTACTTATCAGTGAGTACATACCATGTTCATTCTTTTGTGACTGCATTACCTCGCTCAGGGTGATATTTTCAAGTTCCATCCATTTGCCTGCGAATTTCATGAAGTCATTGTTTTTAATAGCTGAGTAGTATTCCATTGTGTAAAAATGTACCACATTTTCTGTATCCATTCCTCTGTTGAGAGACATCTGGATTGTTTCCAGTTTCTGGCTATTATAAATATGGCTACTATGAACATAGTGGAACATGTGTCTTTATTACATGTTGGAGCATCTTCTGGGTATATGCCCAGGAGTGGTATAGCTGGGTCCTCAGGTAGTATTATGTTCATTTATCCGAGGGTCCGACAAACTGATTTCCAGAGAAGTTGTATCAGCTTGCATTCCCACCAGCAATGGAGGTGTGTTCCCCTTTCTCCACATCCACGCCAACATCTACTGTCACCTGAGTTTTTGATCTTAGCCATTCTGACTGGTGTGAGGTGGAATCTCAGGGTTGTTTTGATTTGCATTTCCCTGATGACTAAGGATGTTGAGCATTTCTTCAGGTGCTTCTCAGCCATTCGAGTTTCCTCAGTTGAGAATTCTCTGTTTAGCTCTCTTCCCCATTTTTTGATAGGGTTATTTGGATCTCTGGAGTCTAGCTTTTTGAGTTCTTTGTATACCTTGGATATTAGCCCTCTATAGGATGTAGGATTGGTAAAGATATTTTCCCAATCTGCAGGTTGCCGTTTTGTCCCATTTACAGTGTCCTTTGCCTTACAGAAGCTTTGTAGTTTTATGAGGTCCCATTTGTCGATTCTTGATCTTAGAGCACAATCTATTGGTGTTCTATTCAGGAGACTTTTCCCCACTTTCTCTTCTATTAGATTCAGTGTATCTGGTTTTATGTGGAGGTCCTTGATCCACTTGGACTTGAGCTTTGTACAGGGAGATAGGAATGGATCAATTCGAAATCTTCTACATGTAGATCGCCAGTTGAACCAGCACCATTTGTTGAAGATGCTGTCTTTTTTCCACTGGATGGTTTTAGCTCCGTTGTCAAAGATCAAGTGACCATAAGTGTGTGGGTTCATTTCTGGGTCTTCAATACTATTCCACTGATCTACCTGCCTGTGACTGTACCAATACCATGCAGTATTTATCACTACTGCTCTGTAGTACAGCTTGAGGTCAGGGAGGCTGATTCCCTCAGAAGTCCTTTTATTGTTGAGAATAGTTTTTGCTATCCTGAGTTTTTTGATATTCCATATGAATTTGAGAATTGCTCTAAGTCTATGAATAATTGAGTTGGGATTTTGATGGGGATTGCACTGAATCTGTAGATTGCTTTCGGCAGGATGGCCATTTTAACTATATTAATCCTGCCAATCTATGAGCATGGGAGATCTTTCCATCTTCTGAGGTCTTCTTCGATTTCTTTCTTCAGAGACTTGAAGTTCTTGTCATACAGATCTTTCGCTTGTTTGGTTAGAGTCACACCAAGATATTTTATATTGTTTGTGACAATTGTGAAGGCTGTCATTTCCCTAATGTCTTTCTCAGCCTGTTTATCCTTCGAGTATAGGAAGGCTACTGATTTGCTTGAGTTAATTTTGTATCCAGCCACTTTGCTGAAGTTGTTTATCAGCTGTAGCAGATCTCTGGTGGAGTTCAGGTCACTTAAGTATACCATCATATCATCTGCAAATAGTGATATTTTGATTTCTTCCTTTCCAATGTGTATCCCTTTGACCTCCTTCTGTTGTCTAATTGCTCTAGCTAGAACTTCAAGTACTATATTGAATAGATAGGGAGAGAGGGGGCAGCCTTGCCTAGTGCCTGATTTTAGTGGGATTGCTCCATTTAGTTTGATGTTGGCCACTGGTTTACTGTATATTGCTTTTACTATGTTTAGGTATGCTCCTTGAATTCCTGATCTTTCCAAAACTTTTATCATGAAGGGATGTTGAACTTTGTCAAATGCTTTTTCAGCATCTAATGAAATGACCATGTGGTTTTTTTCCTTTGAGTTTGTTTATGTAGTGGATTACATTGACGGATTTCCAGGTATTGAACCATTCCTGCATCCCTGGGATGAAGCCTACTTGATCATGGTGAATGATTGTTTTGATGTGTTCTTGGATTCGGTTTGCAAGAATTTTATTGAGTATTTTTGCATCGATATTCATAAGGGAAATTGGTCTGAAGTTTTCTTTTATTGTTGGGTCTTTGTGGGGTTTTGGTATCAGTGTAACTGTGGTCTCATAGAATGAATTGGGTAGTGTTCCTTCTGTTTCTATTTTGTGGAATAGATTGAAGAGTATTGGTATTAGGTCTTCTTTGAAGGTCTGATAGAATTCTGCACTGAACGCATCTGGTCCTGGGCTTTTTTTTTGGTTGGGAGACTTTTAATGAGTGCTTCTATTTCTTTAAGGGTTATAGGACTGTTTAGATGGTTTGTCTGATCCTGATGTAACTTTGGTAATTGGTATCTGTCTAGAAACTTGTCCATTTCCTCCAGATTTTCCAATTTTGTTGCGTATATGCTTTTGTAGTAGGAGCTGATGATTTTTTTAATTTCCTCAGAATCTGTTGTTATATCTCCCTTTTCATTTCTAATTTTGTTAATTTGCATACTGTCTCTGTGCCCTCTGGTAAGTCTGGCTAAGGGTTTATCTATCTTGTTGATTTTCTCAAAGAACCAGCTCCTGGTTTTGTTGATTCTTTGTATAGTTCTTTTAGTTTCTACTTGGTTGATTTCAGCCCTTAATTTGATTATTTCCTGCCTTCTACTTCTCTTGGGTGTATTAGCTTTCTTTTTGTTCTTGAACTTTCAGGTGTGCTGTTAAGCTGCTAGTATATGCTCTCTAGAGTTTCTTTTTGGAGGCAGTCAGAGCTATGAGTTTTCCTCTTAACACCGCTTTCATTGTGTCCCACAGGTTTGGGTATGTTGTACTTTCATTTTCATGAAATTCTAGGAAATCTTTAATTTCTTTATTTCTTCCTTGACCAAGTTATCACTGAGTAAAGGGTTCTTCAGTTTCCATGTGTATGTGGGCTTTCTGTTGTTGTTGTTGTTGTTGCCATTGAAGACCAGCCTTATTCCGTAGTGATCTGATAGGAGGCATGGGATTATTTCAATCTTCTTATATCTGTTGAGGTTTGTTTTGTGACCAATAATATGATCAATTTTGGAGAAGTTACCATGAGGTGCTGAGAAGAAGGTATATTCTTTTGATGTAGGATGAAATGTTCTAAAGATATCTGTTAAATCCATTTGGTTCATAACATCTGTTAGTTTCACTGTGTCTCTGTTTAGTTTATGTTTCCAAGATCTGTCCATTGATGATAGTGGGGTGTTGAAGTCTCCCACTATTATTGTGTGAGGTGCAATGTGTGCTTTGAGCTTTAGTAAAGTTTCTTTTATGAATGTGGGAACTCTTGCATTCGGAGCACAGGTGTTCAGAATTGAGAGTTCTTCTTGGTAGAGTTTTCCTTTGATGAGTATGACGTGTCCTTCCTTATTTTTTTTTGATGACTTTTGGTTGAAAGTTGATTTTATCTGATATTACAATGGCTACTCCAGCCTGTTTCTTGGGGCCATTTGCCTGGAAAATTGTTTTCCAGCCCTTTACTCTGAGGTAGTGTTTGTCTCTAACACGGAGGTGAGTTTCCTGGATGCAGCAAAATGCTGGGTCCTGTTTATGGATCCAGTCTGTCAGTCTATGTCTTTTTATTGGAGAATTGAGACCATTGATGTTAAGAGATATTAAAGAATAATGATTGTTGCTTCCTGTTATTTTCAATGTTGTTTATATGTTTGTGTGGCTATCTTCTTTTGAGTTTGTTGAAAGATTACTTTTTTGCTTTTTCTTGGGTGTAGTTTCCCTCCTGGAGTTGGCGTTTTCCATCTATTATTCTTTGTAGGACTGGGTTTGTGGAAACATACTGTGCAAATTTGGATTTATCATAGAATATTTTGGTTTTACCATTTATGATTATTGAGAGTTTTGCTGGGTAGAGCAGCCTGGGCTGGCATTTGTGTTCTCTTAAGAGTCTGTATGAGATCTGCCCAGGATCTTTTAGCTTTCATAGTCTCTGGTGAGAAGTCTGGTGTAATTCTGATAGGACTGCCTTTATATGTTACTTGCCCTTTTTCCCTTACTGCTTTTAATATTCTTTCCTTATTTTGTGAATTTGGTGTTTTGACTATAATGTGATGGGAGGAATTTCTTTTCTGGTCCAGTCTATTTGGCGTTCTGTAGGATTCTTGTATATTTATGTTCATCTCTTTCTTTAGGTTAAGGAAGTTTTCTTCTATAATTTTGTTGAAGATACTTACTGGTCCTTTAAGTTGGGAATCTTCACTCTCTTCTATACCTATTATCCTCAGGTTCTGTCTTCTCATTGTATCCTGGATATCCTGGATGTTTTGGGTTAGGAGCTTTTTGGATTTTGTTTTCTTTGACTGTTGTGTCCATGTTTTCTATGGTATCTTCCGCACCTGAGATTCTCTCTTCCATCTCTTGCATTCTGTTGGTGATGCTTGCATCTATGACTCCTGATTTCTTTCCTATGTTCTCTAACTCCAGGGTTGTCTCCCTTTGTGATTTCTTTATTGTTTCTATTTCTGCTTTTAATTCCTGAATGGTTTTGTTCATTTGTTTGATTGTGTTTTCCTGTAATTCTTTAAGGGATTTTTGCATGTCCTCTTAAAGGTCTTCCAGTTGTTTACCTGTGTTCTCTTGTAGTTCTTTAAGGGAGTTATTTCCTTCTTAAAATCTTCTATCATCCTCTTGAGATGTGATTTTAAGTCTTTTCTGGTGTGTTGGGGTATTCAGAGCTTGCTGTGGTGGGAGAGCTGGGTTCTGATGAAGCCAAGTAGTCTTGGTTTCTGTTCCTTGTGTTCTTGCCCTTGCCTTTCGCCATCTGGTTATCTCTGGTGTTAGCTGGTCTTACTCTTTCTGATTGTGGCTTGTCTTTCCTGCAAGCTTAGGAGTCAACACTCCTTGGAGACCAGTTCTCTCTGAGAGGAATTTGGGTTTGGAGAGTTGTGGTACAGGGTCAGCTCTGGGGTGCAGACAGAAACAAGAAGCATCTAATCCCCAAATGACCCTTGTTTCCTGTGTCCTAATGGCTCTGCTAGGGTCCCTCTTGTTCCAGTGAATTTGAAAAGAAGTGGTGGTCTTGCCTGTGCTTAAAGGTGTGTCAGCATCCTGGTATACCAGCTCTCTCCTGGCACTATTTGAGTATGGAGCCCTGTGTCACAGGATCTGCTCTCCAGACACCGAAAGAAACCAGATCCCCGTTCCTCAGTCCCTGTGACCTGGGTATTCCAGGTGGGTCCCTCTGAGCAGTCAGTCCTGTCCCCACTCCTGGGAGGGTAGCTTTCTCCCAGCGCTATTTGGCTATGGAGCCCTGGTGGCCCAGGCAGAGATCGAATTGGATTTTTGAGTTTCATTAAAATTTCTAAAATGTTGAATGTGGTAGCTCATGCCTGTAATCTAAGCACTAAGGGAGAAAAGCAAGAGGACTGTAAGTTCTAGGGCAAGCAGAGCCACATCCTGAGTTGCAGAGAAGCTAGACCGAGAAAAAAAAAAAAAAAAAAAAAAAAGACTCTAGTAAAGAAGCCAAGTTGAGCAAGGCGTAGTGGCGCACGCCTTTAATCCCAGTACTTGGGAGGCAGAGGCAGGTGGATTTATAAGTTCGAGTCCCAGCACTTGGGAGGCAGAAGAAGGCCGATTTCTGAGTTGAGGACAGCCTGGTCTACAGAGTGAGTTCCAGGACTGCCAGGGCTATACAGAGAAACCCTGTCTCGAAAAACAAAACAACAAAAAAAAAAAGAAGCCAAGTTGGAGAGTTAGAAAGACAGCTCAGTGGTTAAGAGTACTACAGAGGACTGAGACTAAGTTCCTATTAGCCATTTGGCAGTTTACAATTGTCTACAACTCTATTTCTAGAAAATTCAATGCCTTTTTCTGGCTTCTAAGGACATTTGACATCCACATGATGTACATACATTCATAAACACACATATACACATTTTTTAAAAAGTCAAGTTGCTATCATCTCTCAGGTTCCAGACAATCAGATTTTTAGGACATTCTGCACAGGGTCTGCTGAGATCTTGCCTTCTTCGCTTTAACTACCTTATAAAAACATACCCATCAATTACTTAAAAATCTAAAATTCATTTACATTCAAACATGCAGCTAGAAACATTTAACATGAGTGCCTGAGTTCCAGAAACTACTCAATGAGGCAATGCCAGTGTCTCAGTAACGCATTTTTTCTTGCAACTCTCTTGAAAAGAACATCACTCACAGACAGGTTCAGAAGCAGAACAAAGTTGATACCTTCTAGACTCAGCTCAGGATCTGCAGAGAGCAGCTAAGTTTGACAGAATTCTGTCTGTGTAAAAAGGAAAACTCGGCTTCCTAGTGGCAGCAGCAGGTGTCTCAGATCATCAGAGCAGTAGGCACATGCAAATGTTTGATAAAGTCAGATTTCTTGTAGATTTTTTAAGAGATCTGTTTATATATATATTCACACATAGATATGTGTGCATGTGAGTGAAGATGACCACCAAGATGTGCAAAGAGAATTGGCTTCCCTGGAACTGGAGTGACAGGCAGTTTCGAGCCACTTGACATGGGTGCCAGGAACTGAACTTTGGTTCTCTGAAAGAGAAGTACCTCCTCTAAACTACTGAGCCACCTCTCCAGCCTCCAGATTTCTATCTTGATAAAAATCTCACAGTTTTTAGGAGAAATGGGCTTTCTCCTCAAATCCTTGGTGGCTACTTTTATGTTAACAAAAGCTAAGAGTCATCTGGCAGGAGGAAACCTCAACTGAGAAAATGCCTCCACTAAGACAGGGCTGAAGGCAAGCCTGTAGGGCATTTATATAATCACTGCTGTGGGAGGGCCCAGCCCACTGTGGGTGGTCTGACAGTCCAGAGTACAATAAGAAAGCAGCACTTTTCTACAGCTTCTGCATCAGGCCCTGCTTCCAGGTTCCTCTCCTGTTTGAGCTCATTCCATGACAGCCTTTAATGACTAACTATGATATAAAAAAGTTTACAAAAAAAAACAACAAAAAAAAAACAAAAAAACAAAACCCTTTCCTCCTCAGCATTTGCTCGTTTTGTTTCATCACAGAAACAGTAACCCTAACTAAGTGAGACCTTGAGAAGTATCCAGAGGAACACGGTATTATCCATTATCCACAAGCCTGATCTAGCAGCAACTACATAACTTCTTTGCTACTCAGTTGTATATACTCTGCTAATGCTCTGAGCTTCTAGGATAACTCATCTGACTGGCCGGCATCTTCCAAGATGTACAAGGATTTCTTAGGAATAAGCAAGAAGCCTGTGTTCAAAACTAAAATGCAGATCTGACCCCTAATTTGACAGGTCCCCTGTAAGTCTTCAAACAATTGTCTGAGATCACTTTCTCGGGGTGTTTAAAACAAATCTAATTGTGCCGTCCTATTATTAAACTTTAAGAGTCTCAAGAGTCCAGGTCATTTCATGTTCCCTCTATGCCAAATAAAAACACAGAGCATTACTTTGCATAGTGATAGTCAATGAGCATTTGATGATTGTTTAATAGTTGAATATTTTAAATGTGAACACATCAAATTGTGAAGAAAAGACTTACTGACAGATAGGTGCCTGCTTCTGGGCTCAGGAGCTTGGTAGATGGTATTTATATCCCCTGCAGACTGGGAAGGCTTGATCCGAACCTGCCTGGACACTCCAGAGTGGGGAGAGGAACTGGTCTGTAAGAGAAGAGGCAAGCGCGTGAGCTACAGCTTTAACTATCAGGTCTATGGAGGATCTTTGCCTTTCCTCAGGACTCCTCACACTCCTCAGGCACCTTTTAATACTTGGGCTACAAGGTTTTTCACAAAATCTCAGTCCTCATCTGTCTTGGCAAACCATGGTCCTTGATGTATTGTCACAGCTTCAGGGATACATAAGCACTAAAATCTGGTGCCCCAATTCAAGGGGCGATGACCCAGATACAGAAGGGTAATAGGCATCCATGTAATAATCTGCCAAACAGGAAAGAGCTGTAAATACCCTCTCATAAAATTATCTATCAAGAGGATGAAGAGTAGCTCAGCAGTTAAGAGCACTTGCTGCTTTTACAGAGGACCCAGGTTCAGCTCCCTGTACCTACATGGCAGCTCAAAACTATCTAACTCCAGTTCCAGGGGACCCAACACCCTTAATTTGTGCTAGCCCAGTCAATCCACCAGGCAAAAAATTAAAACAATGGGTGCTTTGAGGATGAGCAAGTGATCCCAGAACATAATTTTAAAAAAAAAGCATTACCAAGAGTAAAACTAGGAGCTACAATTTGGGCTAAAGTTTTTTGCTTGCTTCTCTGTATCTCTTCTACCTCTCAACGGGGGAAAAGTATCCCATAAACAATCTCTTTATCCTGTCCTTCAGGAAAAAAAAGACTTCCCGCTTCCAGGGGCAAATCCAGCTGCCAAGCAGCCTTCTCCAGCCTTCCCATGCCAGACTTGATCACATGTAGGGTTGTCTTGACAAACTGTCTTGCTCTAACAGGAAGTCAGATCAAGGGGAAGTGAATGTTCTTGCTGAAGCCTCCGATGTGCAATAGCTCTCTGCTGAGAGTCAGAAAGGAAAAAACAGCCCAAACCACATACTGGGGGAAAAGGGCAAGGAGGGGCCCCACAGCGCTGCAGTTAGGGAAAGAGTTATGTGAGGAGCATCCAAGGTCCTCTGCTTAGATGCAAAGCCTTTCACATAGTGGGGGCTGACTCAATCTTGGGTGCATGGATTTAAAATGTATCAAAGAACATATACTCTAACCTTCAGTTTTAAAAAATCTATAAACTAGGGGTAGGAGGGGCTGGAGAGATAGTTCAGAAGAGCACTAGCCGCTCTTCCAGAGGGCCCAGGTTTGATTTCCAGCCACAACTGTATATAACTTCAATTCCAGGAGATCCAACCCCCTTTTCTGGCCTCTATCAACATCAGGTACACATGTATTGCAGGCAAAACACCAATACACAATTGGGTTCAATCTCCAGTAAAATTAGCCATGGTGATGCATACGTGTAACTCCAGCACTCTGGAGGTGGAGGTAGGAGGATCAAGAAGTATAAGGTCATCCTTAGCTACATGGAGAGTTCAAAATAAGCTTGGGCTAGAGACTACCTCAAAACAAACAAACAAATTCCTATTTAAATACACAATAACAAAGGCTGGATGAGGCAACTGCAAAACTTGGAGATTCACAGAAGAGAAACAAAAGGGTCCACATTTATCAGTGACAGGAACTGAAGACCGACGATACAACATGCTGGAGCAGTGCAGTTCAGTGTGATCTCTGGTTCCAGTCTATGAACTAGCAGCACACTGGTAACCAGTAATGCACAGTAATCCTGGAAACACTTCACAGCAATTTGGCAGAGTAACTTTACATTGACAGAACATAACAATAAACAACTATGGGCTTATAGTTTGTAAGTGTCCATTTGTTCTTTTATGTTTCTGTGGATGTGGGTTAAATCCAGGACTAGGGATTTGCACTTACTAGGCAAGCATTCTACCTCTATACTGACTACAAACCCCAGTCTGTCTGCTTTATATTTTATATTTCACTTTTCTTTTCTTTCTTTTTGAGGCAGGGTCTCTCTACTATATAGCTCTGGGTGTTCTGGAACTCACTATGTAGACCAAGCTAACTGTGAACTACCAGAGAGATATTCTTGCTTCTTCTGTCTCCTGAGTGTTGTGATTAAAGGTGTGTATCACCAACCCCAGCCCTATTTCACTTTTCAAAATAAAAACGTAGTTAATGAAAATTTAGAAATTAAAAGCACAAAATTGATATTCCATGTGCATGTGTACATACATGTAGATGACATGGATTAATGATGGGTATCTTTCCTTGATCTCCATCTTTTAAAACAGTTACTTAGTTAAATTTTAAACTATTTACTTACCTCTGTGTGTGTATGTACAGAGGTCAGAGGATAGCGTATGTGAGTCAGTTCTCTCCTTCCATCACGTAGACTCCAGATACCAAACTCAGGTCATGAAGATTGGCAGTTAAGTGCCTTTACTTTCTGAGTCATCTCATTGTCATCTATTTTTATTTCTTTTAACAACATTTTTATTTCATTTAATTAATTAAATTGATTTAATTGATTAATTTATTTATTGGTGGCAGAGTGTCATCATGTTGCCCTGGCTGAAGTTTTTTATTTTTAAGTTTTACTCTATTGTACATGTGTGTGTGTGAAGGTGCATATATGCCACAGCATGTATATGAAAACAACTTTTGGGAGTTTGTTTTCTTTCCACCATGTGGGTCCTCAGAATAGAACTCAGGTTGTTAGGCTCAGTGGCAAGATCCTTTACCCACTGAGAGACTTGTCACCCCATCTTTATTTCTATTATTATTATTATTATTATTATTATTATTATTATTATAATTGTTATTGCTTTTGAGACAGGGTCTCACTGCTGTGGCCTGCAAATCCCAAAAATCTTCCTGCCTCTACCTTCCAAGTGCTATGGTTAAAGGCATTCCCCACCATACCTAACCTCCACTGTTATTAAATGTAAGTATTTATTAATGGTAAAAATAGAAGCAGCTTAAATTTGCCAGTAGTAACCCACCCAAAAATGTATGTAATTATAGTATATCTTGTCAAGGAAAATATGTGTCATTGTAAATTATAATTATGAAGAATAAATACCAGCACAATGCTCGTGACAATATTAAGTAAAAGCATAACTTAAGAGACTTGCAGAAATAGCACTGAAAACATTTACATAAAGTACGTACACGTAAGTTAGAAATTCAAGAGGTATATGCAGAAATAAGCCAATAAATGTATTATGGTGAGAGGATCATGTACAACTGCTTTGCTTTTTTAAATGTGTAACTTTAAATCAGTGTTTCTCAGCTTTCCTAATGCTTTGACCCTTTAATACAGTTCCTCATGTTATGGTGACCTCCAACCACAAAATTATTTCCATTGCTGTTATGAATCACAATGTAAACATCTGTGTTTTCCAGTGGTCTTAGGAGACCCTTGTGAAAGAGTTGTTTGATTCCCAAAAGGGTTGTGACCCACAGGTTGAGAACCACTGCTTTAAATTATAGGACCTAAGACATTTATGTAGCATTTGTCCTATGTAAGTAAGATCATGAGTGTCAGAGCTCCGACGGTCAGTCATCTTTTAAATAATTCTGTGCCACAGCTATATCTGTCACCTTATGCACCTCTTGGTAACTGGGGTATGGAAGTAAATAACTACTAGCTGTCTTTAACTTCTCATCAGGAGATCAGAGGAGCACAGGCATCACAATGAGTCAGAAGTGATAGTTCTCAGACAGTAATTCTACTAAATTGCCAATGCAGCCTCTTTTATAAGGAAGGGAGATTTGTTAAAATGATCAACTTTTGCTAAGAGTTTGTGCTGGCTGGTCTTATGTCAAAACAAGAGTTATCTGAATGGACGGAACCTCAATTTTCCTCCCTTTCCTCCCCCCCCCCCTTTGGTTTTTCAAGACAGTGTTTCTCTGCATAGCCCTGGCTGTCCTGGAACTCACTCTGTAGACCAGGCTGTCCTCGAACTCAGAAATCCGCCTGCCTCTGCCTCCTGAGTGCTGGGACTAAAGGCGTGTGCCACCACTGCCTGGTTCTCTCTCTCTTTTTAATTTAGGTTTTTCAAGACAGGGTTTCTCTGTGTAACAGAGTCCTGCCTGTCCTGGACTCCCTTTGTAGAGCAGGGGAGTAGTCTTAAACTCTCAGAGATTCATCACCCTCTACCTCCTGAGTGCTGGGATCACAGTTGTGAGCCACTATGCCTGGTTTTCTTAATTTATGATCAATGGGGGAGGGCCTTATCTATTGTGGGTGGTGCTATTGCTGGGCTGGTGGTCCTGGGCTCTATAAGAAATCAGGCTGTGCAAGCCGTGGGGAGCAAGTCAGTAAGCAGCACTCTTCCATGGCCTCTGCATCAGCTCCTGCCTGCAGGTTCCTGTCCTGATTGAGTTCTTAACTTGACTTCCTGCAATGATGAACAATGAAATGGAGGTGTAAGCCAAGCCTTCTTCCCCACCTTGTGTTTTGGACATGGGATTTTATTGCAGAATTGGAAATCCTAACTAAGACATAGTTTCAATGGGAACATGTCTCAAAACAATGATACAGTTCCTGTTCTTAGAGAGTTTATTGTATCTTGTGATATAATTTACAAATATGCAACTAGAAGACAATTACTAGCCGAAATATGAACTAGTATGAAAACAACATCCAAACTGAAGAAATAAGATAATAAATAACCAACAATGCTGATAAACTGTAATAGATAAAATCAAACTGGCTGCTAAACAAACAAATAAACAAACAAACAAGTAAAAACCCCAGAAGAACTGTATAGTCTGCAGATAAGGAGGGAGTAAGCTGAAGAATGTGAAAAAGACGAGAGCAGTTGGCAATCATTGTGGTTTGAATGAAAATGGCCTCCTCAGGCTCATATCTTTGAATGCTTAGTCACCAAGAAGTGGGACTGGCCGGGCAGTAGTGGCGCACGCCTTTAATCCCAGCACTTGGGAGGCAGAGGCAGGTGGATTTCTGAGTTCGAGGCCAGCCTGGTCTACAGAGTGAGTTCCAGGACAGCCAGGGCTACACAGAGAAACCCTGTCTGGAAAAACCAAAAAAAAAAAAAAAAAAAAAAAAAAAAGTGGGACTGGTTGACAATTAGAAGGATTAGGAGGTATGGCCTTATTAGAGAAAATCTGTCACTAGGTATGGATTTTGAGGTTTCAAAAACCTATGCTAGGCCCAGTGTTGGTCTGTCCATGGGTCTGTCTGTCCCTCCCTCCTTCTATCTCAAAAAAACAAAACAAAGTAAAATAAGATGGCAGCCAAAGGGCTAGTCCACCTAAACTACTGTGGTATTCTATGTCCACAGATCTCATCTCACATAATCATACTAACTGTCCTCAGTTCACTGTCTTCAAGTTTACGAAAAGGGAAGAGTGCCAAGAAACCTTCAGGAATATGCATCTACAGTGATGGCAGACAGGTCAAGATTGCAAGCATACAAGTACACAGAATGCAATCACAGAATGTACATCCATAGAGACCATTCACTACAGGAAATTATGTAAGAGATAATTCCCGGATATTTGGTAAAGCAGCCACTTTAAGCTGGTAAACTCTACAGCCATTTTTTCCCCCAATGAACAGAAGAAAATATATTCCTCATAATGTATCTCCAAGGCAAGGCAAGGCAAGGCAAGGCCTTGGAATTAAGGAAGTTGGGTTCAAAAAGCTTATGAATTTCAAATCCCTGACAGCTTTTGGTAACTCCTATACTACATAAATATTTCTCATTAAGGTCAAAATCTAATAGAAGGACTGTGTGTGTGTGTGTATGTTTTCTCCTTTAGCATGAAATCCCCCCCCCCAGTACTGTTAGTCAAATAATCTTTGTTGTAACTGACCCTGACAATCTGGCTCCCAATGAAATCAAATGTAGAAAACTTGTTAGTCTCTGATAGGGCTGGACTGAATGTCATTCTCTTACTTTGGCTAAGAAACAAAATATTCTAGCATATAAGCAAGGCAGGATGAAGAAACGTAAACTTTTTCTTCAGTTGCTGGGCCATGACAGAGGCTACTTACATGGTTTCTGTCTTGGGATAACAGTAGTATTCTAAGGCTTTTCATACTTGAGCTTCTATCCAAAATGTCAATTGCTTTATCGAGATCATCTTGGTTTTTCAACAGGATGGAGAGCTATAACAGAAAATCATGCATACAAATCTATTTCAGTGCTTTAGTTTGCAAAAACAGAAGCTAAAATACGTTTAGAGAAAAAGAATCTCATTGGCTACATTGCGGCCTTAAGAGATCTAGCTGAAATGATAAGGTTTTGTTTCCTTTCAATGTGAAGAAATTCCTAAAGAGATTTAGAGTTGTGTTTGAAGACTGGTCTTCTCAATCTTCAAATAGTGCCATCACTACAAAGATGTCTCTTATGCCCATGTGTAGTCTGCCCCCCTATTCCCACTACCAGTGCCAGGCAGCCGTGTGTGTGTTGTATGTATGTACGTATGTATGTAAGTATGTCTTGCTTTTTTGTTTGTTTTTTTGAGACAGGGTCTATGTAGCCCTGGCAGTCTTGAAACTCACTTTGTAGACCAGGTTGGCCTTGAACTCACAGAGAGCTTTCTGTCTCTGCCTCTGCCTCCTGAGTACTGGTATTAAAGCCATGTACTGCCATGCCAAACCTCTTTGTTTTAAGTTTATTTTATGTGTGGGCCTATGCATGCAGGTGTCTGTAGAGACCAGGGAGTACATTGTATCCTTTAGAAATAGAGTTTTAGGTCATTAGGAGCTGCTTGATATGGGTGCTGGGAACCAAATCTCAGTCCTCTTCAAAAGCAAGCACTCTTACCTGCTAAGCCACTGCTATTGCTCCTTGATTAAATTCTTTATTTTTTAAAAGAGTATAGTTATGTTTTTAAAATGCATAGGCATGTTTTGCCTGAATAAATGTAGGTGTACCATGTGTCTGCCTTGTGCTTATAGAGATCAGAAGGTGTTAGATCTCCTGAAACTAGACATATGAATAGTTGTGAGTCAACATGTGGTGCTAGGAACCAAATCTGCATCCTCTGCAAAAGTAACAAGTGCTCTTGACCACTGAACCACGTCTCCAGACCCTCAGGTCAACTTTGAAAGCCTTAGTCTTAGGCCAGAGACAGTGGCACACACCTGTTATTCCAGCACTAAGAAGGCTGAAGTATGAGAATTATACAAGTTTTGAGGCCAGTCTGCCTTGGCAACATGGTGTGCTTCAGGTCAGCCTGGGCTATAGATAGAGATCTTGTCCCAATAAAACAGCAACAACAATAACAAAAAAGATTTTCACTTTGACTGATTTAGCCTGTGCTACCGGCACCCAGATGCCTCTTTATTTTTGTAAATTATGAGTTAGTGATTTACTCACCAAGTTTGCCATATTTAAAAACTGTATTTAAAAAAATTAAAGATCACTGGGTGGTATGATGGCACATGCCACTTGTAATGACAGTACCTGAGAGGCAAAAGCAAAAAGGCCACAATTTTAAGGCCAGCATGGGCTACTTAGCAAGATCTTGTATTAAAAAACAAAACAAGACCTTCAGCAACTAAGACTAGGTGTGAGTGCACACTTATAATCCCAGCACAGAGGTGTCTGAAGCAGGAAGATCATGAGTTCAAAGATAGCCTTGGCTTTATATTGAGACTGTCTAAATAAATAAATAAAACAAACCTGTAACACATATACACACACATCAAAGCAACCACCAATTTAGGGACTAAACTATAGAAAAATTTTCTAACTTGCTATCAAATATAAAACTACACAGTAAGAGGTCAAGGATACAGTTCAGTGGTGAAGCACTTGGATGGCAGACTCACATCAATTGTCCCCAACACATTCCCCTTAACATACATGATTTTTTATTATATAAGCATAAATATATTGCCTTTCAAAGTAATAGAAACCACTAGCCTGGGGGCTGGAGAGATGGATCAGTGGTTAAGAACACTGACTGCTCTTCCAGAGGTCCTGAGTTCAGTTCCCAGCAACCACATGGTGGTTCACAACCATCTGTAATGGGATCTGATGCAACCTTCTGGTGTGACTGAAGACAGCTACAGTGTATTGATATACATAAAATAAATAAATCTTTAAAAAAAAAAAAAAAGAAAAGAAACCACTAGCATAAACCAATTGTAGCCTTTCTTAAAAGCTGGAAAAATAATCTTCAAAAAAAAGTTCTTCCTAGGTGAAATATGGACCAGAAACAAATAAGGACTGTCAGAGAAAGGAATGAAATAGTTAATCAATGTACTAGATGTAATCTTGTTTGTTTTACAAAATAGGGTTTCTCTGTGTAGCCTTGGCTGTCCTAGAACTCACTGTAGACCAGGCTGGCCTCAAACTCAGAAATCTGCCTGTCTCTGCCTCCCAAGTGCTGGAATTAAGGGCATGTGCCACACTGCCGGCTTAGATGCTAACTTTTGAAACAAGCTACAATCAGAATTAAACTCTAAAAGAAGAATCTACCCTTTATGACCCAAATAGATGAGCTACCCCTTAGTTCTCTACACCGTCCTAGCCCCTGCTAAAAAGTTCCACTTTTGCTAAGGCTGTGCTGAAGAAAACAACATCAGCAAAGACCTATTACAAAAATATAAAGAAACAAACAAATAAAAATAGCCTTGGCTCTGGTACTGTACCTTATCCCACCATGGAATATTTGATCTGCTTTTTACTGAATAAGGAGGATGAAAGTAGCTAAATAATCTCTCATACCGTAAATAAAAATCCCAAGTTGTTGCAATTAATAAGAGGCTCTAGAAACAGAAAGCCCTCAGATGATACTAAAGAACAAAGTAGCAAACCTTCAGGTAAAATGTAGGAGACCGCACGCGGCGGCTGTCCTCCTTGGCCCTTCCCTTCCCATCTTACCTCATTATTCATATAATGCAAATCAAGAGGCCGCCCAAAGACCGTTGCCACCTTGTGCTCCACATCTTCATACCTCACAGGCCGGCTGAATGCTATAATTCTAAAAAGGAACAAGAATGTGGGTTAACCATGTATTTAAATTTTAGAAACTATCTTAGTTACTGTTCTATGCTGTGAAGAGACACCATACCAAGCAACTTACAAAAAAGAAAGCATTTAATTGGAGGCTTGCTTACAGTTTCAGAGGGTGAGTCTATGACCATCATGGTGGTGTGGGACAAGACAGGCATGGTGCTGGAACATTATATCTCATCTGTGAACAGCAGACAGACATGGGCCTCAAGCCCACTCCCAGTGGCACACCTCTTCCAACCTGTACTTCCTAACCCTTCCTAAACAGCCCAATCAGAAATCAAACATTCAAATATATAAGTCTATGGGAGCATACATACTCACAGAAATAACCACAGAAAGTAATTTTGCTGTCAAATCTGTCTTCTTGGCCTGGGAATAAAGCTCAGTGATAGGGCACTCGGCTTGACTCTCGCTCAGAGTGGTACAGCCCTTTAACCCCAACATTTGAAAGTCAGTAGCAGCCAGACAGGACTGAATGGAGAAATGTAAAAGTTCAGTTTGACCCTGTCTCAAACCACAGACCTTCTAATGACAAAATAAATCATCAATGAAATTAAACCAGAAAAATCAAGACAAATCAATAAAGGTTAGGATTGGTAAAAATAAATAAAATTAAATTTAAAAAATTAGAAGGTGTAGGGCTAGAGAGATGGCTCTGTAGGTAAGGGCACACTACCTACTCTTCCAGAGGAACCAGGTTAGATTTCTAATGCACCAGGCACACAGTGGTGTACAGGCATACACGGAGGCAAAAGACCCATACAAATAAAACAAAATATAATTTAGTTAACAAGAATTTAAAGTTGGGATTGGTGGCACATGCGCTGGCTCAGTGGTTAAGAGCACAAGGAACCTCACAACTGTCTTTAAGTCCAGTTCCAGGGGCTCTGACACCCTTACACAGACACACATGTAGCAAAACACCAATACACATCAAATAAAATTTAAAAAAAAAAAAAAAAAAAGCTGGGCAGTGGTGGTGCACACCTTCAATCCCAGCACTCGGGAGTCAGAGGCAGGCAGATCTGTAAGTTCAAGGCCAGTCTGGTCTACAGAGTGAGTTCCAGAACAGCCAAGGCTACACAGAGAAATCTTGTCTTGGGGAGTTTGGGGAGAAAGAAGAGGCTGAGGCAAGAGGATTCCAAGTCCTAGGTTGGCCTGGAATATAAAGTTTGTTCAATGTCTGCCTGAGTAATACAATGAAAAGTTATATCAACTCCCATTCCCTTGGAAAAAAAGGAAAGAAGGGCTGAAGAGATGGTTCAGTGGTTAAGAGCACTGACTGCTCTTCCAGAAGTCCTAAGTTCAATTCCCAGCAACCACATGGTGGCTCACAACCATCTGTAATGGGATCTGATGCCCTCTTCCGGTGTGTCTGAAGATAGCTACAGCGTATTCATACACATAAAATAAATAAATAAATTTTTAAAAAGAAGGAAAGAAAGAATTGAATGGAAAAATCAGTAAGAAAAAGACTATCTCTCAAACTTTAGTATGAGGAAATGTCCCTCCCACAGTTTTCGAAAGCAACCAAGCTCAGAGATAAGTTTTTCTGCATCAAGTCTGGCTTGAGACAGTCAGTCTCCCTAAACTGCTTCAAAGTCTGGTTATGATCAGAAACTGTGGCTTTCCACAACTAATACAAGCCAAGTTGCTGCCACTGCACTAACAGATCTTAGGAAATGCTGAATTGTGTCTTACTACAAAGTTTTTCAGAGGGAACCAGTCATCCTCTCTGCCCTCTTACAGGATATTGACTATAAGATAGGTCCTTGCTTCTAAAATGGAATTCTATGAAAGTGAATGCCTGGACAAACGGACAAGTCACTGCTTCTTTCACTTTTTCTGTAAATTCCAAATTGACACAGGCCTTCATTTATAATAGACGGTTCAAAAGTTAAGAGCACTAGCTATTCTTCCAGAAGCCCTAGAGTTTGTCTCCCAGCATCCACATAGCAGCTAACATCCTAGCTCCAGTTCCAGGGGATCCAATGCTCTCTTCTGGCCTCCTCGGGCATCTGGTACACAGGTGATGCAAACAAACACGCAGGCAAAACATGGACACATATAAGATTTTAAAAAGAAAGAAAGAAAAAGAGAGATACTAACACTTCAGAAAGTCCACAATGACCCTCTTTACAAAATCATTAAGAAATGAAATACATGAAACTAGAGATATCTGGCACCGAACAGTTTAAGTTTGGCTCTTCGGTACTACTAACTCTCTCAGGCCCTCAATTCTATACATAGTACACAAACTGCAAAATCCCATGGTTCCTGAAAACAACTCCATAGAGGAAAAAAACCAAAAAACCCATGACAGCAGCATTCTGTGGCTCAGGCTTCAGAAAGCCATTCCTGCCTGACTACCTTAAATACTTGTGGTTTCTATCTGGCAGCGTCTCTGAACTCAAACACATAAACTTTCACAGTTTAAGTCTACTCACTGAAACTGCACACCATTTTGGGAACAGGGAATTCAGGAGACCGTAACTGCATAATTAAGCTCTAACACAACTGAGCTTTTGATTCCATATCTACTTCTGAAAAACCTCTGGTGCTCTTAAGTTTTTTCATTCCTCCAGAACTGTCAGGCCAGAAACTAAAAAGTGCCAATGATGAAGTGGCAGCTTAACTTCCTTGCTACTGTCAGGACACAGGATATGGAAGCGGGGGACACAGCTCTGCTCTTCCCTCCTCTAGGTTTAGAATAGCCCTAGACCTCAAAGCAACAGCAGGACTCTGGCTCTGCAGAATCACTGTTCCACAGTACTTTCACTACAAAGCTCTTCCAACCTTGTACACTTCTCTGAGAATGGGTCATTTTGAGGGACAACAGCATCTCCTTTGGAGCTGGTTCAAAGTGGGTTGAAATGCATCCGCTGCAGAAAGGGGTAGAGGTACTGAGGCACCTACAGCAGGACTCTGTGACCTTGTGGAAATGCTGTTTACCCCTCTGTGGTAGTTCAAATGAGAATGCCCCCTGCAGGCTCCTGTTTGAACACTTGATCCCCACTGGTAGAATTATATGGGGACAATTAGGAAGTGTGGCCTTCTTGGAGGAGCTGTGTGACTGAGGGTGGGCTCTGGGGTTTTAAAAGACTCCCACCATTTCCTTCCTTCTTGTGAGTCCTGATGTGAGCTCTCTGACTGCTGTAGCTATGCCTTAGCTTCCTTATCATGGGCACTAGTCTTCTGAGACTGTAAGTCATTGCCTCCATCACGGTGATTTATCACAGCAGCAGACAAGTAACTAAGCAAACACAAAGGGAAGGAGAAGAGCTGTGGGAGGGAGACGCAGGGCATGTGGCCATACTGAGAGCACAGTTGGTTAGGTGAACAGAGACCACACCCACAACACAGGGCCCTAAATGCTCCCTGATGAGCAGAGAATTAAGTAGAATCACATTTTTCTCTACTGAGAATTTCCACCTTGGCTTTTTACAAAATAATTATAACTAAAACATTAACAAGAAACATGAATTAAAAAGAGAAAGGAAGTCTTATAATATTACTGGAGGTAGTTTTCTGAGCTCAGTGCTTTCTGAGGACTTCAGCATACATTAACACAGAAGGCAACTTACCGTCTCTCCCCATTGTGCTCAAATTTGATTCTGACGTCACTCTGCCAAAAGGAGTAACAAATAGGTTAGAGAGTTCTCTGAAACTTCCAATAAGTCACAAGATAACCTTTTAGGTATTGGGCAAACATTACCATTAATAAAACAGCTAATGGCTCCTGGTTCCAATTTCTCCACTCAAAAAGACCATTCTTTCCTTCAAACTTGAAAATTCTGCTTTAATCTTTTTTTTTTCCTTCAAAAATTTTTCATGCGATATTCTGAACATGTTTCCCCCTCCCCCAATTCCTCCTAGACCCTCCTCCACCATCCAACTTTTTGTTTTTATCTCACTCTTTCAAAAACAAACAGGACCACTATGGTGGTTTAAACCAGAATAGCTCCCATAGACTCCTCCTACGCTTGAATAACTGTTAGTAGGACTATTTAGGGATGGTTGCTTGAATA
>JADRCH010000091.1:5039188-5106370 GCA_019843965.1 Rhynchomys soricoides
AGGGATGGTTGCTTGAATAACTGTTAGTAGGACTATTTAGGGATGGTGAGGAGGTATGGCCTTGTTGAAGGAGGTCTATCACTTGGGGGTGGGTTTTGAGGTTTCAAATCGCCTTGTCAGGCCCAATCTCTCCCCTCCCCCTCTCCCTTCCTCTCTCTCTATGACTTCTGCCTTCTGCCTAAGGATGAGGATGTAACTCTCAGCAGCTCCAGCACGCCTGTCTGCTTTCCACCATTGATGATCATGCACTAACCCTCTGAAACTGTAAGCAAGCCCCCAATTAAATGCTTTCTTCATTAAAAAAAAAAATACATTTTGTTTTGTTTATTTTTCAAGATAGGGTTTCTCTGTATAGCCTTTGCTATCCTAAATCTCGATCTGTAGACCAGGATAACCTTGGACTCAGAGATCTGCCTTCCTCTACCTCCCAAGTGCTGGAATTAAAAAACATGTGCTATCACCACCCAGCAATTGCTTCTTGTAAGAGTTGCCTTGGTTACGTATGATGTCTTTTCACAGCAAAAGAACATTAAGACACCAACAAAACCACAAAACTAAAAATCAAAACAAACAAAAAAATGCCCAAACAAAATGAAACAAAACAAGCAAGAAAAGAGTTCATTTTGTGTTAGACAACTACCCCTGGGCATGGAGCCTGCCCTGGAGTGAGGTTGATATACCCAGTGGCACTCTATTAGAAAGAAATTGATTTCACTTTGCCAACAGGTATCAGTTGCAAACAACTTCTCCACTAGGGGTGGGACCCATGTCCACATCCCCCTCTCAGGGCTAAAGACCATTATTTTCTAATGTGTTATATTCTTTAAATTCTAATGTGTTACAATTCAATTCAAGGACAACAAAACCCACTCTTTAAGATTTCTTTTGTTATTTTTAGTTATGACTTTGTGTGCGTACCTGTATGTGGTACGTGCACATGAGTGTGGATATGTTTGGAGGCCAGGGACACTGGATCCTCCTGCAGCTGGAGTTATGGGTGGCTGTGAACTGCCTGATGTGGGTGCTGAGAATCGAAATCAGGTCCTCTGAAATAACAGCAAGTGCTCTCAACTGCTGAGCTATTTCTCCAGCTTCTAAACACTTTAACAAAATTCCTAAGTGGCCACTCCTGGTTGGTTGTTCTGCCCTGATACAACAGCTTTCTAGTCTTACACATTCACTATTTCTACAACTGACTCTGAATTTCTCTACCTATTGCTACCTGGCCATGATACCTTTACTTCTTGGGGCTGCAGAGACAGCTCAGTGATTAAGAACATGTATTGTTCCTGAAGACGACTAATGTTCAATTACCAGCACTCACAGGAGGTAGCTCACAACTGCTTATAACTCCAGCTCCAGGAGATGCCTCTAACTTCAGGCATATGCATGCATGCATACATACATACATACATATGTAAATAAATAAATAAAATAATAAAATACTATTCTTTTTTGGCTGATTCAGTTAAACAAAACAAGAAATCTTGCTGCATATCTTTCTAGTTACAGATAATGTAACATTGCTTATCATTTCTATGTCTCAGTGTTACAACTGCAGAATGGGGCTAAACATACCTTACAGAGTTGCTATGAGAACTAAATGAGATAATATTAGGAAAATATATGATATGAAGTAGACATGTAATGAATGGTTTTTGCTTCTACAGCTGCTGCTGTTAGTTCTATCACTGATTTCTCACAATCCTCCCAAGGTTACCCCAGTAAACTAGGAAACTAGACAATTAACCTTAGATATTGTTCCAACTTAATTTAATCAAAAGTGATTATCCAGGTAGCCTATAAATTTTGGAAAGGCAAGGACTGCTTATCTAGTTTCTGTACCCCTGTGCCAAAAAAAGGAATGGCATATTATATGTGTGTGGTTAGTAACATCTGCTGGATGGATAGATGGATGCAAGAACAAAACCAAGTGTAAATGCCAGAAATAAAAAGTAAACTGGGTGCGGTGGTATAGGCTTATATATTATATAATCCCAGTTAGTTGCAAATAACTTGAGGGAATCTGAAAATGACAGGAAAAGGAAAGGGATATCAGAGAAGAAAAAAACAGGCATAGTATTTTGAAAGTAATATTGTCAGAAAATCAGGAAATAACGATGAAAGAGAAAAACAGTTCACAATTAATGAAAATTATTCTGAAAAAGACAAATTAATAGACTGTAGCTGGGAAGAGAAGGGCTTTAGGCTAAAGATGAGGAACAGAAAGAGTGAAGCAGCACAGCAGAAAAGGAAGGGGTTGTTAGGAGGGAGTATGCATAAGGCTTCCTTTTCCCAGGTCCTAAAGCTAGGGCTCCTTGCCAATCCTTGAAATGGAGTACTGGTTCTAATACACACCCTAAAAATTACTGCCACTCTCAAAGAGATTTCATACACGTAAAAACTGACACTTTAAGATCATTATGTGTTTAGTTTTAATGTAAAATATTAATATTTCAAAAATTAGTGACTGAATGCAGATCTCTTTAATGCATGGCCTAAGACAGCAGGATTTTCATGCCTGTTCCTGCTTTCACTCTACTGTATGTAATAACCTATATCATGAAGCCTCTGGAAGATCCTACTATACATTCTTATGAGAACGAGGTAGGCAGGGCATAACATCACAATATTATTATGAAAACAGTCTTAACTCCATGCACTCCCAGTGTCTTTCAAAGGACCAAAAGAGAAAATCACTAAACTAGAATAAAAAAAGATGAGAGCCAGATAGATGATTCAGGGACAAGTGAGATGGTTCAGCTGATAATGATGCCTGCAGCCAAACCTGAGATTTATCCCAAGACCCAAATGGTGAAGAAGGAGAACCAACTCTCAAAAGTTGTCCTCTGATCTCAGTACACATAACCTGGCATACACATACAGAATAAACTACAATATAATTAAAATTTCTTTAAATTATGGCTTAGAGCATAGTAAAAGTACTCATTATTCAACTAGACCAACACTGTATTTAGATACACCTATAAAATCCTTCCCCAGACCCTTTAAGAACTGAAGGAGCTAACCTATTCCAGGGTGAGCCATCACTCAACCATTGTTCTACGTTAAATTAGTGCAAACGGGAACTGAACTTTTACTCCAAACCCCAGTCACTCCTACCAAAGTCTAAGCAAGCCCATGACTAGTAAAACAGTATATTAAAAAATGCCTTTTCTGATGCTATGATAGAACAGAACGCACAGACTTCAATGGAGATCATCCTATGCCCAGATAGACTAATCTGAGCTAATTCTCAAATCTGAGTTTCTCCTGTCAGCCACAAATAAGAAGAGTTCAGATAAAGACAACTATTGCTTAACTCCCTCACTAGTCTCCTCGACTTAGTTTAAACCTAGTCTCCTCTGACTTCTATGACTTGGTTCCATCCTAAAGAACTTAACAGCACTCTAACCAGGCCTGCTCTTTGTTGGTTCCTCTTTCATGGCCTCTCTTACCCCTCCCCCCAGCACGTGACCACCCAGGCTTTGGACCACTGGCTTTTTGCTCCTCTCAATACCTTCTCTTCAGTCAACTTCTAAACAGAGAATTCTCATATCCCTAGGCCCACCCAATCTAAGATGAAGCAAAGCTTCATCTGCTTGACATGTATTTGAAGCAGATATGCATTTGTTAAGAAGGCAGCACTGGAGACCAGAGAGAGAACCCAGATAGAGGCACTTATTGCCAAGTCCAAGGACCACTGGATTCACATGGTAGGAGAGGACCAACTCCTTCTGATCTCCACAGGTGTACAGACACAGGCACATAGACAGACAGGCAGATGGATGGATGGACAGACGGACGGACGGACACACACACACACACACATACACACGCAAAGGCACATTCTCTCTCTTTCTCTCTCTCTCCCCCCCTCCCTCCCTCTCCCTCTCTCCTCTTCTCTCTTATGCCCTCTCAATTAGAAGAAATAGCTACAGTAGCCACTTTTAGTCCCAGAACCCAGGAAGCAGAGGCAGAGGCAGGTGGATCTCTATGAGTTCAAGGCTAGACTGATCTACATAGTGAGTTCCAGGACTGCCAGGGTTACATAATGAGACTCTGTTTTTTAAAAAATATAAATTAATAATTAAGATAGTGTTAGGGACTGAAGAGATACCTTGGAAGCTAAAAGCACCTGTTGCTCTTGTAGAAGGTTGGGACTTGGTTCTTAACACCCACAAAGTGGCTCACAACTATCTATAACTCCAACTCCAGGGGATCTGATGTTCTCTTCTGACCTCCTTGGTCACCAGATATGTGCATATTACACATACATACATTTAGGCAAAATACTCAAACACATAAAAAACATTTAATGTCAGCACAGGAGTCAAACTACCTTCTTTAAGTTTTGATTCTACAGTTTCCTGGCTGTGCAACCTTGCTCTTGTCATTTAAACCTCTCTGTGACTCATTTCTCATTTGTAAAGTAAGACTGGTGATCGTACTTTACTGGATAGACTTTTCAAAAATTTAAATTATATAATCACATGAGATTCAAATGATATCTGGCATACAAATTCTCAATAAATGATTACAAAAACTCTACTATCTTTTAGCCAAAATACTTGAAAGCAAAATTGTCTGGACTGCACATTTAGGACTTAGAAAGGTATCATGATGCTTCTTCCTCACTGAGGGCAGCAGCTATGGAAGAACCTACAGCCAAGGCAGAATACTCTCAAGTTACTTCCAGAAGTTAGCTGTATGTGGCTCTGACCAAGAGCTGGGACAGAACTGAGTTCTATACTACTCTGGCAGCTGGGATGTCTCAAGGTAGTGCCTGCCCCACTCGACAGGAGTATAGCGATTATGGAGAAAAGCTATCCTCTCCCTCATACTGGATGCACCAGGTTAAGCCACAGAGATTCAAGCTTTGTTTAAACAGTAGATGGTTTGTTTTGTTGTCAAATGAGGTTCTACAAATAAAAAACCAAAAAACTGGTCGGGGGAAATGGCTCAGTGGGTAAGTGCACTACCTGCTCTTCCAGAGGACCTGGGTTTAATTCCCAGCAACCACACGGCGGCTCACAGCCATTATTATATCAGTCATCAGTCACACACGGTACATAGACACATGGGCAAAATACCATACACATAAAGATAAATAAAATTTAAGTAACAGCAATAGTACAGAATTTTTAGGTTTTTCAAAACTGCAGATAGGGAAGCTCCTGCCAGTACTCACTCTCTATACTACATCACGATACACAGCAAAGTCCAGCCATCATTTCTCTCTCAAATCCTCCCTCTCATTTTTCTCACCCCCAACCCTCATTTTTTTTTCCAAGACAAGGCCTCACTATATAGATCAGGCTGACATAAAACAGTAATCCTCCTGCCTCTCCTGAATGAATGTTGGGATTATAAGCATTGACCCATGTCCATCTTCCTTTTCTTCCTTCCCTCTTTCCCAGGAATTTCCCATTTCCCAGTACTGTGTGACTTCTGGGGTACACAAAACATGGCACATTTTGAGGGTGTGTATTTAAGAAGCTTGACTACAGACATATATTAAACTGGCTGGAGAGGTGCCACAGCTACTGAGAAAAAAAAAATCCAACACAAATACTCAGGCTCAGTAGGTAGAATGCCTGACTAGCATGCACAGGCTTTGGGTTGGATCTCCAGTACCATGAAAATGAGTGTGGTGGCACCTGTCTATATATAATCCTACCACTTTGGAGATGGAGGCAGGAGGATTATGGTTGTCCTCTGCTATGAAGTAATTCAAAGCAAGCCTGGGTTATATGAGGCCCTGTTTCAAAAAAAAAAAATAAAAACCAGCAGTGATGGTCTGAATGACAATGCCCCCCCTAAGAAGTGCCATTATTGGAGGTGTGGCCTTGTTGGAGGAAGTGTATGACTGGGGGAGAGGAGGCCTTTGAGGTTTCAAAAGCTCAAGCCAGGCCTAGTGGGTCAGAGTCTCTTCCTGCTGCCTTTGGATCCAGATGTAGAACTCTTAAGTTCCTCCTCCAGCACCATGTCTGCCTGCGTGCTGCCACACTTCCTGCCATGACGATAATGGACTAAACCTCTGAACTGTAAGCCAGCCCCAGTTAAATGTTTTCCTTTTTAAGAGTTGCCGTGGTCATGGTGTCTCTTCACAGCAATAAAACCCTAAGACATAAGCAAACAAAAAAATGCACAAAAGCAACAAACAACAAAGTATCATTCAGGTTCAGGCAAATCAAGTCCCCAGTCCAAAGGTAGAATTGACAGGGCAAGCCTCAAGGTTGATTCAAACCCAACAAGGACAATATAAAAAGCTGACAATAACACCAAACTTAAGCAGAAATTATTTCAAGTCTGCACATGGACTCCAAAAGCGCTCTAAGAATTAAACTCGGAGTTTATTAAGTGAACACTGTCAACTGTCCCTCAGTCATCCTGTCTTGTACCCATTATTCTAATTCTACACTGTCCCTTCTTCCTATAGTTGCTCTTTTAAACAAGCAAACAAACAAACAAAACCAGGGGTTAAGTGGAAATTTCTGGGTTTTTCTGAGAGTTAGTTAGGTTATAATGATGGGGCAGACAGGTGGAAGAATGTTTTGCTAAAGCAGACATGTGATGTTTAGAAAAAATATAAATATGACCTACAGACAGTGGAAGCTTGAGCATTGGTTCACTTTGCTCTACCTCTCTAGTCTTCGCTAAGTGCTCGCATGTATTTGTTCACCTTATATTGTGTTGATGATCTTCAATTGTGGTGGCTTCATAGAGAGAAACCCACCAAAGAACTTCTCGTGAGATCCCTGCAGCTTCTTGCCACTTCCGCAGACTCGGGCCCACTGGCGAGCCTCATGATTTCTTCTGGATTGAACTGCCCTTGCTGATTCATGTGTGGTGTCTGCCAAGTGGACCGGACTGTAGCTGCTGATTTGTGTTTGGTGTTTGCTAGTGAACTGAACTGAGAACAATAAAGATTGGAATCGCCCCAAAGAACTATTCCTTAACAGGTCTACTTCTCCCTTATCCTAATAACCTTTCTTTTCCACTACCTCTGGTGGGTGGTGGGCTGGAGGGGAGGTTGAACCCTTATTAAAGTAGGCTGTGAAAAATATATGCCTACATCAGGGTCTTACTATGTAGTCCTGGTTGGCCTGAAAGTCACAGATATCTGCCTCTCTAGTTCTGTAATTAAAGGCATATGCCATCACAGCAAACTATTTGCTGTGTATTTTTGGGTGGTTCCTTATACATTTGGAACTGGGGTCCTTTTTTTTTTTTTTTTTTGGAGACAGGGTTTCTCTGTGTAGCCCTGGCTGTCCTAGAACTCACTCTATAGACCAGGCTGGCCTCGAACTCAGAAATCCGCCTGCCTCTGCCTTCCAAGTGCTGGGATTAAAGGCATGTGTCACCATTACCCAGCTTTTTTTTTTTTTTTAAAAGAATTATTTATTTTTATGTATGAGTACACTGTAGCTGTCATCAGACACACCAGAAGAGGGCATCAGATCCCATTACAGATGGTTGTGAGCCACCATGTGGTTGCTGGGAATTGAACTCAGGACCTCTGGAAGAGCAGTCAGTGCTCTTAACCACTAAGCCATCTCTCTATCCGGAACTGGGGTCCTTTTGCCAAAGAGAGTAAATAAGTTAAATGAAAAGGGAAACAAAATTTTTTTTTTAAATTTATAAATGTGACGAGTTGAGCTGGAGAGATGGCTCAGCAGTTAAGAGCACTGACTGCTCTTCCAGAGGTCCTGAGTTCAATTCCCAGCAACCACATGGTGTCTCACAACCATCTGTAATGGGATCTGATGCCCTCTTCTGGTGTGTCTGAAGACAGTGTACTCCTATACATAAAATAAATCTCTTTTTAAAAAAAGTGACGAGTCATAAAAAATTCATGGAAGCACTTCTAGGCTCACAATGTGTCATATTTTCAAGCTGGCCAGCCCTCATCAGCAATCTCTGAAAAAGAAAAGGAATTCTGAAGAGTTATGAGTGGGTCTACCACAGGAACAGCCTACTTAGTGTGAATGATGCTTTTATTGACTCAGATGATGGGATGGGATGAGAGCCATACCCCAGCTGTGTGAATATGTGGCTTTGGCTGAGCTCAGAGTGCTTCTTTCTCTGTTCTAACTATTCCCCAGGCCTAGGCCTGGAAGCTTCTAGCCACCATACAATCTAATCTTCCAAGCTGACTGATTCAATCCAGCTTCTCTCAGCTTCTGACTGAATTTCTCTGCTTGGCATCATACTAACTTTGACAATATGTTCTAATCTTCTGGCCCCTTCTCATTCTCTGGTTCTGTCTTCACCTGTGTCTAGCATGTTCTCTCTGAAACCTGTCTGGGAGCAACTGCCATACACACCACACCACACCACACACCATCCTTATTTCTCTTTCTCCCCTTCTCCTTCTCTCTTTCTGCTCTTACGTAGCTTCTCTTTCGTGTGCTGTTCTCATGTGAGTTGGGCATATCCTATCTCTGATTCATTTCATCAAATCTTTCTCTAATTTGTCATTTTATCTGCCCCTCAATTAGACATCACTTTCAAACATGGTGGCTTCCTTCTACAAACTAACCTTACCTTCATTGTTAGGGATCAAAGGTATGTAATAAGGGCATGCCTACATTCCAGTCAGATCACAAAGACCTAGAAGTTCTTTGGATGTGAACCCTTGCCAGAGCAGCCATGTTACTGGATTAAAATTCTCCTATTGCTCTGTCTCTGGCCTGGTAAGGATAACCTCTCCTAGAATTCTCTAGTCTGAAACTGGAAACTAAGGCTCTGCCCTGCTTGTGCCTGCCACAAAGAAAGCAGCTTTCCCACCCAGACATATCCACCAGTGAGTACCTGAAGAATCAGATCCTGACCTTGGAATCTATACAAGCATAGTTAAGATTTAAGAAATAGAATTCATGGAAATAAGGATTATGTTTCTTCCTCCAATTTGATCTCCAGAAATTCAGTTAGATTCAGAATTTTGCAAAAGGCCATCAATTAGATAGTAATGACAAGCCATCAATTAGATAGTAATGACAAGCCATCAATTAGATAGTAATGACAAGCCATCAATTAGATAGTAATGACAAGCCATCAATTAGATAGTAATGACAAGCCAACAAAGGCAGCAAAACCTTAAGACTTTTAGTTCTACAACAACACGCACAGTTCTGGTTAGAAATCGAGTTTCCCTAAAGCTCAAATCCATAGTGCTAAAACAAGAAATTATATAATTACTACTTTACATTTATGTATTTTTTTAAAAAATACATACTCTGATCTTGTAAAGTTCTTAAGTAGAAACAATGCACACTAATTTAAATGGAAAAACTGAGGCTCACAAAAGCTATCTGAATTACATTCAGTACAATTTTTGTGACTAGAAATCAACAGGTCTGTTTATTTCCTGGCTCTACTCCAAATCTTTGTGCGAAAGCTCCACAAACTATAAAGTGTTGCTTACATATGTGTTTATAGTCACTGACATTGTTAACTGCTATCATAAAACTCTGTGTCAACAGCTGATTAACAAACAGCCTGTGACTTCAGGGTGGTGTATTTTTCACTACACTAAGCTGCCAACTCCACGAAGAACTAGCAACCATTAATAGTGACCTGTGAACTGATGAGTGCTAAAGAGATGCTGTGTAGCAAAGACTGTAAAAAGTCATGCACAGGATGTGCCATACATCCAAGATGTTCATCCAGTTCTTACTATGCTCTTGGCTTCCAGGGACCTAATGTACAGAAGGGAATTACAAAATAACCACAAACTTATCTCCTAACACTGTTTACAGCTGAGACCCCACTGCTCATGAATTCCCATAACTGCTTAGAATGCATATTTACACTCAAATGTATTTTCTCTTTCAATTGGTTAGGAAGCTTGTTTATTTAGGGAAGCGGATGTCTAAAGTCCTGCCAAGCAGATATTTGAATTAGGTTTTCTAGTTCTTCCAGGGCTCAGACCCAAAAAATTCTGTCAATGAACCCAGCTCTTTTGGCTTCTCTTGCTTTGCCAACTTGGTACTGCCATTCTCACACTGAAGGGCTATTTGCTTTTGCCAACACCATTACCCTTGAATAAACAAAACAATCTTCCCACCAGCCAACATACTTGATGACTTTTAGCTTCAACTCTGTGGTTTGAATCTTTATCCGAATTTAACATTTCTTAGTCCAATTTGGCATCTCAGCTATTTAAATTAGGTTTTTATTTTTCAACCCCTCTTTTCTTAAATACAGACCTCTGGCAGAAAACAAAATGGTAATGGAAAAACTATTTTACAGGCTAGAGAGATGGCTCAGCAGTTAAGAGCACTGGCTACTCTTTCAGAGGACCCAGGTTCAATTCCCAGCACCCACCTGGTGGCTCACAACCATGTGTACATCCACTTCCAGAGGATCCACCTCCTCTTCTAACACAATGTACACTAGGTATGCATGTGGTACATAGACACACGTGCAGGTAAAACACCAGTAAACATAATAAAAACAAACAAACAAAACTCCAAAACACTATATACTATCTCAAACCTAAGTTATCTATAACAAAAATAATAATAATAAATGATTCCCTGCACAAATTGTACAGATCTGTATTAACATATGAGTCACACTGTCAGGCCCTTCTCATTACACTAACCTATAAACACGTCTTCCCGCACGTCTCCCTATCTGTACCCCTATCTCACTCAATTTCTTTGAAATGCACTTGTTGTCTTCAAGATTTTGCTACTTTCCAGAAACATCTACATTTCCCAAAAGAAATCATTCTACAATCTTGAGTTAGTTTTAAAAGAAAAGTATCTTGATTTTTTTTATTGCCATTTTACCAAACATTAGCATAAAACCTTGAGTTTTCATCAAACACACACAACACTCCTTTGTGCTGGGAATTGAACCTCGCACAGGCTACCAACTGAGCTATCTCTGATCCTTCAGCTTAAATTTTTAAACAGCCATGGCAGTTCTTCTGACAAGAATACAGTATTAAAGATGATTCATTAATAAGCTTATCACAATGCAGAAACTAATAATCTATGTAGAAGGCAGGAATTCGCCAATGAATCTACACATTTCTAAGCATGAAATATCTGTCATCCTACCCCCACCCCCAGAAAAAGGGCCTTATATTGTTCAGAAAGTTGTTTTGTCCAATACAATAGCCACAAGCCACATATGGCTATTTAATTTAATTAAAATTAAAAAAATAGAAAATCCAGCTGCTCAACAGCTGCATGTGGTCAGTGGCTACCACATGGGATAACACAGAAATGAAACATTCCTGACCACACAGAACCTTTGGACAGCACTAACAGAGACTTTGGATAAGTAATACTATTGTGAGAAATGGTCCCCACAACACAAAATTTGAGTCACACTAACCAATGACCTCTTCCAGCACTAATGGCAAGTTTAAAAGCACATATCAGCTTTCACAGGTAATCTGGGTCCTCACCAAAACTTTCTTTTTACTCATTGGCCTCTGCACATGAGCTTGTGGCTATTGTGGGGCTGTTCAGAAGGGCTGAGCTGCTGTCGCTATGTTTTTTCTTTAAAAATAAAAAAAATCTGAGGTTAATAACCTGTATTCTCCACACAACAGAAAACTGTTCGGTATTATTCAGTAAATCGTGGAGCCAAAGAGCCAACCAGTCTTGTTAAGACTGCTTTCTAACAGATACTTAACCCATTCCACAACCTTCAGAGCCACTGACTTCTCTCTGCAGCAGCAGGTAGTTTTTTAAAGCAAGACTTTTAGGTAACAGCTTTTAAGCCCTAAGCAGGATTCCTAAGAAACTATCTGGGGCTATCTCTGGGCCTTTTCCTGGAGTGGTCCCTCAGGGCCTTCTCTTCACCCATTAACTGCTCTCCAGGCCAACAGTCCAGTTAGGGAAAGATCAGCGAACTGTAGCTGTGTTAGCAAACACAATCCACAGAGGAAGACAGGAAGGAAAGTGAGGTCATTAGACTCTAGCCATGGGGGAGGGGACTCACTTCTGGTAAAATGTTCCTTCCCAACATGGCTTTGAATACAAGTGAATTACAGCACAGGGGAAAGCACACAATTAGACAGATTAATGTATGAAAAGTATAAGAATGAGTCCTCCTTTGTTATTTCACTGAGTTCTGTAAGACAATCACAACAGCAGACACAGCTTTCTAAACTAATCTTTCTCACATGGAACAGAAACACTCCCCTAACCCCAGGGAACTAGAATTCCTAAGGCAGGAAATACTCTGGGAGGGTCTATCTAGCAGACCACAGATAAAACAAAATTCTAAAGTCTTATAATTTCTTTGTAACTCTGAACAATTGATAGATAAAGTTAAATGAAAAGAGGTAAGCTAATAGGAATACCGACAGGGAGAATGTCCTGGACAAAGTTTCATCTAGCATATATACTTAGATACTACAGCCATTACACAGAGCACTAGATGTCCATTAGACTTTGTGGGACCCTAGCCATCCACTCTTCTCTGAAGGCCACCTTACCCAGGAAACAGGATGATAAGTAATACTAGACATGAGATGATTTCAACATCACATAAATTTAAATGATAACCAAAATAGGAAATGCTTTCCTAAAGCACATGACTTTCAATAAAAAGAACTCCCAAATACCCAAGCCAATAATGAGAAATAACAATAATAAAGTCATTCAGCATTGCTTTAAAATGTTATGTGACATTTAATAAATGAATTACCTTGCCTAATTATATTTAACATAAACTAGTGTGAAAATTCATTATTTTTCCTCAGTATACAGACCTCCCAAGTTACAGATCATGAATCTGATCTGCCAAATAATCAGTAAAAGCAAAAGAATTACATGAATATAGACTTCATAATAAAGGAAAAATTATTCTTATTCTTTATTCTTCATAGATGAAATGCTATGCCAACTCCAGCTGTTGGACCCATACCTGGCTGCGACATATCATTAGCTATTGAACACAAGTATGAAAGGGACCAACAGCATTCAAGCCTAGTGTGAGAGTAGCCTTAGCTTCTCATATACTCACTTAAAAATCCTCCCCGATAAGTTAAGCTTTACCAGAGCCATACATACCTGCCTGTTTGGGTGACCCGTGTCCTTGTTCTTCATGGTCTCATATCCAGACACCCGGGGACGTCGGCTCATCTGGAGGGCCACCAGATCCTTCATGATCGAGTCTAATGCCTCTTGTTCATCTGCATTTAAAGAGAGCATGTGGGCTAAGATACTTCAATACAGACCAATAAAGCACTGTTTCCATAAATTATACGACGAATATTCCAGTTAGTAAAATGACAGACCCTAAACTAGATGTGGCAGCACATGCCTAAATGCCCACACTTCAGAGGCAGAGGATCACTGCATTGCAAGTATGCAGCCAGCCAGGGAATACAGCAAGATCAGTTGGTTTGGTTTTTTTTGTTGTTTTTGGTTTTTGGAGACAGGGTTTCTCTGTGTAGTCCTGGCTGTCCTGGAACTCACTCTGTAGACCAGGCTGGCCTCAAACTCAGAAATCCTCCTGCCTCTGCCTCCCAAGTGCTGGGATTAAAGGCATGCGCGACCATTGCCCGGCAAGATTTCAAAGTAACAAGACAGACACTGTAACTACAGTCACATTTTGGCTACTGAATGAAAATATAAATTCAGCAAGCTAATCAGGGGCAGGATTGGTCCCAGACCTAGCCAGCCTGCCTACCTGCCTTCCTTCCTTCCTTTTTTTTAACGCAGGGGCTCACTATGTATGTAGCTCAGGCTAACCTAGAACATGACATCCTCCTGTCTTAGCAGCCTAAGTGGGAAATTTTTACAGGATTGGCTACCGTACCCAGCCAGACTTACTCTTAAAGTGCTATGTATGAAAAAGGACATCTTAAAAAACCTCAGGTAGCTGCTTTGAACACAGTTGTTTTACATGCCTGTTTTAAATGCTGTTAATTACAAATTTTACAGGCAGGTCGGCTTCTGATAGGGAGGTCAAATGGTAGCTCTCCTGGCTAGAGCAATTTGTCACCTTCAACTCACTGGCTTTACTTTAATCCCTTTCTCTTGAAACACTGTGGAATATTAGAGTTCTCACCCTCTGAAGACAAACTGTTCAAAACCCAGAACACAAACCAGCCCAATCTCAAGCTTTAAAATTCTCCCAGAGATCTTTGCCCATTCCAATAACATTTAAAGGTTGAAAATAAGTGTATCCGTTGATCTGGAAGATGAGGGTAAATTGTCACACTCCCCAAATGACTCACTTGGGAATTTAGGGCACACCTTTTAAAAAAGCAAGTTAAAAACAAACAAACAAAAAACCTTCCACCCAAAGAGAGTAAAGAGGGTGCCCATCTTCTGCCCTCTATTCTTGTCCCTTATAATATTAACACTCCACAGGAAGGAAAACACATTATGATCCTGGTCTCTTCTCCAACTCCTCTTGCCTTTTACCTCTTTCTAGAATACCTCTGAAGAGACACAGGAAAGACATAGAAAAGACATAGAGAAAGATACCTATAAAGATATTTTTGACTGTTTAGAAAAGCAAAATTAAATTAAAGAAAAAGGAGTAGTTTCTCATATAATTCCACTTTAAATTATATGCAAAATTAGTCCAGTCCAGTGGCCCATGCTCTTTAACCCAAGTAACTGAAGAGACTGAAGCAGGAGGTTCATAACTTAAGAGACCAACCTGGACAACACAGCAAGACCCTGTCTTAAAAACAAAACAAAACAAAAAAAGAAAAAAAAAAAAAGGAAGGAGAAGATTTATTACACATATAATTTTAATACTCAAAAGATTAGAAACCTTCAATAAAATAACAAATGAGGAAGTAGGTTCTTCATCAACTTATATTTTTTCTAGCAATTTTTCTATTGGCTCTTTAAAGAAAGAGAATATGATGTAGGAAAAGTAGCTCAGCTGGGACAGCTATTCACCATCAGTGTCCTCTCTGCCCTCCTCCAGAAGCAAGTCAAGCAAGAGATGCACAGACATACATGAAAGCAAAACACTGAAGTGGAAACTTCTAGTCTCTTTGGAAAGCCAGTTATACCAAATAATGTTTTGCTGGGGCACACAGGTGAGAGGATGGGTGGGGGACTAAAGGAGAGGCTAAACCCTTAATGAAGTAGGGTGAGAAAAATTTATGCTTACAAAACACTGATACACATAAAATAAAATAAAAACAAAACAAAACAAAAACAGAGGCTGGTGTATACATGTGCAAGGCCCTGGATTCAATCCCTAGCCCCCCCCCCCCACACACACACCCTAAAGCATAATATCTAAACGGGCTTAAATGTGACAGACACGTAAATTGCCTTATATTTTAAAATGTAATATATAACTGTACTAACTATAACAATTAATCAAGGAAAATATAAGATAATAAGATTAGTATTAGATAAATGTCTGAGAGGCATCCAGTAAAAATATTAAGAGCTTAATACATGTATGGAGATTCAGGAGGATTGGGTTTCTGGGAGCATGGGGGGGGGGGGAGATAATTTTGGTTCACTTTAGAGACAGTGTAACCCTGAGTGGACTGGAACTTGCTATGTAGACCAGGCTGGCCTCACAGATGTCCACTTGTCTCCATATCCCATGTCCAGCATACATGAAGTTTTTAGTATCAATGTTACCATTGGAAGTATTAAGAATTTCAGTGTTAAGTATTCAGTGGGAGAAAGTATTTCAGTACTTGCCCAAAATGTAGAAGGTCCTGCTTTCAATCTCTAGGAGAGAGGGAAAGGAAATATTAGAACTGCTATTATAAGGGCTGATTTATCAAGTTGACAAATTTTTCTTCCAGTAACCAACTCTCAGTGTTATTTGGTGCTCCTAGAACTAACAAGATACTAGGAGAGTGGTTTGACATTCTTGCCTGAAATCTAGGACAGCTGGTATAAGTGTGGCAGGGATTTTATGAGTTGAATTTTATGAGGACAAACATAAAACTAGAAGCTGTGACGTTTTTAAATGATGCTTCCAACTACAGACATAGATGAAGACAAGATGAACAGATTGGCTCTTTTAGGCATTGCTTCCTAGACTGAGATTTTTAACTCAATTATCAGCATTCCCTCAGCATAGAATCCCATAAGAGCAATTTTTAAAAACAAGAGCTTTCGGGGTCTGGAGAGATGGCTCAGTAGTTAAGAGCACTGACTACTCTTCCTGAGGTCCTGAGTTCAAATCCCAGCAACCACATGGTGGCTCACAACCATCTGTAATGGGATCTGATGCCCTCTTCTGATGTGTCAGCAACAGTGTACTCCTATAAATAAAATGAATAAATCTTTAAAAAAAAAAAAAAAACAAAAAAAAACCCAAGAGCTTTCTTAGAAGGCAGCAGTCAAGAATATGAACCTTTAGTCAGAAACATCTGAGTTTAAGGAGTCCCTAAATCATGTATTTTCCCTAAATCTCAATTTCTTCATTTGCAAAATGGAGGTAATAAAGCATCATTTTAGAGAATTACTGAGATAAACAGAGAGATGTGAAGATAGAAGAAAACTTACAAATTACTTTTCATGGTACTTAGTAATGCTTTAAAAACGCTGGCTGTTATTGTCATCAATATAAAAAGGTCAGTGGAAAAAGACAGGAAGGCCTATTTAATCTACCATAGGCTTTAATTTATTCCTGAATTTTTATTAATGATTAACAATAACCATTTGCTCAATATTTATCATGCATTATACATTAAAAAGCTTTTTTAAAAGGATTTATGTATTTTAGTGCATGCATGTCTGCCTGGTGCCCATAGAGGCAAGAATGAGGCAGTGGGTCCCCTAAAACTGGAGTGACAGGTGGTTCTAAGCCAACATGTAGGTACTGGGAACTGAATGCAAGTCCTTTGCAAGAGCAGACAGTGCTCTTAACTGCTGAGTCATCTCTCTAGTCCCACTTTAGAACATTTAAAGAGCAACCAGGAATGGTGAAGCCCAACTTTAATCCCAGCATTTGGGAGACAGAGGCAGCAAATCTCTGAGTTTGAGGCTAGCCAGATCTAGTGAGCTCCAGGGCAGCTAAAACTAAATAGTGAGACCCTTGTCTTATGAAAAGCAAAAAATAGAAAAATTTAAAAGCTACTTCAGAATATATAACTCTTGGGGTAAAAGCATAAACAAGCTGGGAGTGGTTGCACATGCCTTTAATCCTAGCAATGGGAGGCAAGGGAAGGGTAGACCTCTTGAGTTTGTGAGGCTAGTCTGGTCTCCATAAATAGTTCTAGGCCAGTCAAGACTACATAGTGAGACCTTGTCTCAAAAACAAATAAATTAAATTTTAAAAAGAATAAAAATGCAAATACAACATAATTTTAAAAAGTAGAAGTAGATTGAAGAGACAGGCATAGAGTGACACACACCTGTAATCCCAGCACTTAGGTGGCTTAAGGCAGTTGTATCACAAGTATGAGGCCAGCCTGGGCTATATAGTGAGACTCTGTCTCAAAATAAACACACACACACAGCTAAACCAGGTATGATGGCATATGCCTCCAAATTCAGCCGTAAGAAGTCTGAAGCAGGAGAATCACAAATGTATGAAAATATTTTTAAGTTGTGAGTAGCAAGAATCTGTATATAGATGGTTTAATATAATCATTAGCAGAATAAATAGTAATTAACAGAATAAAGATTCTTTCAGAACAACAAGCTATCTCAGCTATGCCGGAAAGCTCACAAAGTGAGCAGAAGAAAAAAGTAAAGAAAGAATTATCAAATAAGGGATAAAAGAGGAATAAAGAGAATCAGAGTTTGATCAATATGCTACCAGGAACACACAGACACACACACACACACACACAGGAATAAAATACTAGAAATTTTAAAATTAGGGTCATTTATTGTGGCATGTCTACAATACAATTTTGAGAGGTAGAAACAGGAGTTCAAAGATATTCTTAGCTATATGGAGAGATCCAGGGCAGCTATGAATAAATGAGAATGTGTTTCAGACAAACAAACAAACAAACAAACAAACATGGGGTTGGAAATGCTAACTGGGTGAAGGTACTTGCTGCCAGACTGACCACTTGAGTTGGATCTCTAAGAACCACACAGAGGAAGGTGAGAGTCAACTGCCAGAAGCTGTTCTCTAAACCTCTACATACAGGCCACCATGGCACAGGTGTTCTGCTCCCCACAAAAACGCACACAAAATAAATACATGTTATTTATTTATAAAGAAATTTAGTAATCTAGGAAGGGTATGATGTGTATTCACAGAAAACAAGAAACCTATGAAATAAGGATCAGAGAGATCAGGCTATAAAATGGAAGCACAGGCTGGCAAGAGGGCTCAGCAGAGAAAGGTGCTTTGCCATCAAGCCTGACAAACTGAGTTTGATTCCTGAAACCCACATGGTGGTAGGAAAGAAGTGATCCCCATACAAATAATCCTCTGACCTCCACACATACACTGTGGCACACATGAGCATGTACCCGGTGCACACCCAAAAGAGGGGAGGGGAGTGGAGGGAAACAGGGGCCTAAGAAATCATAAGCAAGCAGATACCTTGTACTTTTTCTTCTCTTATTTCTGACTTATGGTGTGGAGCAATATACCCTCCTTTCTAGCTCCAGTAGGAAGTGACTTTTCCACACTGAACTTTATCTGAAAGGTTTTTAAGGTACTTCCTTTTTATGAATTTTCTTGGTTAACCCAGAAGTTCCAGGAAGCACTGTGTCTTGTAATAAACATTGTCATCCTACAAGACATCTACTTACTATGCCACACAATCTCTTCTCCACATTTACAAATCCCCAAAGTAATATTTTGTTGGTCGCAGATTTGTAAGACAGGGTCTCTCTATGTAGCCCTGGCTGTCCTAGAACTCGCTATTTAGACCAGGTTTACCTCAAACTCCGAGTTCCACCTGCCTTTCTCCCAAGTGCTGGAATTTAAAAAGGCGTGTTCTACCACACCCAGTCTAAAGTAATATTTTAATCTTTGTCTTCACTTAACTAATGATGTTATTTCTTCATCTTGCCAAAGCTCTGTCTTAGCTCTGCCAGGTCATCTGATCATACTGCTCAAGAGTCTGTGCTTCAGAGTCTCTGAGTCAGAGTCTACTTTCTCGTCATGACATTTCATATATTTCCACTGCCTCTACGCTGACCAGACAAAAAATTTTTCCATTATATTTTTATTGATTGTTTGAGAATTTCACATCATGTACCCCATCACACTTACTTCCCAGTCCTGGCTGCCTCACTGGCAAAAATAATTTACAGTAAGTATGCACAACCAAACCCCATCTTCAATAGAAAAAAATTTTGTTCCTTCAAGAACAAGGGTGAGGGACTAGGGCAACGGCTCAGTCTGTAAAAGTTCTTGTCATGCAAGCCTGATGCTTAGATCCACAGTGAAAGAAAAGAACTGACTTACAAAAACTGTCCTTTGACCTCCATATGTTGGTGCGCGCACACACACACACACTCACACTTAAAAAAAAAACCTGTTTCAGCCAAGCACACTGCATACCTGTTGATCTCAGCACATAGGAAATGGCGGCAGGAGAATCAAGAGTTCATAGGCAAGTTTAGTTTGAGGCCAATGTGGGTCACATGAGACCCAGTTTCAAAACAAAAAACAAAAAAAACAAGACAATGGTTGAAGCCAAGAGTGGTAACTCACACATGTAATCCTACCAACTAGGAAGCAGAAGCAGGCAGATCTCTGAATTCCAGGCTAGGCTGGTCTACAGAGTGAGTTGCAGGCCAGCCAGAATTATAGGTTGAGATCCTGTCTCAACTCCTCCTCAAAATGTTAAAGATAATGAAAAATTTTAAAAGAACAGTATTTGATTTTTTTTTTAATTTAAAAGTTAAATACTAATATGTATTGTTCTATTACTAGGAGATATATCAATCTACCAAAATTAACTAATTAAAATTTTTAAATGCATATCACAAAGTAAAGCACTGCTTTCTAGTAAGAATCAATAGAATCACCATTTTATATCATTTGTGTGTATGCATTTTCAAGTCATGTGCATGTGCCTGTGGAAGCCAAAGATTGATATCAGGTATCTTCCTGTACATCTCTCCAAATTTTGGGGAACATGATCTCTCACTGAACCTGAAACTCATCTAGGTTGGCTGGCCAGCAGGCACCAGGAAACCTCTTGTAGGCCTGCCCAGGCACAAGTCACCACATAGGTAATAGGGATTTAAACTCCGGTCTTCACAATTGTATAGCAAGCACCTTGCTAAGCTACCTGCCAGCCCCTCGTTGTTATATTTTAATACTGGAGAAACTAACTTAAAAGACAAGAGACTATATTACATTACATGTGTGTTTTGTGTATGTGTCCCAACTCTTATAATAAAGAATGGTCTCTTCTTACGAACAATTACACACCATCATTTTTTGTTTTTCTTCATTAGTTTATCCTTAATCTTGTGTGTGTGTTTGTGGGTGTGCACATGAATGTATCTGTGGAGGACTGCACCTGTGCATATACACATGGGGAGAGCAGAGCAAGACTTCAGATGTCTTTTGTGCTCTCCACTTTTCTGCCTTAACTCTCACTGAACTGGAAGTACACCATTTTAGCTAGGCTGGTTAGCCAAGCAGGGAGCTCTCAAGATCTACCTGCCTTCTCCCCCAATGCTGGGGTTACAGGTTAAATACATTCCTAGCTTTTAATGTGGAGGCTAGAGATTCAAACTCAGGTCCTCATGCGTGCAGGGCAAGCACTCTTATTCACTAAACTATCTTTCCTACCCCCAACTATGATTTTAAAAAATAATCAAAACTCAGGGCTGGAGAGATGGCTTAGCAGTTAAGAGCTCTGGCTGTTCTTCAAGAGGATAGAGGCTCAATTCCCAGCACCTACATGGCAGCTCACAACTGTATGTTACTCTAGTTCTATAGGACCTGACATCCCCTTCCAGACTGTGAGCACCAGGCACACATGTGGTACACACACACATACACACACACACACACACACACACACACACACACTCGTACACTTGCAGGTAAAACGCATTACACATTAAAAGAAATAATTTAAAACTACATCAAAATTCTACACATGAAACTTGTATGGATGTCCTGAGACTGTCTCAAAAACAAGTATCAGGAGCGGGAGAGGGAGGTCATCCAGAGGTAAGAGTTTGTCCTGCTTTTCTAAAAGACCTGTGCTCAGCTCCTAGCACCCTCACCCTCATCAGGCTGCTCACAACTTCCCGAAACTCCAGCTTCAGTACATCTCTCTGTTGACATTCACACAAACACATACACATAAATAAAAATAAATATTAAAAAAAAAGAAAATCAAAATCTACTCATGATATACAGGCATGTTAATTTATTAAACTGTGATTCAAGATTCTCTCAAAACAGTTGTTAATCATGCTGAGCTTATTACAAGGATGTTTTAGACAAATTGAGACTGTTTTTAGGTACTTCCAAAAGCCTTGGAACCATAGAAGCTCAGACCTAGTTCTATAAGTTATAATGATTACAACTCAAACCAAGTTGTCAGCCCAGAACCAACCATCTTTAATCTTGTATTCAGTTCCCTGGATCCCTATAATATTTTCAAGTTCTTACCCATTTTTAATATATTCCCCTAAGCTTCAAGCTATATTTAGAAAAAGAACAAATAAACACTAGTAAAGAAGTCCCAGGAACTATTAACAGCATGACTATAATTATTGGAAGAAACTCTAGTATATACAAGAAAAAAAATTTCAATAGTCACACAGTTTCAAAGACAAAAACACTAAACAAAGATTTCCCACTTTACAAGGATAAGTTGTAGTTTCCACTAGACTTTTGCTGAGGCTAACAGACAATATAAAATCTGACCTGTTTTTACTAACAAGTTGTCAAACAGGCTTGAGTCTGGAGCATAGAACAGCTCAGGAAAATATGACTGAATCAAAGTACCTGCAGAGCAGAGATGTGAATTAGTTTTAGTCCTTTAGTCACTGATCTGGAGTTTAAATGTAATGAAAATATTAAGGAACTGGATTCTTTTTTATTAAATGTGTGAGTTTGTTTATTTATTAGGTTCTGGGGAAGCAGGAATTACAATAAATTTAAGGACAGCCTGGTCTACATAGCAAGTTCCAAGGTAGCTAGGGCTAACCACACAGGGAGACTCTATCTCAGAACAACAATAGGAAAAAAAAAAGAAAGAATGAGCTAGAGAGATAGCTTAGCAGTTAAGAGAACAGGCTGCTCTTCCAGACAACATGGGTTCAATTCCTAGCACACACATGGTAGCTCAAAACTGTCTCTAGCTCACACCCTCACACAGACACACATGCAGGCAAAACACCAATGCAGATGAAATAAAAATAATTTTTTTTTTAAATGTGAGAGAAAGAGAGAGAATAGAAAAAATAGTCAAGAGAATGCTAGGGATTAGCTCAATGACAAAGTGCTTGCCTAGCATTCATAAGGCTTAGGTTTGATGCCCAGCACTGGAAACAAAAATACATTTAAAAAGTGACATGGGTTCAAATAAAAAGCTACCATGTCCCTGTTCTTTTTCCTTTGGACCTTACCCACACAGTTTCTTTCCTCCCAACATGGTTTCTCCACATATTCATACACTGGCTAAAAACCTCTTCAAATTTGAAAACAGGCCCTCATCTATTTTCATACTAGATAATGAGATGTTGCCTTCACTATTGAATACTCATACACTGGTTTTACAATCAAAGTGTCACATGTGAGGTCTGTACGTTCTTAAGGATCTCACACTCCCCTTTGGAACTTAAGGCTCACGCACCAGACAAGTAGGGAAACTTTTTAGACTATTACAATATAGGTCCATAATTCAAAGACTTAGCTTAAATTCTGTAGCAGTAGATAAATGTGGGAAAACTGGGGAGGAGAAAAAGAATTCTGTTTCCCATTAATATATAAAGAAACATGTGCCCCATATAATAAGCATTCCATAAACATTTATTGGAATATATTGTATTATAAATATAAATAAATATTGAAATGTGAGTCCTTACTAGGTTCCTTCTGTGTTTCTCTCAAATAGACGAGACCTCTGTAGAAAAAAAATGAAATACAGCATAGAAAGGGAACAGAAAACCCAGCAAATGAACAAATCCTTCCCATACTGTATGAGGGGCAGCGTGAAAAAGAACAAAGCAATTAATTTAAAGCCAGAGTAAGGAACTCTACCATAATCGAATATCTGGCCAATGTGCTACTACACCCACTAAAGCTCCTATAAAAAGACTTGACCTTGCTATAGGGCAAAATAAACATTAACATTCTATCTTCATAAGAAGCACTCACACAAGCAATGAGTACTTCTGCAAAGGAGACTTTCACTAAATTTTACTCCTTACTAAATATTTTTGCAAAACCCGATTGAGACCAGGAACAAGAGCATCAGAATACCTGCCCCAACTGGGGAAGCAAAATATATTTAAAGTGTCACATGTTCCTTAGCTAAGTTCAAGTCTTTCGGTAAAGTACCAAAATTATACGAAATATATATAATTCAGCTCAAATACTGTGTAGAAGACATTAAAAAATTCTTCTTAGATTACATCTTCACAGCAGAATTACAAATACTGACAAAAAGGAAATGATTTCATAGTGATTCTTTTATGTAGCCAATGCCTCTTTCAAAAGTTACATAGTTTCGGAGACAGCACAGGATAAAAATAAGAGCCGGATTTTTCCAAAAGCGGGGTTTGAGTTATAACCCACAGCGTTTAAGGATTCTTAACTTCCAGTAATCTGCGAGGAGCGCAGCTCGAATTTCTCAAGCCTGCTGTTGCTAACAGGGATCCGCGTCGAAGAGCGTCGCAGTGGATCCCCCACATACCCTCCCCCCTGCGCAGGGGAGCGCACGGAGCACTAGAGCAAAGCCCCGGGAACTCACAGGCCAGCCTGTATGAGCAAAGGGAAGGAAATGACACAGGCAGGAAAAAAAAAAAAAAGGCAAATCAAGGAAAAGACACAACAGCAGCTGGGCCTGCACCAGGCTCCAGCCCCGGCCCCACACTGAGCTCCGGCTCCCCCACCCTCAAGCTCGCGCGCCAGCTCGCTGGGGACCGGAGTGGGCGGCCCGACGGAGCACGGGCCTCGGTCCCGCAGACCCCTCCCCGGGATGCGCCGGCCGCATGCCCAGAAAGAGAACTGCCGAGTGGGTTTGGCCCGTAGGGCAACCCCCCGCGCCGCGAAGAGGCGAGAGGTCCGCGGTCCTCAGCCCCGGGCCCGGCGAACTGTCCATGCCTGTCTGTCAGGCGGCGGCCCAGGGTCCTCCTCCCCTCAGCCCGGGGCGGGGCGGGGCGTCGCGAAGCAGCGCGGGCACAGGCCGGGGCGGTGGCGGTACTCACCCATGGTGGCGATGGCGGCGGCGGCGGCTACAGCCCAGAAGTGTCACCTCCGCAGACGGGGCTGCATGCCGGGGGAGCAGGCGGCGGGGACGGCAGCGGGCCTGGCTCCGCTCAGGGGCCGTGGGCTGCGCTTGGGGCCCCCGCCGCCTCCCCAGGCTCCGGCTCCGGCCGCGGCCGGGCGCTGTGGCATGAGCAGGGTGGCCCGCTACATCCCCGGCGCTCCTAGGCTCGGCCCAACCCGGCCTCGGCGGCGCCACTCGGCCGGCCCGCCCGCCAGTCCTGAAGTCCAGAAGTCGCTCCAACCGGCCACTGTTCTCCACCTCAGGAACGCTCCGAAAAACAAACCGCTGGGCGCGCAGCAAGACTTCCAGTCTGTCACTCATGCCAGCATCTACCAATCGCATGCAGGTGCTCGACCTTGGCACTACCCCCATTCTCATCCCAGCCAATAACCAAGAGGAAGTCAGATACTCCCGCCCCTCCTCCCCGCTCTCTCCCAACGCCCTCACTCTCATCCGCCAGCTAATCACGACGGACCAATCCCGCCTACTCTCACAGGATGCCAATGGGCGAAGTCAAGGCGATTTCCGAGGGCTGTCTAGAGGCTGCCAATCACCGAGACAGCGCCCGTCCTCTCGCGCCTAGCCAATCACAGAGAGAGCGCAGAGCACCCGCCGCAGAGCATCGCTAGCTGGCGCTCTCTGCCTCTCTGGATAAGGTGTGGGCTGCTCCAATCACAGCTCCGGCTTGAGGCTCCGCCCACAACCCTCTACTCAGTTGCGGAACTCTCGGCGGGCGCGCGGGCTGGCGCCGTTCCCCTCAGCGGCTACCCTGGGCTGGCGCCTTGTAAAGGCGTCTTCTGTAGAGGCCCTCAGAAAACGACAACCTTCGGCCCTATCGTTGTCGGTTGTCGGCGACCTCGAGGTGCTGAAGTATCTGGCGCGGGATGGGCGGGGAAGATTTGGCTCGGTGCTTCCCAGGCCACTTGAGCTGTTCGATCCCCTGAGTAGTTCACGGGCTCTACGTGCTGGTTTTACAGGCGAGGGGGGGGGGGGGGGGGGGGGCGGTCTCGTTACTTCTCTCATTCCCCTAGGTCTCAGACCTCCGAGGCCACACCTGATTCCTCCGTCTCCAAAGTGCTGGAATGTGGGTCCCCCAAATTCTGGGTTCGGCTAGAGTTGCTTTTGGAAGTATAAAAGCGAGACACGTTTTTAAAATAAAACTTAAAAGTACAGGAAACTAGATAGAAAATCCCTACCTCAGAGATAGTTTTATCTATTTCCTACCTAAATTTGCAACGTTTGACAAAAAATAACTTCATATTGTTTTGTGGTGTGCTTACACTTTTGTGTTTCCTGTGCCACAAAATATTGTCTCAAAGCAATTGTACTGGCTGTGTGATCTTTCAAAAGAACATTGTGATTAATTCTTCAATCTCCATTGTTTTCAACAATTTATACACCCAGTCTTTACATTCCAACTCTACCGCAATTAGTGTGGGCTCCCTTTCTATAGAGACTGTTCCAATGACATATTTCAGATTCCAGAAAAATCTTCAGATGCCATTTTCAGTTGTCATTTAGAAACACCTTAGGGGGTGGCTTTGGAGTGTCAGATCTCTTAAGGAATGTCTTACACAACCCTTTTTCTTCATCCCCACCCTCAACCCCATACTATTTAATTAACACTCTTGTCCTATTTTTATTTTTTCATTTTTTGATGGTGTGTGTGTGTGGGTGTGTGTGTGTGTATTGATGGTGGTGATGGAGGTCTTTGTTGTTGTTTGAGACAAAGTCTCTCTAACCTAGGCTGTCCTGAAACTTCTTTGTAGTCTGGTCTGAAACTCAACAGATCTACCTGCCTCTGCACGTGTGTGCGTGCTTGCGTGCCACACACACACATACACACACACACACACACACGTATGCTGGGATTAAAAGGCTGTGTCACTGTACCCAACTCACTTTTCTTGAAGCTCTCAAGTCTCACATTCTCACTTGATTAAGTCCCTGATTTTCTGAAGTACCTGAAAATAGAATAATCTTTTTTTCTGGTGAGGAAAAATAGAGAAAAACACCAGCCATTTACTAGATGCCAGGCATGTAATCTTACTTGTCCTCTCCAATGACTGAGCTAAGTAAGCTTCTTCCTTCTACCTTTCCTTCAGATGCCTTCTTTGTGAATTCCATTTCCACTGTTTGTCCCTCAGTTGCTAAAGTCAAATATTTCCATGCTGCAGTTACCCTGTGTGCCGAGGATTCCAGCTCAGGCAGGTCTTTGTTCTAAGCTCCAGAGGCACCACTCCTGAGCATTCCATAGGCACCTCCAATTCTACAGGTCTAAACTGAACTCATCACTTTCCTCCACTGTTCACGTTCCTCTGTTCATCGTCAGTTCCCCAAGGAAGACACCGAGTTATTGGTGAACTCTTACTCTTCATTTTCCTCCAACCACCAATCTTACCCAAGTCTCTGCTTCTCTTTCACCCTAGCTCCACTAGCCCAGTTCAAACCATCAAAATCTCTTACTTCATTTACTTAAAGTGTATTCACACCACAGACTGACTTTCTATCAGACACATGATCCTAGACAACCCTATTTACAAATATTATAACCCATCAGTTTTAAGATGAATCAGATAGGGGCTAGATAGCTAGCTCAGCAGTGAAGAGTGCTTGCTGCTCTTGCAGAGAGCCCAGGTTCAGTTACCAGCACCCACGCTGGTCAGCTCACAACTGCCTGTAACTCCAGCTCCAGGGGATGGGATCTCAACTCCACAGCCACCATGCATGCATGTTGTCATACACAGAGATAAATTGGCACACACATGTACCAATACTTTTTAAAAAAGAATTAAATGTGGATGAGGTTAACAAAGTCCCTCCAGGATCCAGCATCTCTTTCTCTCAAGCTATCTTTCACATCCCACTCCCACTGTTCCCACCCCAAGTCCATGCTGCAGCCACACTGGGAATTCAAGTCAATCTCAACTTCTCAGTCTATCCCCCTGTGATGGTTTGTCTATGCTCGGTCCAGTGTGTGGCACTATTAGGTGTGGCCTTGTTGGAGTAGGTGTGTTACTGTGGGTGTGGACTTTATGACCCTCACCCTAGCTGCCTGGAAACTAGTATTCTGCTAGCAGCTTTTAGATGAAGATGGAGAACTCTCTGCTCCTCCTGTACCCTGCCTGCCTGGATGCTGCTAGGCTCCCATCTTGATGATAATGGACTAAACGTCAGAACCTGTAAGCCAGCCCCGATTAAATGTCCTTATGAGAGTTGCCTTGGTCATGGTGTCTGTTCACAGCAGTAAAACCCAAACTAAGACACCCCCTCCTCCTTGTCTCCCTCCCCACCCAGTCCTATGTGTACTATGTTCCCTGTAGTGAATGTTCTCCATTTCTGCTCCCAGTCTCATTCCTTCTGAGAATTAAGTCCTCTTAGTTCTCCACCACTCCCTCTCAAGCTGGGCTAAGGAAGGTCCTTTGCTATGCTCCAAGAGCACTTATTCTGCTCTGATGTAAGTGCACTTTGTAAAATAAGCAGAGAAACAGAAGCTGTCAAGAAGGGGATGTAGCTCAGTGGTAAAGGGCTCACCTAGAATATGCAAGAACCTGGGTTTGCTCCCTTAGCACTAGGGGTGGGACAACAAGTGAGCAAGAAAGAAGCTGTCCTTCAAATTGGCAAGCCAACCATCTTTAACAGTACATTTGAAATGTCTGCTGGGTGTGGTGGAGCACACGTGCCTATAATCCTACTACTCAGGAAGCAAGGGCACGAAGATTGCCTCAAGCTGAAAGCCAGCCCCTGGACTATATCACAAGGCCCACTCCTTAGGACCATATAGCACAGCATGACACTGCCTCAAAATGACACACGCGTGCGTGCGTGCATGCATTTTGAATGTCAAGTGGGGACGCTAGTAATTGAATGTAATGTCCACAAATATACCCTTAGTCATATATTTTATCTTCCCTTTGTGGGTTGCTTTCTCTCCTCTCTTAACACTGTGTGAAGCTTCCTTGATAGGGCATGCCTTATAAAGGCTGTCTCTTAGTCTCACACTGACTGAATGCCTGTGGGTATCTGAGCCACACCTACTCCCAGTGCCAGGGCCTAAGAAAGTGCTGGCTCTATCTGGCAGCCCTATTACATACTAGCTGCACGCTTTCATTCTCTTTCAAGAACATGGTGCCAATGGGACACAGAAGGAACAATAAACAATGGACAGATTCTCTTAGGGGAGAGAACAATAGGTTTGGTTTACAAAAGAAAAATACCAGTAAACCTATCACCTGTTTCATGAAAATTGTTTTAATTCAAAGATAAAGCAGGGCACATTTTAGATTACCTGCTGAACCAATTCACTGTGTTATCAAGAAGTAATATACATATCTCATAGAAGATTCTTTCAAACTTGATTTCTTAAAAATTAGTTTCTTTTAAATAAAAGTGGTATTCATTTTAAAGTCACGCTGATAAAATTTATCTCAGAGTACTTTGTAAGTAAGCAAAGGTAAAGAAAATTCATTGTAACCTCTTTTCTAAGTAGATATCCAAATAGCCACTGATAGAACAGTTAAACAAATTAAGATATAGTAATGTAATAAAATACTATGTGCCCACAAATAAGAATAAAGACCTTCCTCTACAAATACCAAAAGGATCCAAGATACCCTGTGACACTGTATGTGTGTGCGTGCATGTGGTAAAGCCAGATTATAAAGGGTGACTTATAATTTGAAAGATTTATTTTTATTATTTTTAATTGTTTGTATGTACGTAGGGGTGAGTGGAATATATGTATGAATTCAGGAGCCTGAGGAAGTGAGGGGTGTTTTACCTGTGTGGTGGTGGTGGGGAATTTGTGTGTACATATGCATTTATGTAGAGATATAAAATGACCTTGGGTTCCACCCTGACTGAGGCAGGATCTTTTTCTTGTGTATTGCTGTAGGTATACTCCAGGTTAGCTGGCCACAAGCTTCTAGAGATTTTCCTGTCTCTCTCTCTCTCCCATCTGTCCATAGGAGCACTGGGATTACAGATCACCTACTTAGGGTTTCACCTGGGTTCTGAAGATCCAAACTTAGGTCCTTGCATTTGCACTGCACCCACTGAGCCATCTCTCCTGCACTGAGCACGTCCTATTGCCAAACAGCAGTTTGAGTGCCCTACAAGTTAGGTACCATTAACACCTCCACTTTACAGAGGAATATTCGACTGAGTGTTAAAGACATTAAATTCTTGTTCAACACTGGCAGAGCTAGAATTTGTATCCTAGGCCAGACTGGCTTCAAATTCAGGGGATGATCCTGCTTCAGTCTTCCCAGTGCTTAGACTGTGGGCATAGACCACCATTTCTGTTACTAACTTAAAAAAAAAGCAGGGGGAAAGAGAGATGTTTTCAGGTAAGAGTATTTGCTGTTCTTGTTGAGTAGCAGAGTCTGGATCCCCGAATCCACTCGGCATGGCTCACAACTACCTGTACCTCTTTCTCAAGGGAGTATGACACACTCTTCTGGTTTCCCTGGGCACCCCCACAAACACACACACACACACACACACAGTAAAATAAGATTTTAAAATAGATAAAAAGAATGTTTTTGTCATAAGCAGAAGATACAAGAAAGAATAAAGTTAAAAGTGCTATCTATTCAGTGGTTGAACAGAATGAAGTCAAAATTAGTTCAGTATTTATCACAGCATTCAGTTTTGCCAGACCCACCGGTTCTTTCTTTTCCTAGAACATCTACAGAGGAGTTCATAGGAATTCAAAAGCATACCTAGGAGTCAGAGCCTCTTGGAGTTGAAGCTTTATTGTATGCTTTGCTATAACATTCAAAGAAAAATAACTTGGGCTGGAGAGAAAGGTCGGTCAGTCAGTAAGTGCCTGCCTTGCAAGCACAGGAACCTGAGTTTAAGTGCCAGAACCCATGCAAAGATTCCAGGCAGGGTGGCATGCTCTCATAACCTTAGCCCTGGGGAGGCTGAAACAAGAGGACCCTGGAGTTCACTTACCAGCCAGTCTAAAAACAACTGTTCAACTCCAGAAAAATGAGCATTCTGTTTCAAAGGTGGATGGATGGTGTCCCTGAAGATGGTGTAGAAAACTGTCTGCTGGCTGGTTGTCCACACACACTCACATACACACACTATACCCAGACTTCCAAATGTTCTCAGTCTCCTAGTTGGGCAATAATATAAGATTTTTTAGTCTTTGGCTTTAGTTTTTGGTTTATGGATTTGTTTTCTAACCTCAAAGTCAAAACCCTCCTGTCTTAACCCTCTGTCTAGCCTCCCAAGTTGGAATAACTGGTATACAAGGCCATGCCCAGAATGTATTTGTTAGTTTGTTTCTTATTATCTCCCCTTGGGCCAGGGATGTAGCTCAGCAGCAGCACCTAGTGAGTGTGAGGCCCTGGGTTGGATCTCTACCACTGGAAAAAAATGATTCTAGAAAGAAAAACTAGCAGGCGTGGTGAGCCACACCTATAGTAGTCTCAGTACTGGAGAGGATAAAGCAGGAGAATGGCTATGAGTTCAAGGCCTACAGCAAGCTGAAGGCCAGCTTGGGTGACAGAGTAAGTCATCTCACTAATTAAAATAAAACTCCAAAACAAAGCAAAAAAAAAAATCAGTGACATCACCACTCTATAATTGCCATTTCTGAAATTCTGACAAATTTCCTCCTAGCCATAAAACAAACAAAACAAAACACCAAAAAACAAAAAAACCAAATGCCACGTAAGCTCTTGGAAGGTAAAGGGAAGAGGGCCAGGAGTTCAAAGCCAGGTCAGCCACATAACAAATTTGAAGCTAACCTAGATTATAAGAGGCCTTGTTTCAAAGGGGACAAAAAAAGAAAGAAAAGAACTAATGAAGATAGTATTGTTGAATAAATTGTATTATAAATTGTTGTTCAATTGTATTATATCTAGTAGAGATACCAGAGACTGCACTCAGGGGATCTCACACATGCTAAGCACATGTTCTGCTACTGAGCTTCCACTGAGCAACACCCTAGCCCAACATACATGTAATTTTGAATCTTTACCTAATACTATATTGTAAACATTTTTAAAAGAGAATGAAGGGTTTACTGTAGGTACAAGGACAGAAGATAAAATATTGACTGGGTTTATCTATACGAATTTAAACACTAACTTAGTCACAAGAAATTATGGTTTTTACCTTTCAATGAACCTTTGTAGCTAGTGACAGATAATGAATGTCTAGTTACATATAAACATTTTATGACATAAAATATTCTTGTTTTGTTGAGGCAAGGTCTTACTGTGTAGGTAGCCCTGGCTGGCCTGGAACTCCATATGTATACCAGGTTAGCCTTAAACTCTCAACAGTCCCCCTACTCCTGCCTGCCAAGTGCTGGGGTTATAAGTGTGTACCACAATGGCCAGCTACATATAAGGTGTGCTTAGCAAGGCAGCTGTTTCCAGCGAATATCGGGGCTTTATTACGCAGTGGGAAGGGCCACACCAGAGCCTTCCTATTCCAAACTTTTTATTATTGCTCTGAGATTCCTGAATACCCCCTTCATGATCGCCAGGTGAAATTTCAAAGCCAATACAACAAGGAAAATTCTGAGCTTTCTTCCCTGAAACACAGATGCTATTGTTACAAAATTCACTTTTATAATGAAAAACAGAACGTATCACTAAACTAAAATTTTCCTTTCATAATTGTCTTTACTAGGGAAGTCACAGCGATTTCTTGTTCTTAATTATATTGTATAGATATGACTATCTTATTCATATTTTATGGGCTCAACTGGACCCAGACATAAGGGGAAAGGTTCAAGGTAGCCCATTTCTGCTGCGGGGCGCTGGCCACCAGGGGTCAGTGCAGAGTCATCCTTACAGCAAGGGGCCGGGTGTAAGGAAACTGGTTCCACAACAAGTCTTTTTTTTTTTTCTTTTCTTTTTTCTTTTTGGTTTTTTCGAGACAGGGTTTCTCTGTGTAGCCCTGGCCGTCCTGGAACTCACTCTGCAGACCAGGCTGGCCTCGAACTCAGAAATCCGCCTGCTTCTGCCTCTGCTGGGATTAAAGGCGTGCGCCACCACTGCTCGGCACAAGAAGTCATATTAAGGAACCCATATAGATTGGAAGGGGCATGTTCACATGAGTAGCCAAGTTCCCTAAGGTTTTTCAGGTTAGAAATGATCAAACTCCTTCAACTTAGTTTATATTCAACATTTCTAAAACAGGGCTATTTATAAGCAAGGTCTGTCAATACAAGATGCCGTATTAGACCCATTCTCCTTTGTTTGGAAGGAGATAATTTGAGGGGTTTTTTTTTAAAAAAGAGATTTATTTTAATTTTTTTATTATTTATATGTGTGTATGTGTGTATATCATGTATATGTCAATTTCTAGGAGATCAGAAGAAAAAGAGAAAGCCATCTCTCCAGCCCTAGGTATAAGATAACTTATATATAAAATAATTATTTTAATATTTTTGTGCATGAATGTGTGTACACAGGTGTATGTGATATGTCAGTATGTTTGTGTGTATAAGGGTGGGCACATATATGCCATGTGTGGAGGTCAGAGGACTGAGTATTCACCTTCCACCTTGTTTGAGACAGGGTCTCTTTTTTTTTGTTTGTTTTTTTGATTTTTGTTTTTTTCGAGACAGGGTTTCTCTGTGTAGCCCTGGCAGTTCTGGAACTCACTCTGTAGACCAGGCTAGCCTCGAACTCAGAAATCCGCCTGCCTCTGCCTCCCAAGTGCTGGGATTAAAGGCGTGCGCCACCACTGCCTGGCTGAGACAGTCTCTTTTATTTTGCTGCTATGAACATCAAGCTAGCTGGCTTCCAAGCCTCAGGGAACTCTCCTGTCCTGTCCTCCCACCTTCCCATAGGAACACTAGGATTACAGATACACACACTGTAACTAGTGTTTATGTGGCTTCTGTGGATTTGAACTCAGGTCCTCACATTTGCGTGGCAAACACTTGCCAAGCCATTTCCCAACCCCTTGTTCTGTTTTACAGGTTTGTCGGTAAAATCAAATAATGCAACAGTATCAGATCTATTATAAAGCAGTTAATCAACATCAAGTTACCTATTCGGATGATGTGCTAGTCCATACTTACATGACTTAGCCCAACAAATATAAACAGCCCTGGCTAGTAGATGACTTTGATATGAGGCATAAGAGCATCTGCTTAGGTATGATCTTGGGTTGTTCTGGTGGTGGTGGTGGTGGTGTTTGTTGCTGTTTCCCTAATCTTAGCTTTCCAGCTGCCTTTTCCCAGAAGCAGAAGTTATCTTTCCCAGCTTTAGGTCTTTTCCACACTTATTTATCTAAGGCTCCTTCAGAAAAGAGTACTGTGAGCTCAGAACTGGCTTGAATAACTTATACATTGGCAGGTGACCTGGGTTAAAGAGCCATCCCACACTGACTTTCTAAACTTTCTTTGGGTAAGTTACAAAGGCCAGGCTCTGGCCCAGCCCATCAGTCTTCCTTTTGCCCATTTCCCCTCTAGTTACCATCGTTCCTATTGGTGTCATAAGAAAAGGAGCCAAAACTGGCCTTCTGAGGCCCTCAAGCTTTCAAACCTATGTTAGTGTAAGCCCTTACATGAAAGCAACCCCATCAATATCAGAACACAGGGATTAATCAAAGTAGGTCCTGAGGAGGTCTTTTTCCTTGACCCCTGATTTCCTATTGGCACTAAAGCTTAAGCTCTCAGAAAAGGGAACAGAAACCACATGAAGAGAGCAAAGATAATGAACATAATTTATGATACCCTGGGACAGCATCATGGGTACATCCCTGTGTCTTCCCTTTGAGGTCTTACATCTTAGAGCAGGACATAAGCATCAGCTGAACTACCTGATCCCTAGAAAAACACAATTTCTGTAAAGTAAGGTGTTTAAGAAATATTAGCTATATGAACAAATGAAAAGGCTAGGTCGTCAGACCAGCATTCAACCACAAGAACAGCCATGTCTTTATTCCAAAACAGAAAGAAACGGAAAAAGACAATCTTAGGATGAAAGCAGAGAAGTAAGCATGTGGGCTTGAATGTTAGCCCAGAGATTAAAAAACTGGGCACAAATCATGACAGCTCAAGAGTCACACCAGCAATACAGCATCCAAAAGTCATTACTGTTATTGAAGATCATTTTCTGCTCTACAGTACCACAGGACATGTAAGACTCTTCACAAGAGCCAGTCACCTGGGATCAGAGTCAGACCAGCTGGCCAATCTCATCTCGTATGCCAGATGGCCCTGTGACACCAACAGAGCTAAGAGTCCCTTTTCCCCAAGGCTGTAAGCCATTGCAGCTGGTCTCTAATAGGCTCCCACCTGTTTCAGTCTCCAAGATTGCTGGAGAAGCCTTGTGCTGGTCTAGGAAAGAGCCTGGAGAGATGTCTAGTTGAGTCTGGCTATTCAATATTGTCATAAACATGAATCACATCCTCATAGTTGTTAAGAGCCTGGATGAGGTGAGCAGCCTGCTCCAGCTCAGGTTCAGCCAGCTGCACCTTTGAGTGAGGGATGAACTCCAATGAACAGGATACAGGACACAGGCCCAGGGAGTCCAGTTTTTTCCTCACTTGATGTAGTGAAGAGGCGTCACAAATAAACTAGAGATAAAAGAAGTGAGCAGGTGAGAAGCCAGGAAGTAATGCCACAAACCCAGACAGAATTTTGCAAAATCCCAAGTGAAACAATCTATACTATATTATCATTGGCCTTTATGCTCATAGTTTCCAGTGCTCAGAAGTCTTCTCACCAACTCACAAGAAAAGGCCCTATCCTCCAGTATTCACGTAATAACACTGTGCAACTTGGGAATTCTTTGCTTTACCTGTATCTTAACACACAAAGAAGCATACCTTTAGGTATCTATTAGGGACCCCTTGGAATCCCATCCAACAGCAAAGCTTCAGGTTGCCCGCTTGGAAGTAGGCCCCTTTACTCACTGAGCCATCTCACCAGCCCCCACACTCACTTTAAAATGGTTCTTCTCTTCTTCGTCTTCGCCTTCCTGCACATCCTCAGCTCCTGCTTCGAATGCCAGTTCTAGAGCACGCTCTAGGTTCACAGCTTTCTTCTCTCTATCCTCCACTCCAACCACAACCACTCCTTTTTTGTCAAAAAAGTGACGTGCTCCTTCAGCCATCATTCCCCTGATAGGAGAGGGAGCAGGCAAGAATGAGTGGATGATTTTAGAAGCCCAGTCTCTATACAGCACGGCATCCTAACACCCGACCCCTGGAGCACCCAGAGACACCTAGCAACTCTCTTCATGATGAGAATGCAGCTGGTGCTGGGTAAAGTGACCTCCAAGAGCCCACCCTCCTATTTTCTGCCCTCATTGGTGTCTGTAGGATACAGCTCTACTCATTGTTTCCTGTTCCATTAAGATTCCTGTGCTGGTGCAATGTCTTAAGGCCATTATATAGCTACAGATGGAATAATAGGAAAAAGATCTCACTTACACCCAATGACAATATCTTTAATCAGTTTTTATACTGGATTCCACTAAGGAAGAAATATGCTTAGAACCTGAAATAATGCTGAGGACCATCAGCCTCTGCATTACATAGAACTGGAACCTAAAGGTGCTATACCCTTCCTTATTCCCCTTTCTCTCTACACACACACTTACCCATTCTTGTTTAGGATATATTTAATGTCCAAATGGCACTTGGGACCACTGTTCGATAATGCCTCAATGAGCAGAGAAGAGCCTCCAGGGCCTCGACCCTCATACAGCAAATAAATGCTCTTGTTTTTCTGCAAAAATAAATAAATAAATAAATAAATAAATAAATAAATGCATCACCCTGTTTCCTAATGTCCCAGTGCCCTTCCTGCCAGCACTAAACCACAGGTACTAAAAAGTGGCTCCGCGTATGACCTCTCAAGACTTAAGCTTGGGCCCTCGAGTCTTTATTTTTGTCTCTGTCTTTTCTGAGGGTTGCCTAAGAACATCAGAAAATACAGATATTTATGTAGTGAAATTACAGTTATGAAGTAGTAATGAAATAATTTTATGGTTGGGGGTCCCCACAACATGAGGAACTATATTAAAGGGTCACAGAATTAGTAACGTTTTTTGGGTTTTTTTTATAAAGATTTATTTATTATGTATACAATGTTCTGTCTGCATGTATGCCTACATACCAGAAGAGGGTACCAGATCTCATTATAGATGGTTGTGAGCCACCATGTGGTTGCTGAGAACCCAGGTCCTCTTGAAGAGCAGACAGTGCTCTTAACCTCTGAGCCATCTCTCCAGCCCCAGAATTAGCAAGGTTGAGAACCACTACTCTAACCAAAGGCCAAGGAGAGAGAATCCCCAAAGGTCTCTGGGTTCAGCTTGTCAACCATGTTCCTACCCTTCCCCCGACAATTTAAGGAGTTTGTGATGGCTTTCCAAACATATACCCTCTGGGGGCTGTGGTGAATAATAATCAAGAACATACCTCTGTCTTCAGAGCTGACTCAATAGTTGACTTGGGCATATTCTTGCTGCGACACACCTCTAAGATGTTGGCCAGGCTGCTGTTGTTCTCGGGGTTAGGGCCTCCCTCTGGATAAGGAGAAAAGAATGATCAAAGACATCTCATCACAGCATGGGAGAAATAAGTGGTTTCCAGCCTCTTCAACCCCAAAACAATGAGAAATTACTCTTTGTCAGAATACTAACATTTAATGAAGACAGCTCCATGTGTGAAATGCTTGACTTTCAAGCAAAACTATCTGAATTTGATCCCTAGATCCCACATATAAGAAAATACCACCACAAGTTAATAATCCCAGAACCACACGGGCAAAAACAGATCCTGAGACCACTGGGCAGCCAGGCTGTCTTATTTGGTAAACTCTAGGCTAGTAAGACTCCTGAATCAAAAAAATAAAAAAATAAAAAGTAAAGCCAGAGAGACAGTGGTAAAAGTGCCTAATGTACAAGCTTAGTGACCTAAACTTTATCCCTGCAGTCTACTCATAGGATGGAAAGAATCCACTCCAGAAAGTTGTCCTCTGACTTCCATGTGTGTGTTGTGGTGTGCATGCGTGCGTGTACGTACACACACACACACACACACACACAAATAAATGAGGTAGACAGTGAGGAACACCACCCAACATTGTCCTCTGGTCTCCACAGGCATGTCCATACAAACATACAAACACACACACACACACACACACACACACACACACACACACACGAGTATTTCATCTAGATAAGCATATTGGTGCACACTTGTAATCTCACCACTCCAGAGGCTTAGGCAGGAGCCTGAACTACATAATGAATTCTGGGTCAGTTTCAGTTAAGAGAAATTCTGGCTGGACATGGTGGTGAACACCTTCAATCCCAACACTCAGGAGACAGAGGCAGGTTCCAGGTCACCCAGGGCTACACTGAGAAACCATGATTCAAAAACAAACAAACAAACAAAAAACAAAAGAGTGAGATTCTGTCACAAACAAACAAACAGAAAATATTTAATTTAGTGATTCTATTGAAATAAGGAGAAGTATTTTGGGAAAGAACTTTTATTGGGGGGGTACAGGAGATGGAGTCCAAGGCCTCATCCATGCTGAATACTGTGCTTTATCACTGGGCTATAAACCCAGCCTGGATAAGAAGTTCCTAATTCACCCTGTCTTTAGGGATAGTTATCATGTTGCTAGGTTTCAGCAAACTCCATTTCTGTCAGGTGAGTGGTTGAGTCTTAACATCCTTGCACTTATTGGATTAGTGTCTTAGTCAGGGTTTCTATTCCTGCACAAACATCATGATCAAGAAGCAAGTTGGGGAGGAAAGAGTTTACTCAGCTTATTCTTCCACATTGCTGTTCATCACAAAAGGAAGTCAGGACTGGAACTCAAGCAGGTCAGAAAGCAGGAGCTGATGCAGAGGCCATGGAGGGATGTTCCTTACTGGCTTGGTTGCTTCTCCTGGCTTGCTCAGCTGGCTTTCTTATAGAGCCCAAGACTACCAGCCCACAGATGGCACCACTCACAAGGGGCCCTCCCCCCTTGATCACTAATTGGGAAAATGCCTTACAGCTGGATCTCATGGAGGCATTTTCTCAACTGAAACTCCTTCCACTGTGATAACTCTAGCTTGTGTTCTGTGATAACACAAAACCAGCCAGTACAATTAGTTAATGCATAGTCACTGAAATGCTCACACAGCATTGAACTCATGCTCAGCCTCTGGGGGTAGGGACTATACTAGATGTTCTTTGTAGTATCCCCTCCTGGATCAAAACATGTTGGTTAAATCAAAACTTCGTTAGAAAAGGAAGCAAAGAGAAGCATCAGGCACAGGTTGTAGGGATAAGTTAAGGTTAACTTAATCCCTTTTGCAAGCTGCAAGCCACCTCAAGATAGGTACTATCCTTGCTTTACAGAAAATTAATATTCAGTAATTAAGCCCCTTGTTGAAGGTCATTGAACTAACCTAGCCAAGGAGGTTAGGGAGTTTACATCTTCCTAACTCCAGATCCACACTTTTCATAGGATTTTTTTTTTTCTCTTCTTCAACCAGACTGACGATAAAATGAAAATCACCGAAGAGACACATGGTTCCAAACTGACCTTCCAAGGAAACGTCTTAGGAGCTCTGATGAGGGAAAAGGAGGCAAGAAATGACTTGACTCAGCATGCCTGTCACAACCTTCAATGGTTAGAAGCAGCTGCAGAGGGCATGGTTTGTTCCTTCAAGAAAGGCATTTTCTTTCTCTTTCTTCTTTCTTATGAGATTTGTTTACGTCTGCCTGCATGCACGATGCATGCAGTGCCTGCAGAGGCCAGAAGAGGACGTTGGGTACCTTGGAACTAAAGTTGAAGGTGTTGTTAGCTGTCATACGAGTGTTGGGAACCGAACACAGGTCTTCCGCAAGAGCAGCAGGTGCTTTTAGCTGTTGAGTGCTCTCTCCACGCCCTGACTTGACTCTTATGGCTTATTCTTTCTCTTTTCCCTTTCAGTCATTTTATTTGATAAATATCTTTTAACTTTTAAAATTGATTCTTTGTGAATTTCACAATATGCACCCCAATCCCATTGATCTTGCCATCCCTCCAGATCCACCCTCCACCCTTGCAGTTTCCCTTCCCTGAACAAAACTCATCTCTGACGTCGAAGCAGAAGCTGCAGTGTGTTGTCGTGTGTCACACTTTACGTTTTTTTTGTCCAAACAGTTTCACTTGCAAATGTTCATTGCAATGAATCGTTGGGTGGAGGTCTCTGGCTTCTGCCACACTTTCTTAAGGTTTATTTCTATGAAGTACCTTCTAACGATAGACTTAGATGGAGTCGTTTCTATCTTCCTAAGGGCAGGTCTCTGAATGGTCTTTGGAAAGGAAAACAGGAATATCCAGTGTGTTTGAGGGTTATGGGTAGGCCAACTATGACAACTGGGGATTGGGGATGTAGAGGGGACGGCCCTAAGTGAAGCCTTTAGCACTGAAAGGGCTTCGTGACCAGTAATGAGGACTGTCGGGCTCTCACCTTTAACCGCCAGGCGGATACTGAGAGTGAGTTTAGAGAAGATTCGACTCCTTTCCAAGTCCTTGGGGCCCTTGATGTGCCGGACTTTAGACCATTTATTGTGTCCCGCCGAGGCCGTCGCGCTGAAATGCAGCGTCCTGTGTGGAGCTGCACCACAGCCTGGGTTTTCATGCTGGGAGACGCACCAAGGACCCACGGGGAACCCAAGGCATCGCGCACGAAAGCATCGGGCAGCTGTCTCTCTCAGGCTGGCGGCAGCCCAAGACATCATCTGCTTCGATAAGGGGCTGCAAGGTGCAAAGAGGAGCAGCCAAAATCAGCCTAGTCTGGCACCAGAGCAACCCGGTCTGGACGTTCAGACTGCTTCTACAGGCCCACCTGAAGCTGCATAGCCTTGAGTGACCGCGCAAGGGCCGGGCGCGGGGACCCTAAATGGTGCAGTACACTTCCTTTCCCTGGTACTTCGCAAAAATACGTCCCCGGATCCTGCAAAGTCGGTTCCGCTGCCTCGAGGTACTCGCGCCAACCCCGCCCCTGCCAGGAGTGACGTAAACCTTAATTGCTCCCGATAGCTTGGAAACAACAGATTTCGTTCCAGTAGAGATTCATGTGACTGACTTTCCTTCCTAACTGAGCAAGTCCAGAATAATAATTGTTTTGTTGAAAAAGAAATATGTAGTTCAGTCGGTTCATTTTACAGGTAAAGAAACCGCCGCCAAGGTTGCCTATTAAAAAAAGGAAACAACAGCCGGGAAGTGGTGGCGCACGCCTTTAATCCCAGCACTTGGGAGGCAGAGGCAGGCGGATTTCTGAGTTCGAGGCCATCCTGGTCTACAGAATAAGTTCCAGGACAGCCAGGGCTACAAGGAGAAACCCTGTCTCAAAACAACAACAACAACAAAAAAAAGGAAACAACAAACAAAAAAGTCCTAAATGCCGGGCGTGGCAGGCCGTGTCTAATTCCAGCACTTGGGAGGCATAGGGGCTTGACATAAGGACCTTGTCTCAAAACAAAAAAAGCAAAAACTTTAATTAAAACAAACAAAATAGCCGGGCAGTGGTGGCGCACCCCTTTAATTCCAGCACTTGGGAGGCAGAGGCAGGCAGATTTCTGAGTTCGAGGCCAGCCTGGTCTAAAGAGTGAGTTCCAGGACAGCCAGGGCTATACAGAGAAAACCTGTCTTGAAAAAACAAAAAACAAAACAAACAAACAAAATAAGCCACTGTGCCACCAGCCAGAAAAGTGATTTGCCCAGTCATTTAAGACTTATTGATTTAGATTTTATTTCTGTAAACAAGGATGGTGTTACCTGTTTTACCAACCCATACTGGAGAGTTGAAAATATGGAATAAACATCTGGAGTTTGAGTAAAATCAGTATGTAAGTAGCAGCTGTAACCATGATTGGCTTTTAAACCCAAGGAGATAGGTGGGGAACAGTCAGATGAACCATAGGATTTGGGAAGAGGACAAACAATCAGGCCAGCCTTTGAGTCAAACTGCTATCTTCATTTTCCATCTGCTGTTTAAAAATTATTTTAAGTATTTTTTTTCCCTACTTGCTCTGGCCCCGCTTGCCGGCCTCACTTGCTCTGGCATATTTTAAATATTTTTAAGATATGTATATGGTTGTTTTGACTCATGTATGTCTGTGCACTAGTTGTGTGCCTGGTGTCTGCAGAGGCCAGAAGAGGACATCAAGATAGCTGCAACTGGAGTTATAGATGGCTGTGAGCTGTCATTTGAGGAATGGGAATTGAACCTGGGTCCTCTGGAAGGGGCACCAATACCCTTAACTGCTGAGCTCTCCCTCAAGCCGCTTCCATTTGTTCTCTTGACAGAGAAAACAAGAGAAAAAGGACACTATTGAAAATAAAGAAAAAAAAACAAAGTAGCAGCTGCTTGAAACTCTAAGAGCTCTCCAGGACGAATTAAGTCTCAAGAGCTTAACACATTAAAAAGGTAGGCTGTTTGAAGTCTTGCTCTCTAAAGTTAGACTGAATGGATTCAAAGTATGTTTCTGCCATTTAATAGTGCAACCTTGGCCAAGTTCTTTCTGTTTCTTTCTACATAGAATGGCCTTGAACAAGCAGGATGAGAGGAAGGGCACTGGCACAGGTTTTATATTCTTAGGTATGTCCAAAATTAATCTACTTACCTTTCATTCTTGAGTTCTGTCTCTGTATCTCTATGGGGGGCATTATGTTGGTTGTTAGCTCATCCTTCTTTTGTCTTCTTCCTAGTTCCATAATAGCTGGCAGCCACCAAGCACTACCTGGGTACAAATTCTTTTGTTTTGTTTTGTTTTTCAAGACAGATTCTTTGTGGAGCCTTGGCTGCCTTGGAACTCACTGTGTAGACCATACTGGCTTCCAAAAGAGATTCTGCCTGCCAAATGCCAGGACTAAAGGACTGTGCCACCGTCACCCGGACTGAGTACAAATTCTTTCCCTCTCTTGTTTCTCTTGAGTGTCCTTCATTGTGAAGGACATATTTCAATTCTTCTGGTGAAATAATTTTTCAGAACTCAGCTTGGGGGGCTGAGAGATGGCTCAGCATTTAAGATCACTTGCTACTCTTGAAAAAGGCACCAGGTATGATTCCCAGCACTGATACGGTGGCTCACAGCCTCTGTAACTCCAATCCTAGAGGATCCAATGCCCTCCTCTCACTTCTGTAGGTACTGCACACACATGCTGCAGGCAAACATAAAAAATCTTCAATGATTATATTTTATGTGTGTGGGTGTCTCACACATGCTCTTAACTGCTGAGCCATTTCTCCACCCTCAGCTCCTTCAAATTCTATTTTTTTTTTTTTTGTTTTTTGGTTTTTGTTTGTTTGTTTTAAGACAGCGTTTCTCTGTGTTGTCCTGACTGTCCTGGAACTCGTTCTGTAGACCAGGCTGACCTGAACTCACAAAGATCCATCTGCCTTTGCCTCCCAAGCATTGGGAGTAAAGATGTGCAATTCAACTGCCCAGCTAGGTTTCCTTAAATTAATAGTGTGTGCAATTTGTGGTAGTCAGTTCTCTTCTACCATGGTGGATCCTGTTTAGTGGGTTCAAATTCAGGTGGTCAGGCTTGGTGGCAGGAGCCTTTCTTTATATGCTAGGTCATCTTGCTGGCCTAACACCTTCTTCATATCAAAATGTTTCTGATACCACAATACCGTAATTTCCAAACTTGGTGGTTGTTTTGATTTTTAAATTTTATTGACACTCTACAAGTAATACAGGACATCCATGTACAGTGTACAATGATTTTTAGTATATTCACCATGTAGTCATCACTGTGTCTTAGCCTCTTTGGCATTCTAAAGGAAACTCTGTACTTATTAGCAGTCCCTCTTTTCAGTCATCACAGGTCTAGACAGCTTTCTGGCTCCATGGGTATGATTCTGTTGAACATTTCATATTAATGGAAGTATGTAGTGTGTGTTCTTTGTGAATGATTTCCTTCATTAAGCAAACATCCTAGTGTGGTGGTTTGAATGGGAATGGCCCCCATAAGTCCCTATGTTTGAATGCTGGTCCTCTGTTACTGCAACTGTTTGGAAAGGATTAGGTGGAGTGTCACTAAGGGTGGACTTTGGGGTTCCAAAAGCCCACACCATTCCAGTTGGGTCTCGGCCTACAACTTGCAGATCAGGAAGGATGTAAGCTCTTAACTCTTGCTCCAGTGCCTGCCTGCTTGCTGCCATGCTTCCCTCCATGACGATCATGGACTCTAACCCTCTGGATTCATAGCATCAGTAAACATTTGTAAGTTACCTTGGTCATGGTGTGTCTTCACAGGAAAAGTAACTAAGACACCTACTTCCCTTTCTTAACCTGACACAGCCTAGAGTCCTGTGAGAAGAAAACCTCAAATGAGGAATTAATGAATGAAATTGGTATGTGGACATGTCTCTGATGTCTTTATAAAAAGATAAAGAGATATAAGGATATGTTCTATGGGGTGTGGTGAGGTGTGGGGGAAGGGGGTGCCTCAGTGGGCTCAGGCCGAGGCATCCCTTCCTCCTGAGGGACCAGTCACACGATGGTATAATATAGAATAGAGTTTATTCAGGGCGTGGGGAGGGGAGTTAAGAGGGTAGTAGAGGCAGAGAAAGATAGAGTGAGGGAGCGAGTAGAGAAGTAGAGGCCGGCCATGACCATGTGGAGATGGGGGAGGGGAATGGGGAGGGGGGGAATAGGGCAATAGGGCAAGAGAGGGAGGAGGTGGCAAGCAGCCCCTCCAGTCAGGCTTATGCCAGGTAACTGTGGGGAGGAGCATACTTGCTTGGCTGTTGCCAGGTAACTGTGGGGTGGAGTTTAGACAGAATGCTAACAGTCTCCAGTATGCGAATCTTATTTTTACAGGACAGTCCAGACCACTGTGAGCAGCACTGTCCCTAAGCAGGTGGTCCTACACTTCAAAAGAAAGCTAGTAGCTAAGGTGCTGCTGAGATGGCTCACTGGTTAAAAGCACTGTCTGCTCATCCAGAGTACCTAGGTTTGATTCTCGGCACCCAATGGTGGCTCGCAAACGTTTGTGACTTCAATCTTAGGGGATCTGATACCCTCTTCTCTTCTGGCCTTTACAGAGCATGCAAGTGGTGCACAGACACACATGCAGGCAAAAATACCCAAACACATTTTTTAAAAATGAAAGGAAAAATAAAGACTGCTAAGCACAAGTCTCAAACACCTAAGTCTGTCTCTCTGTCTCTCTGTCTCTCTCTCACACAAACACACAGAGAAAGAGAGAGAGAGAGAGAGAGAGAGAGAGAGAGAGAGAGAAGAGAAGAGAGACAGCACATGAATGTGTACCATCCATCTGTGGATTGGATTGTCTCAAGCCCCTGTTTGGTTCTTGTCTTAATTTCCTTCAATGATGAACCGTGACCCGGAAGTGTAAACCAAGTGACTCACTTCCCACCCTAAGATGATTTTAGTCTAGGAGACTAGAACAGCATGTTTTCAGGGTTCAGCTGACTGCACCATGCATCAGTATTTCCTTCTACTGCCAAACAATACTCCATTCAACGAACATTTTACTTAAGCATTCCTCGGCTGAGAATATCATGAATAATAATGCCATAAACCCTGCTTGCTACTCCCTTCCCCTCACCAAGACAGGGTTTCTCTGTGTAGCCCTACCTGTCCTGGAACAAACTCTGTAGATCAGGCTGGCCTCGAACTCACAGATCGGTCTGCCTCTGCCTCCAGAGTGCTGGGATTAAAGGCATGTGCCACCACTGCCTGCCTGAGAACGCTGTTTTTATTTTTCTTGAGTCTATGCTGTGGAATAGAATTTTTGTCATTTCATAACCATGCTTAGCCTTTCAAGGGTCAGCCAGACTAATAGATACAGCAATTTACATTCTCACTCTCATTGTTAAAGGGTTCGATTTCTCCACATAATCACTCAATTACCTTTTTTTCTATAGCTATAGCCATGCTAGGAGTGTCAAGTGTGGTCTCATGGTGGAGTTTAATTGTGTTTTGTTTTTGTTGTTACTTTGATTTTTGATTTTTTGGTTGTGAGCCTAGCCTTTAACAGCTGAACCATCTCTCCAGCCCTTGTTATTTAGGGATGGGGTCTCCCTATGTAGCTCTGGCTAGCCTGGAACTCACATTGTAGACCAGACTGACTTCAAACTCACAGAAATCTGCCTGCTTTTGCCTTCAGATTGCTGGGATTAAAGGTATGTGCCACCATGCCCAGCATCCGATAGTGGTTTTAATTGTACTTCATGACTACTGAAGTTGAGCATCTTCTCATGCTGAATCAACCTTCTTCCCACTTTAAATTTAGAGTGTGTGTTTGTGCACGAGTGCATGCTTATCTTTCTAATATGCAAGCCAAGCATAGTGGTACAAAACATAACCACAGAGGCTGAGAAAGTTCAAGGTCAGCCTGGGTTACACATTGAGTACCAAACCCAGACAGGTGTACATAGCAAGACCTTGTCTCAAAAAGGAGTGTGTGTGGCACTGGGGAAACAGTTTAGTAGAATGCTTGCCTACTGTGATGCTTATCAATTTGATTTAGTCTAGAATCATCTAACAGACATGTTTCTGTGAGGGCATTTCTAGGAAAGGCTAACTGAGGAAGGAAAAACATTTTCCCAAGCAGCCCTGATACAGAGACCTGGGGGTTGTGAGTAGGAGCAGTGTTGCTTTACCTGCTGTCCTTCCCTCCTGGCTGACAAGTACATCTATCCTACTGTTGCTGCTGCTATCCTGCCCTAACACTAAAGACCAGGAGCTGTCCAGGAATCCTCAGGCTTTCAGTGCCAGCTATTCTGACTACTCAAGCTGACAGCCTGTGAACTGAGGAGGTACTGAGTTTTCAGCCTCTCCAGTGTACAGATGGCTATTATTGGACTACCTGGGCCCTATCATGTGAACAGGTTAATCAATCTCTTTTCATCACATTCTATCAGCTCTTTGAGCCCCAATATACCTACCACATACAAGTCCCCAGGCTTCATCTCCAGCATGCCATAAGCTGGATGTGGTGGTGCACATCCATTATCCCAGCACCTTGGAGGTAGAGGCAAGAAGATATAAAAAAAATTCTAGGTCATCCTTAGCTATACAGTAGGTTCAAGGCTAGATCCAGTTACAGAGACCCTGTCTCAAGAAAATAAAAAGCAAGTAGGATCCTGATGAACCTCTGTTTTCCAAAGTCTCACTCAAGTTAACATCTAAAAGTTTTGCAAAGTACAAGACTCTCCCTGGCCTGGTTGCTGCTCTCCTCTCCAGTCCCACTTCCCTACCGTTCTTCACACACACCTACTGACTTGCCATTCTCTGGGTATGTCCATACTTTGTTTCCATAAATCTGCATGTGACTATTCTGTTTGCCTTAAGTGGCATTCCCAATCCCAGAGAACTCCTCCTCAAGCTGTCAAAACCCAAATCAGACAACTTTCATCTTGTGACATTTTCCTGACCCACTCTGGTTCTCTCTCACCCAGGCAGAAGTCACCTCAGGGTTCCTGGACACAGCCCCAACTGCAGAACACTACAAGTCTGTGGATGTCTCTCTGGCAATGCATAAGCAGTCTGAGGGTTATGGCCCTTGGCATGGAGCAGGTGTCCATATTTTCTAATTGACTAAGAAGAGAGTGAACAAACAGGAGATACAAGGTAACAAGTTGGGCTCTCAGATACTGTGTTGAACTAGAGTGGAGTCTAATGCCCTACCAGGACCTCTGAAACATGACCACAGGTACAAACTGGGAAGAACTGAATTCATCACAAGAAGAAATTTAATCTATACATGTTCAAGTTTTATTACAAAGTACGATGGGCAGAAAATATGGTACTTCTTATACAGGAGGCTGAAACAGAACAAGACTGTGAGATTAGACTTCACGTACGAGGAAGTACGGTCACAGAAGGAACGCTCCACCCTTAGGTGCGTTTGAAGTCGCCTCCAGTGGAGAAACCGCTTGTTCACAACACAGTGTTAAAATTTTATTACAAGCCCTGTATACAATCAGCCCTGTGAAAATAATATTTATAAAGGAGAAATGGTTACAGTACAGTTCTGTAAAGGGACAGCTTCCTCTCCACCTGAACAAGGGATGCCACAAAAGCTTCAGAACAGAAGGAAAGTTTAAATATGTAAGAAAGTAAGGTCATACACATTTGGCTCAAAGGAGCACAGAAATGGATCAGTTAGAGCTTAACATTTTGTCGAACAAAAATCTCCATTTTCTACATAGAGGTTTATACAATCATGCTATAATTCACACTCAGGGTGAGGCAAGGGAAAGTCACTGACAGAGGCATAAAATACATGGGATCAAAGCAAGTGACTCATATTTGACTAAAGCTTCAGCTCAACAATTTTCATAACACATTGTACATCACAATCAGCCCAAGGTGAGAACATTTCTTTCAAATGGTAGCTAGCACAGTTCAGCTTCATTGAGTTGTCTCAAAGGCGGGTGCTTATACATTTTCCAGCTGTCACACAGACTGTCAACAGCTTTCTTCTGGAGTTCAAGCTTCTCTAAGCTTATTGTGTCTGGCTGACACATTAGTCTAAGCCTCTTGGAGAAGGCATCTGCATGTTTCCACATTTTAAAAGTGACGTCTAGATAGCAGCCCAAGAAGATCTGCTCATTCCGTAATGCCACATGCTTGACTGACCATTAGCAGCAATGACAGTATGGGAGAAAGACAGAATGTAGATGACATGAGACACTCAGCTGCTGCCTCACTGGAGCAGAGAGGACAACTCTGGGAAACCCTGGCTCAGGGTTCATGGTAACTACTCAGATCAGCTCTCCTCTCAGAAAACCCAAATGCTGAACAGGTCCCACCTTCCTCATCCTGAGGGCAGGCTCTAAAGAACACGTGTGTTTTGAGGCCTCTACTGCAATGGTACTCTAGCCTAAGCCAGGCAATCAAAGGAACTGCCATATTTTCACAATGGGGAAAGTAGGGCACAGTTTTGGACTGCCACCGTGTTTGGTAAACCCCAGAGTCCTACATTTCCTTATGGCCTAGGAATCTAGGGTCCAGACTGCATCGGGGAGAACATTCTACAGTAGAAGGTAGGGAGACAGGGGAAAAGGAAAGAGGAGGAAGGGGCTAAAGGGTGTGGTTCAGTGGTAGAACACTCTACTAGCATGTTAGGGCCTGCGTTTGATCCCCATCACCATATACACGCAAAGTAGAAAAATGAAAAGGTCAGGGAAGATAAAGAGAGAAGAGGATCTTCAAGGAGGACCGTGGGGGCTGGGGGCAGAGGCACATGCCCATAATCCCAGCACTCAGGGAAACTGGAGTAAGAGGGTCCTCAGTTCAAGGACAGCCTGGTCTACAATCAAAGAACCTGTCTCAAACAAATTAAAACAAAACAATGTCACCATGGACTGTCACAGGATACCCAATACCTAGAATTTAATCACCAGACATCGCCTATAGCAGCCCTGCTGCAAGAAGGGCTCTCTGCCCCCAACTGTCACCCTCCTGGTACCCAGTGACACAGAAGTTTCATTAATGGTGCAGGAAGGCCAGCCTAGGCTGAGGCACAGGCTCACTCCATAGCTATGAGACAGACAATTTGAATGTTTCTCCCCTCAGGCTCTGTGTTCTCTAGTATTTCCTTCTCCTCTACCCTAAAATATCAAATTTTAGTTGTAACAATCATCAAAACACTGTAGGATTCTGCCTTTTTTCCTGTTCTTCCTGAGCTGTTGCCAGTTATCTGAGACCTAATTCTGACTTTGGTAGGAAGTCCCCGCCCACCTGTCATGTGTCTCCCCTCCTCAAGCTCTAGCCTTGCAGTCAGGAGAGAGATCAATCTACAGTGGGACAAGCACAAGCCCATGAAAGCCTCAGACCACTCACCAGTTCAGCTCCCTGCTAGTCTTGACCAATCACGCAGCTTCCCTCCCATACAGCAGACACAGAAAACACAGGCCAGAGCCTCTAGCTTAGCTCGCCAAAACCACATCAAAATAGCACTATAGCTACACCAGAGCCTAGAGAAGAGATCTGGAGATCCTGACCCACCTCACTGTCAGTCTAAGAACTGGCAAATATTAACAGAGACTGGCTTTGAAACTTGAGCAGAGCTGTGCTCAGGGAAGAGAGCAGACTTATGGACTTCCTGCATCTCACGGCTACAGAAACCTCTTCCTCAGCTACAGGGGCCACCTGTACATACTCTAGAGAGAGGGTGAGAGAGATGGTATTCCAAATGCCAGCAACTGTGCGTATGTACTTGGAGACGGAGATAGCAAGAGTCTTACCTAGTCCGGATGGAGGGCAGAAAAGGATGACTGGAGAAAGCTGACAAGCATCCACAGAGCAGGGGGACATCACAAGTGGTTGGCTTCCAAAGCACATAGCTATCTCACACAAATGTATTCTAATAACTGCTGCTAACCTTTTAAAAGTTCCAGTTGACAAATCTCATCATTCAGCCCAAGTTAAAGTCCACCCAGAACAGAGGTGCTCCCCAGCGGCCCTGTGACCACCCTGACTTCTACTGTAGACTCAGCCCAGGAAGAAACTGAGGGCTCTTACAGCAGCAACCATCAGCAAGCCTGCTACCTTTGAGGAGTCTGTACCTAGCTAGCAAATGCCACGAAGAACAGAGGTAACCACAAACTGATACAGGGCAAGCCACAGGTTAGTGTAGGAATATTAACCTCAAGCATTTGGCCAGCCAGAGACCAGAAATCAGAATGACAGATTAGGAAGGCCAAGGAGAAATACCCTGACTGAAAAGGTCTTTCCTTTGGGACACGCCCCTATGTAGTGAAGCAGTCTAAGACTTTTGGCATACAACTACATCAGCTGTGGAAGCAAGCCAAGACTCAGCCAGAGAGTCCATGTTCCCAGAAGCACGAGTCAACATTTACTTCTCCAGCAATGGCAGCGTGAGTGGTCCAAGCTATTCATCAGCTTTCAGGCCTGCTACTCTCCTCACACCAGAGGGTCTAAGAAACCTGCAAGCAGCTCAGCAGAATATAAGCCAAGCACAGTCTCTTAGACCATGCTCCAGACTCTGCCAGGGACTTATCTAAAGCCAGAGCCACATACAAGTCCCCTCCATGGAACCCACACATGTAACGGAAACAGACACGAGAGGCCTGTAAGTCAGCATGGCCAACTGCAGCCTACAAAGTCCAATACTGCTCAGAACCTTAACTGAGGTGAGGGCAAGTGCCACAGGTGTGGAGAATCGTAGATGGCTGACCCTGGGGTCCCCATGGGTGATTAGCTCATATTTCTGAGAACTGCCTGTCTATCTCAATCTAAAGATCTTGTTCAGGGTCAAGCACAGACAATACCTCTCAGGAAGTCTCTTATTCAGAGCACTTAATCCAAAGATGAGCCAGTATCCCACCAGGTAGAGGAAACTCAACAAACAGAAACACAGACGCTTAGCTTAGAGATCTTTCTTGCCTATCATTCAAGTTCTAAACTGGAAAAATAGATTCTGAAGCCAGGTACTGGAAACACAGTATAAGTTCAGCTTTCCTGAAAACGATTCTCCCTCAGCATGGCCCTAGTCAACTGCTTATCTCAGCTCCACAAGGTACTCAATTAGTAAAGCCAGAGAAAGGAACTTGAGGGTGGAACAGAAGCTTCCTGCACCTCCTGAGGCCTTCAAGGGCCTTCAGGAGACCCAGGCTAAGAAAAGGTTGGTAAGTCAGTAGACTTCAGAGCACCAGTGCAGTTGTCAACTCCCGGTCAGGGGTGTGCCCTGCAGGTTGTGACTCAGGAAAGCAAACTGCTCGTGGGGTCTAAGGTCCAGTACCCACTGCAGGCACTGAGGGAAGAGAGGAAGGTACAAAGAGAGAAACCTGTGAAATCAAGAATCCAGGAAGGTTAAATTCTTTTCATAAAAAATCTAGCCTGATAGATAAGAACATACAAAGTGGAGACTTGCTTAAGAGACACGGGTGCCAGGAGGAACGGCAGCCTGAGGCTGGCCTTTGTTCCCACTTAAGTGCTAGCACAACATACGGGGACACGAGACGGACGACTGCCTCAGCGGCAGACAGACAGACATGGGGGCAAATGGACACAGACAGAGCCAGTGCTTGTACTGTTCATGAACACAACAGCTGACAAACAAATATACAGAAACGTTTAATTGAAGAAGCAAAGAAGAGGAAAAGAGTGAAAATTTAAAACCCAGCCCTGGGCTGTGGTGGCGCCACACAGCACAGTCCAACACAGACAGCGGGGTAACTGGCCTGGACTTCTACAGCAGCTTCTGAACACAGTGGGTGTAAAGCAACAATAGACATACTGGCCACTGGAAACATGTTCTTCTTACGTGGGGAGGGAAGGGGCAGAGGCTGAAACACACAAGCCCTGCCTGGGAGGTGAGGTGCCACCAACACTACACACGGAGTATCTCCAGGCAGTTGTTGTAGCAGATAGCGATCCAGTCAGGCTGAGTGGAGGCCCACTGCACATTGTTGATCTCTCCCTCAGCTGTGTAGGCCAAGATAGGGTCCTCGATGGCCCGAGGCATCTGCTGGATGTCCCAGATGAGAGCCTGATGATCATCCGCTAGGGAAAAAGCAAGGAAGATGTCACCGCTCAGGCAATGGGGTAACAATCTTGCATTTGGAGAGGCAGTCACAATTTGTAAAACATTTGCTCACCAAAACTTTGTGAAAGGGGCTTTACTTTAGAGAAGAGGAAACCAAGATTTAGCAATGTCACCAGACTTGCTCCCTCATGCCATGTAGCCAATGAGGAGCAAATCTAGATCCTGACTCCACATCCTAGGTGTCCTTAAGCTAAATTTACTGCACCAGGGTTAGAGAATTAGATCAGGATATTGGAGTAAGGAATCAGGAAAGGACACAAGATACAATGATCCCAAAATATGATATTATTTTTCAGCCACTAAAAATACTTGAGTGGATAAAGATGCTCCTCTGATGACTGTTTCCCAGTTTATGTACATTTACATCTCAATGAGTTGTACAGATAATTGATATAAAGTGCTATATAGATATACAATATTAAAAAAATTCCATCCATGCCTGTAATCCCAGCAATAGAGGACTGAGAAAACAGCTGATGGACAGAGTACCTCTTCTGTTCAAAGTCCGAGGTCCAATCCCCAGCACTATCAGAAAATAAACAAAAAAACTGAACTATTGCCAATTAATGGGTTTTGCTAGGTGTGGTGGCACATGACTAATCTGAGCATTTTGGAGGCAGAGGCAGGTGGACTGCTGTCATCTGGAGTTCAGCCTGATAAATACAGCAGGTCACTGCCTGTCAGCATTATACAGCAAGACCTTGTCTCAACAAAATAACAAAACTAAAACAAAACCTTAAAAGACTCTGATGCCTCCCCCACCATGGTCACCTGACCGTGGTGCTTCCTCCCACCATGGTTACCTGCAGTGCAGATGTGGCAGGATGAGTGTGGGGCCCAGGCAATGCCATTGACGCATGCTCGGTGGTTGTTTAGCCTAGCAACTGGTGTGCAGGGAACTCGAACATCCAGAATCACTACCTGCACAAATACAAGAAAAAGGCCCAATGATAGCAGAGTCCAGCAGGAAAAGCATTATCACACACAAAACTGTAAGTGTGGTCTTCTCATTGGCAGATCTGAGAATACTAGAGACATAATTTCCTGATGGAGAAGAAAGAAAACAATGAGCAAACACAAACCGTGCTTCTCTGTGCTGAGAGACAGGGAGACTCTAAAGAGACTGAAGGAGGGGGGAAATAGGAACAGGCAACACGAGTTTGGATGATCCACAACCATCTTTGCTAAGGGCAAAAATGCACATAGAAAAAAAAAAAATCTGTGCATCTTAGTTATGCAGAATGTGCCTTAGCAATGCAGAATCCAGGATGTAAGAAGTCTGAGGCATGAGCTACACCCAAACCAAGGTTAACTACTGTATCCTCTCAACCAACAATCCAATTCTGTCTGTACATCTGCCTGCAACAGCTGGAGAGTCTGCCTAGAACACCAAGTGGAAAGGCCTACTTTCTCATTCAGTCCCAGTGACTGTGACTTGGTTTAAATTCTAGTCATTTAGATATCATGTGTCTAACCCCTTTTTCTTTATTGTAAAATGTTTATTTGCATTTTTAAAATTAGTTATACAACTATTCATGAAAAATTACAGATGGATCTTATATTATTTCTTCAGGACTAGAGATTTTAATGACTTCAAATTTGAAGCTAGGAAACGTGCATACATTTGTTTAAGCTTACAAGGCTCTGGTACACCCTGGACCAGTAACAGCAAGTCTTCCATATGGCTGTGGCTTTGACTTGTACTCTTATCTCATCTGTGAAGTTTCTGTACAGGATCAGCTTCCTTATTAAACACTACTTTCCCAAACAGAGAGACTGCTGAACAAAGGACAGGAAGGAGCCTGAAGAGCCTCAAGAATCATGGTGACACTGTGGTATCTGCACTGAGTCCCAAGCTGCAGATCCACCAACACTCTTCTGCCTGTCTTAGCTTTACTCTAGCAGAAATTTATTTATTTATTTACTTATTAGTTTTGAGACAGAGTATCTCTATGTGGCCTAGTTGTCCTGGAACTTACTGTGTAGACCAGGCTGGCCTCAAAGTCACAGAGATCTGCCTCCTTCTGTCTTCCAAGTACTGGGATTAAAGGTGTGTGCTAACATAGCCTGCAAAAGTTTACTGGGTTTCGTGTGTGTATGCATTTGGGTTTTTGTTTGTTGTTGCTGTTGTTTTTTTTTTTTTGTACTAGGGATGGAACTCGGGGCCTTGAGCATGCTAGACAATAGACAAGCACTCAGCCACTAAGCCATATCCTACCATTTCAGAGAAGGCAGTGCAACTGCAGGGAGTTTACAGCTACCCTAGGATGCACAGTAAATTCCAAGCTCATCTGGGCTACAGAGCCTCTGTCTCACTAACAAGCAGGGAGAAGGTTCCGAACACAGTCCTTTTGTTGATGGGATCCTCAATCTAGGCCCCACTGGCCCTTGGAGTGGACTGACACTATTGGGGCTGCTTTGTGTACTGCAGGATGAGTGGCACCCTCTTTAGTTATTGCCCATGTGATGCCAGGAAGACTCCATACTCTTGACAATCAAAAATGTCTCCATATATTTCCAAAGATATCCCAGGCACTAAACTGCCGCCATCTGAGAGCTACTCTTGTAAATACCCCGGGAAGACTGGGGTCAAGGGACAAGGCTCCTGGGCTTACCTCCATTCCATCCATGGCCATGGTGGCCAGGTAGTTAGGGTCCTGCTTGTTCCAGCAGAGGCGAAGCAGGGGGTGGTGCTGTGGGTCTTCATAAATGATGGTGCTATGTTCCAGATGGCGGAGGTCAAACATTCTCACAGAACCATCAGCACCCACAGAGGCAAACATGTCCCTGCCACCTCCAGCTCGGCTGAACGCAATGTCATAGACCTGTTGGTAAGAAGCTCCAGATTCAGTTCAGTCATCTCCTTTCCCACAGCATGGACATGTCATTTCCAGGCCATCTGAACCCCAACTCAAGACACAAAAAACAGGTAAATTCGTGGCTTCTCAGAAAATAAAGATCATCTACCACAGACACTGGCTGACTTCTTCCCATGTCCTGCTTTCTACTTTTCCTCTTACAACCCTGAGATAAAACAGAAACAACATTATCTAGCTGACTAGCACAGCACACGTGAGTCTGAGCAGGACTGTTTTCTGGCTGTTAGTGGTTTCACTTACATGCAGTTAGATGCATATTCATGATAAAACCACATCTGGTTCTACTACACTGGCTCAGCTATAGAACCTAGACCTGGGATCCATTTGTCTGAAAGAGGCAACATGACATTTGGTGGTGTGTTTTTAGGAGGGCGACTGGGAGCTGGACACATGGCTCGGTGGTTAAGAGTACTGGTTACTGTTGTACAAGACCCAGGGTCAGCTACAAGTGATCTGATACCCCCTTCAGGCCTTCTCATACTATGCACACATGTGGTACAAGGACATACATGCAGACAAAACACCCGTACACATAAAATAAAAATAAATAAGTCTTAAAAAATAAAATCACTTGTGGCCCAGGTTGACCTCAAACAACTTGCTATGTGGAAGGGCTGTGTGTGTGTGTGTGTGTGTGTGTGTGTGTGTGTGTGTGTGTAAAACCTTATGCTGCAGAACAGCACTAGACAAAGCCTTTGTCTATTTGGTTTGTCAGGCTTAAGAAGACAGGGTCTTGCTGTGTAGCCCAGGCTGGCAAACTTTAGACTGTTTTATCTTTACCTCCTATTCGCTAGTTATAGGCATTCAGGACCCCTTTTAATCACGCTTTTCTCTTCCTGTTGTTTTAAGACAGGGTCTCATATAGCTCAGGCTAGCCTTAAACTTGCTATGATATAGACGGAGATGCCCCAGGACTCTTGATCCTCCTGCATCTGTCACTCAGGTGATTGATAGGACATGTGTCACTACACCTGGCCCTTTTGAGCAGTCAGTCCTACATAGAGTATTTCTTTACGGCTGGAGAAAAGGGGTCAGCATATTGATCAGAGATAGATGGCATCTACGAGCAGCATTTGTCCCTTAGTATCCAGAGCAGCCAGAGGACCTACTATTTTTTTTTAAGATTTTTATTTTATCTGTATAAGTGTTTTGGCTCCTTGTATGTATGTGGATTGCATGAATAGCTAGTATCTGCAGAGGTCAGAAGAGGGCATAGGATTCCCTGGAACTAGAGTTATAGATGGTTGTAAGCGGCCATGTAGGTGCTGGAATTGAATCTGGGTTCTCTCTCAGGAAGGGCAGCCAGGGCTCTTAACAACTGAACCATCCTTTCAACCCCAGACCTTACATTTTGTTTGTTTTTTGGTTTTCAAGACAGCATGTCTCTGTGTAGCTGAAACTTGATTTGTAGACCAGGCTGGCTTCAAACTCAGAGATCCACCTACCTCTGCCTCCCAAGTGCTGGGTGGGATTAAAGGCATGAGCCACCACCACCAGGCGTTTTTTTGGTTTTTCAGGACAGCATTTCTCTGTGTAGCCTGGCTGTCCTGGAACTTGATTTGTAGACCAGGCTGGCCTCGAACTCTGAGAACCACTGCCTCTGCCTCCTGAGTGCTAGGATTAAAGGCATGTGCTACCCCAGCCTGGCTTCAAAGCCTACATTTTTTAGTGAGATATTCTTCTTATCCTCCACCCTGATGTCCGCCGTCATTATTACCAAGATTCTAAAAAGCGTGTTCTTTGTTTGGCATCTGCTTTCCTGTTGGCTCTAGGTAATCCTCAGGCAGAGACACCAGAGATGCCCACAGTGTGGCTCAGAGCACAGAGCTCTCCCGGCTTAGGTAACTGCTCTGCTACCCGTGCTCCACCTGTGGGGTTCATCACAAAGGAGAGGAGGTAGTAACTCCCAATGTACTACTACATCTGCCAGGCAGCAAACCTTCCCTCTTCCTCTCCCGACACATGCACACGCACACGTGCGTGCGCGCACACACAGGGCTTTTCCTCAGACAGATCTGCCCTCCGAAGGCTCCTTCTTTCCAGTCTGCCATTTGCTTTGATCCATTCCTGCTCCTCCTGCTCTTCTGTCTCACAGAGACCTGATTGTTACAGGCCAATTTGGCTGGGCCCTAGATTTGCTGTCTGCTTCTGGATGGTTCACACAAAGGAATGAGAGGTGGGAAACTGGATTCTGGGAAGCAAGAAGAAGCTCAATACTAATTCTGCCTCTCTGTTCAGAAGCATGTCTGCCAGGTAAAGCCAGACTCTGGGCACCAATAGCCTTCAGCCTGGGGGTAGTGGACTCCCCCCACCTCCTCTGCTTTCCTCTCCAGTCCTTCACTGTATAAGCATTCTCTTGGTTTAAATCCCTTAGGCTTATTCTTGTAAGGCTCCCCTCCCCCATAATGGGGGCTGAACCTAGGGCCCCATGGATGCTAGGCAAGCACTCAGTCAGAGAGCTGTATTCCCAGATGCTGAGCAGTTCCCACCTTTGAGTCGGCTCTAGCAGAGAACAGAGGCGTTCTCTACTTGACATCTCCACAAGTTCTTTAGTGATCATCTCTACAGACACAGTCTTCATTTGACCCTTGGCTTAGCAGGAGTCAAGTCCCATAGTCTTGCAAAAGAGCTTACTTTCAGGAGAACAGAACATCAAAGATCAAGCCCCCAGAATGGCTACCTGGCACCATGGTCTTGATGACCTTAAGGCATCTCTTTTTCGTATACAAACACTGACACTACTCACTGTGCAGGTAAAGGGGCAGCAAAGGAGATAAGACAAGGACACAGGCACTGTGGAAGCAGAGTTATGCCTGCTTCCTCAAATCACCAGAGGAATGTTCCCCTCAGCTCTTCTGGTAAACAGAAGAAACACCACCAAGACGGCACATTTGCCTCCTAACTGACTGAACGTGGAAAGATTAAGGAAACAGACTAGAGTTCACAGACTGGTTTTAGAGAAAAGTGGTTAATTAGGATTGTCTGTCATGAAATTTTCCTCCTTCCTGCTTCCCCCCACCTCCGAGAAGCCATCACATTTAGAGAAGTGTTACTCTAACATTATTCTTAAATCTCATCAGCTCCTAGGATATCTATAAGAGACTTCATTAGAAAACCCCCCCAGCAAACTCTGATACGAAAGGAAAAATGAGAGACTGTAGGTTAGGTCATTAGTGTCATTTAATGATGCATTTGGGGGCTGGGGGGAGGTTTGGTAGCTCAGCCAAAGCACCTGCTGGACATGCCTGACAATCTGAGCTCACTCCTTGGAACCGCAGTGAGAGGAGATATCTGACTCCTTAACACATGCACCATGGTACACATGTGCCTGCACACACACACTTTCTCTCTCTTATAATAAATAAAACATGTTTTAAAAGATGCATTCAATGATAAGTGTTGTTCTCTGTTTTAACACATTATAATTTACATGCCAACACTATGATCTACATAGCCTGCCACACAGTGTAAGAACAGAATGTCCTCTCACCTGCAGGTACAGACAGCATAGGAGAAAAGGAAAAACATCATTACCTCTTTGTCATGAGCAATTAGCTGGGTCTTCACATGGCCAGACACGAGGTTCACTCGTCCCAGCACCTGCCCGGTCTCTAGTCCCCAGATGGTGCATGTTGTGTCAATGCTTGAGGTACCTGCAGACACCACAGTAAGTCAGTGCTCATGAGGCAGACTCCCCTCTTCTCTGCTTGGCCCAAGGGACAACAGGCCATAACCACTTCCTGAACATTCACTTTAGTTTTTTGTGTGGTGGTGAGGAGTTTCCTGAGACAGAGTAACCTGGTATAGTTCAGGCTGACCTTGAACTCAGGTCCTCCAGCCTGCACTCCTAAGTGCTGGTATGGGTGTGTACCACCACACCTGCAAGACCTTAGATTTTAGCAGAAGAGATGTGATAGACACAAGGGGAAAGCTAAGCTCCCTATGAGGAAGTAATAACTACTTTCCATATTTATATTTAGTCCAGTTCACCCCAGGCCTATATTTAGGATGAGGTGTGGGCCTCAAACTCAAGGATAAAAACTTGCTATCTTCGTTTTCCTCAAGCTCACCTAGAAGATAAGGATCCACCTCGTTCCAGTCAAAGGAGGTCAGGGGAGCACAGAAGTCTGAGTTCTTGTTATTGTTCAGCAGGCACTCCAGCCTGGTCTCTGTCTCACCAACCTGAAGAAACAGTGGTTTAATCATTACCCAGCCTACACATACCACCCTGCTTAAGGTCCTACTTAGTAAACCTCAGAGGACCGGAGAAAACATTTTTATGTTAATGGGAACTCCGGAATTTGGACTTCTTTACGACTTCCCTTTTCCCGGCTTTGCTCTCTAGGCTTTCACCCATACCTCCTTCTAGAGCTCTTAGTGGCCTGTCTGTGGGGCGGGCCCTAGACTCCCAAGCACAGGAAGGGATGCTCCTGATGCTGAGCTCAGCTGAAAAGGGAAGATCCACACACATTATGCATCAGGATCAACAGCCTGGGATTTATTTACTCAAAAACATCTTGATTATTAATGGAGTAGGAGGTCCCAAGTGTTCTCTGCCTCACAGAAGGCTTGTCCCCATCAGCAGCAAGGACAGAAGGCTTGTCTCCATCGGCGGCAAGACTCTATGGCACCTGCGCTACATTTCCTAGAACCCCTGCGGAGCTGAAAGAAGGTCAGTCCACAGGCGCACGCTCGCTGTGCTTCCTCCACGTGGCAATGACACTAGCTGTCTGCTCTTCAGGACCACACACTGCTGACATCTGACCCCAAGAAAGCATGTCTGGCTACTTGCCAATTAAGCATTTGCTTACCCTCCACACACGGAGATAGTCACCACTCGTTGCCAGAAGGTCTGGATAGACGCCTTTTGTGTCAGGAATCCACATGAGCTTTGTGGTAGGGTATGGGTGGTCAAAGGTGTTTCGGCAAATAAACTCTGAACTCTCCTCATCTAAACCAACAAGCTGAACCTGCAAAACAGCAAAACTGAACCACATCAGAGTCTGTTTTTCTTGAGCAGTATCAAATACATCAGATTTCTGGTCAGTCTTGACACTGTACTACACTGAAGTGCACAGTCAAGTTATGGTGAAGGACCCCTAGACTTCTGATCCCAGCACTAGATAAAAACTCAAGAATCACAGGGTAAAAAGAGAGATCTGAATACAGGTTTTCTGACTCTAAGTCCTGAAGGAACCTCCTTCTCCCTCTCCAGTTCTCTGATCATTCTGCCTCTCCTCCCAAGTACCGAGATTATTGGAATGTACAGTCACAGCCTATTTAATGAAGTGCTGGGAACTGAACCAGGGCTTCATGTATGCTAGGTTAGTATTCTACCAACTGAGCTACATGCCCAGACCCCATTTTGGCTTCTTGAGTCAGGTTGGCCTTGAACTTCTGCCTTCCGAGTGCTTGGATTAAGGCTTGTGCCACCATACCCTGCTCCATTCTGAGTTTTAGCACATTAAGGACTCATTTTGGAATTCTAGTGTTGTGAAGAGTATTTTCACTCTACTTAAGGGTTCTTCTGAGACAAGGCTTCATGGAGGCTATGCCACCCTCGAACTCACCATTCACACAGGGCTCATCTCTGTCTTCTGAGGGTTTGCTCCATTTATTGGGTCCAGTGGTTTTCCCATTGAGTTTCAGTTCTCTGTAAACCTTTGCTCTTCTAAACTACTGGCTTTCTGTGTGAATCTTAAGAGCATCTATTTAAAATGTACAAAAAGCTGTTGAGGTTCTGACTCCAACTGTCTTGAATCTATGGGTCAGTTTGGGAAGAACTGCTAACTTAATAATATTGAATTTAGTTATTTAGGTAACCTTTAGCTTGTTCCAGCAATGCTTTAAAGTTTTGCATGTACAGATCTTTCACTAACTTTGTTTCTATGTAATTGTATGCTACTACAAATATATATTTTAGGGTTTTAGTTGTATTTTTCCCTACACTACCTAGCATGATTCTTAAATTCCATTTTCAACGGTTTATTGCTATTGTGTAGAAATAGTTTATTTTGTATATTAACTTTAGATCTTTAACTTTGGTGCAATAGTTATTATGCATTTGTAAGGAACTTTCTGTGTATACCCAAACACTTAGTCATCAGCTCAATGTCATCAGTCAAAAATCAGATTGATTTTCTAGACGTTAGGCATAGATGTGCAAGCTCTATTAATGTGTAGGGCGATAAGGATCATGTGTGCAAAAGGAGACAGAACCCCATGCTCTGAAACTCTCAGAGCAATAAAAGCAAAGCAAAGGGCAATACACTGACAAGATGCTTCTTTGCCTTCTCCTCCTCTTCCTCCTCCTTTTGTTTTTTTGAGACAGGGTCTCACTGGATAGTTTTGGCTGTCCTGGAACTTGCTCTGTAGGCCAGGCTGGCCTCAAACTCACAGAAATCCACCGGCCTCTGCCTCCTGAGTGCTGGCATTAAAGGTGTGCACCACCACTGCCCTATAAGATACTTATTCTTAACATTATCACTGATAACAGTTCAGAAGCAATTCTCCAGTCCTCAAATTCAATCTGAACAAGCAAGGAAGGATCTTAGCAGTCTTCCTTCCAGGAGAAAGTGGAAGGACACAGTTAGGCAGATAACTTCAAAGTGAAAGTGGAAGAAGGGGCTTACACTCACTTGTAAAAGTCGCCTGTCATCATAAGACATTTCTCCCAAACCCCAAATATCAGACCCCGTGAACATCTCCTAAAATCCTCTAGACCCAACAGTCAAGGCTGACCGCCACCCAATGCTAACTTACCTTATCTTCCATTGCTTCTTCTAATCACCATGTCCACCTTCTCCCTTTCCTTACATATCTTTCCAAATTTGTAAATTATGCCTACACCCTTTCTATCAACCCCAACCCTGATTCATATTAATACACCAGCGACATCAGGCTTCCAGGACTCTACCATGCACTAGCTGCCAGGCCTCGGCTGTATCACTGTTGTTAATCCTGTATCCCAACCTGTAGAGTTGAGATGTTCATGATACCTACGCTTAATAACTGTGTGTAAACTGCCTTTCCCAATGTACGAGCTTCAACATTCTATCTTACTTCTTCCACAAAGCACTGGCAGTTTTCCTGACTGTGTCTTTGAGTAATTGCCAGTACCATGCATTTGACAGTCAATCCCATAGTGACTCATGAGACGCTGACATTACTGTTTAGTGTAGTTTCACTTAGTGTCTTAATGACAGGGCTTGTGTTTTTCTTTTTATACAGTTGGCTGTTGTTTCCAAATTCAGCTTTCTTGTGCCCATTTCTAATATTCCTTGTGTTTGGATACTGTTGTCATTATTTCTGGTACCCAAGTCCCAAGAGCAGGATTTCTGCATTAGAAAGATATGTGTGGTAAAGGTATTTGAACTCAAAGCCACACAAGTGTTCTGCCTTTGAGATATATCCCCAGCCTTAAATTTTAAAGAAATGTTCCAGTTTATTCTAGCATAGTGCATATCTACACAACTGGAAAAATGGAGACTCCAAATAGAGATCCCATTGGGAGAATAATCTACCCACCCAGTATTCCAATTTGTAAGCACCCCATGACTACAGTTTGACCCCACGCTCTCCTTAGATCAGCTGTTTGCAATGGTGGCTCTACATTACAATGAACTTTATGAACATCCCAATGCCCAAGCAATATCCAGAGAAGTGAAATGAGAATCTGTGGTAAAGAAACAAACAAGCATCATATCTGTGAGCACCCAGTGGTCGAAGCACAGCCAGGGTTGAGAGCACTGTGCTAGCTTTGCCACATCAGGCGGAATGACTGAGCCAATCAAATCTACTTCCGGGAATGTGGGACCTTAATCCTACTTACTCTCAGGTCTCTGTTTAGAAGGGAAAATGGGAACGGCCAGACCCACTGCTGCATAGAGATTCATGAAAAGCTGCATCTCACAGTTGCAGAGAGTGCAAGACTTGATACTTGCAGGGTGTGAGAACAGCTTCCCTCCCATTGCCTGATTTGTCCCCCGAGGCCTGAGACTCATCTTGTTCATCTCCACCTTGTCGGAATGAACCCTTCTCTTACACAACACCATTTTTTTTCTTCATCTTATGTGTATGGTTGTTTTATCTGCATGTATGTCTGGGTACCAGCCTGCTGCTGGAGGGGGTCAGAAAAGGATATCAGAGCCCTGGAGTTACAGATAGTCCCCTGCTGCCATGTGGGTGCTTGGAACTGAACCTGGATCCTCTGCAAGAGCAGCCAGTGCTTTTAGGCACTGAGCTATCTCTCCAGCTTCCACCCCTCAAAACTATCTCAGAGTAGGTTCCTGTTTCTAAAAATAGTGACAGTCTGTGAGGACAGTCAAGCCAAACTAGCTTTCACGTGTCTTAAGGTAAAACTGTATAGGTAGGAGAAATGGCTCAGTCAGTAAAATACTTGTCTCACCAGCACGAGAACCTGAGTCTAATTCCCCCAAGTTAAAAAGCCTGGTGTGGCCACACCAGTAATCTCAGCTCTGGGGAAATGGGGACAGGAGGATCCCTAGGGTGTGTTAGTCAGTTGGTCTAGCTGAATCCAAGCTCCAGGCCCAAAAAATTAGATGAAGAGCAACTGAGAAAGACACTTGTCACTAACCTTTGGTCTCCAATGCAATGCATGGACACACATGCAGCGAGGAGTGTTTCTTTAACAACAATTAAAGCACCTTGGTGTTTAAGAGAACTGATAATCAAATCACTGTGAGAACTTCCCGTGCCATACTTTAAAGGAAACACAGCTTTTCTGGAGCATCTTAAGCTGGGTTCCATCCTACTGTCTATGGTCCAAGTCATGACAAAGGACGAGGAAAAGATGCTCCAGAGCAAACACCGAATCAGACAGAGTGCCAGACGAATCATGGGTTTAAAAAGAACACCAGCTTTCCTTTTAACAGGAGGAGCTGTAACCTGAACTCCACCTTCCCCAGCGGGCTCTATCTTCTTCAACATTTCAAGATTCTGAAATGATTCGAGAAACCTACTTTCGCGTTCCAGATAATGTCATTGTAGGAACCTGTGTTTAGCCCTCGGTCAACTGTCTCTAACATGCTCAAATCTTGCATTCGGATAACCAGATATTTACATTTTATGATACAAAGACTTTTAAGTGGTCAGTGAATGTTCACAGCACAGAGTAAGATTGTAGAACTCACATTAGCTCCATTCCTCACCATGCTTACCAATCTTGGCAAATTCTTACTAAGCTCTAAAGTGACTGGTCGATGGGTATCTTTCCTAATTATTTTTCCATGTATTTGGGTGTGTACTGGAGGTATATATGGTGGGTTATTTATAAAACAAATAAACAAACAAACAAAAAACCAAAACATAGACTTGTTCCATGTAATTTATTCCCCAACTTGCTTTGAATAAGAATGCCTTCTCAATCACTACAAACAGTTCCACCTTATTCCTCTACAGCAGACGGTGGTAAGCACCCTTCAATTTATTTAACTGCTCATTTATTTTGGTTATATAGTGTATTGTCTTACTGCTACCAACAGTGCTACAATGAATATCCTTATTTAATTATCTTTGTAGTTATGTGTTAAAGGCTTTTATTGGATAGATTCCTGGAGGTATAACTGCTCTATCACATTTAAAATTATTTTTGTGATGTGCGCATGCATGTATAGAGGTCAACATCAGGTGCCTTCCTCAATAGAGGTCAACATCAGGTGCCTTCCTCAATCGTTCTCCATGTTATTTTTTGAGACACTATCTCTCATTAAACCTGGAGCTCATCAATTTGACTCAACCATCTGGCCAGCAAGCTCCAAGGATCCTATTTTTGCTGGGCTTTAGGGATTCTTATGAGGATGCTGGGAATTTGAATTCAAATCTTCATGGTGGTACAGCAAGTACCTTACCAGCTAAGCCATTTCCTCAGTCTCATATTTTCAATTCCACCCTTGTCTATAGGGTTGCTTTAGGCTGGTGCAGCGGGACATGCCTATAACCCCAGCCCTGGGGAAGGAAGGGAGGATGAGGCTAAGGCAGAGGGAAAACAGTTTAAGGCCTGCCTAACTACAGCTAAGAGCTTGTCAAGAAAGGGAGTGCTGGGAATAGTGGTAATTTCCGTATTGAGAGGTGGAGGCAGGAGAATCAGAAATTCAAAGCCAGCATAAGCTTCATGAAACCTTGCACATAAAAATGAAGTTATAGAATATTAACAGGAAAACAGGCAAAAAAATTACTTTAAGATGCAGACACAGGTAAATAAGAACTTTCTGAAAAGTCCAATAGCATAGAAAATAATCCCAAGAACTGAGAAGTGAGAATTATGAAATTAAAAAGCTTGTGCACAGCAAAGGAAACAATCAGCAGCATCAAGAGGCAGCCCACAGAACGGGTAAAAGCTCTGCCAGCTGACTACACTGACAGGGGATTAATATCTAGATGTTATAAAGAATTGTGAAAATTAAAACCCAAAACCCCTAAATGACAACAAGTAGGAAAATTAATTCGAGTGGCAGTTTTCAAAGAAAAAATAACAAAAGGCCCATAAATACTTGAATATACAAATGAAAACTACTTAGAAATTCCATCTCACCCCAGTCTGAATGGTTATCATCAAAAAAATAAACGCCAACAACTACTGGCCAGAGTGTGGAGAAAAGAGGAACTGTTACTGGGAATGTAAACTGGTACAGCCACTGTGAGAATCAGTATGGAAGTTCTTTAAAAAGCTAAAGAATAAACTAGACACGGTGGCTCATACCCATAATTCTAGCACTTGGGAAACTGAGGCAGGAGAATCACTGCTAATCCAAGGCCGGTCACCCTGGACTACAGTTGAAAACAGGGAGGAATAAAGTCCTAAGAACAGAACCATATGATCCACTCCTGGTATATACCAGGACCCTCAGTCAAAACACTGCAGATACTTACACGTCCAAAACTATTACTGCACTGTTCACAACAGCAAAGATACACACTCAACCCAGAGGTCCATCCCCAGGTTGAGTGGGAAAAGCAACTGTAGTGCAAACACAATGGAATTTTATTCAGCTGTAAGAGAAAAGGAAGTTTGGAGGAAAATGGGTAGAACTGGGAATCATCAGGATGTTAGGAAAAACAGACTCAGAACAACAGATAGTGTTTTCTCTCATATGTGGTACATTCATATCCCCACACGCACATGCACGTGCGCGCACGCACGCACACACCCCTGTACATATATACACAAAAGTAGAAAGGGGACTATGAGACAAGAGGAGAAGTCTAAAGGGAGGAAGGGGGACACGAGACAGGAGTGGGTCATATATGATGGGAAGCACGTGGGAGAGCTGCGGGGGGGGGAGGGGGGGACACGGATGGGAAGGAGGAAGAACCAAGAATGACAAAACATCATGGTATGTATGAAATACCACAAGACACTCTTCTTTAAGAGAACAGAAAATTAATTTTAAAAATGGGAAATTTACAGATTGCTTCCATTTGTACTTTCATTGACAGTAAATAAGTGCCAATCCTCTTGTACCTCTGAAAACACTAAAATTAAAAATAACCTTTTTGCTAATCTGACAGGAAAAAAATGCCATTTTTTTTTTTTTAACACCAGTTTATTACTGAGATTGAAAATAAGAACTCACCACGTCAACTCTTTCCCTCCATTCTTTAACCTCTTATCCGGGGACTTTCTTTGTCTCATCTCTCAGGAGGGAGCTCCTCTCCAACAATGCCTACACATAGGGTCCTTCTCCACATCTACTCTGTTCTTCCTCAATTTAATTTCTGTTTTCCCCCACTCCCAGCACAGGGGGTTGAATTCAGGACATCACACACACTAGTCAAGAATTCTACCCACTCAGCTATATCCTCAGCTTTGTTTTTACTTAAAACAGGTTCTCACAAAGTCAGCCTGGCTAGCCTTAAGTTCACTCTAAAGCCCAGGCTAGCCCTAACTTGATGCTCCACTTCTTTAGGCTCCCAAGCAGCTGTCAATCTGTGCTCCTCCTTGTCCCAAAAGACCTTTTCCCTTTGTCCAACAAACTCCTATTTTGGAGAAGTACAGTTCTTGTTAGTTGGGCATCTGTAGCCAGAGATACCCTTTCCATCCTCTTCCATGGCCCAGCATCCTGCTGCTCTTCCTTACACACTGCGGGAGTGCTGGGGAAATTAACTCTGACCATGGTCATCCTGTTGACAGCCAGTCTTTCCCTCGTCTCTCAGAGCTCTGCGTGCCTCGCCCGTCTCCTACCTTCAGTGCCTTGTGTAGTCACTCTTCAACATTCTCCAACATGTGAAACAAAGCCCTAGAGAGGAAAGCTATGAAGCAGAATCATGTTTACTCATTGTGTGGGGGGAAATGTGTTGGTGTTTTTTTAAAAACAAACAAACATGTTCCCAGACTGGCCTTGAAGCTGGGGCCTACTGGGCCCACAAACATGTTCCCAGACTGGCCTTGAAGT